>JAODKL010000009.1:1053614-1070159 GCA_026780765.1 Petrocephalus schoutedeni | reverse complement strand
TAATACGGGAGGACGGCGGGAAAGAGGGGTAAAATACGGTAGTTTCCCGGCCAAAACGGGAGACTTGACAGCTATGGATATGACAGATGTGTAATACAGAGGCTTTGGCAGGTGAAATTCTTGGAAAAAAAACTAATTTCTTATCAATTTATGTGCCGAAATACACGGTATAGACATGGTTTTATTGCACAAAATACACAGGAATCAAATTATTTGTATTAACGTTGCTTTCCAACCAAGTGAACTGTAAACCCAATCTAATGATTCCCTACCTGATAGCGATGCTTTTTGTCAGTGTTTGTTTAGTGTGCAGGCACTGTGCATAAGCTGTGATTTTTTTATTTAATAGCTATCCACCTCATTTAAATTAATATTAAACTGAGCTCTGCAGGAGGCCGACATACTCATTAAAAGGCTACTATCTCCGGTCTCTTGATGGACTAGGGCTTTGTTTAAAGGCAGATGTGAACTTTAAACGTCAAGCTATATTTTTTAGAAGTAATTCCGCCATTATAAATAGTAAGCCTACAGGGAGGAGGGGCCATAACCCCCATTTGCTCACAAGTGCAGGCTGGTCCCCCTGTGTCCTGCATCGTTATTTGATCGCTCCGAGCCGCCAATGGATGTCGCAACCTTGATTAAAGCGGGATGAGTTGTCAGACGATTCTTCATTCTTTTAAAAGTAATCTTTAACAGCGTGCGTTTTGACCACAGTCAGTGATAAAACGAGATATTTTCTCCGTATGTCATGGAGGCTCGGAATGGGAATTTTGCTTTCTACCTTATATTCGCTGCCTGTTTGCTTAACGGTAGGATTTGCATGCCTTTTAAATAAACGCCTTCCGTAGGTTATGCTCCGTGCGGTCGCCGCAAGCTTTCTATTTATATTTGGCATGCATGCACCCTTCTAACGCACAAAATCTTCAGTTTTTCTAAGGAAGAGAGAGGATGACTGAAGCAGCCTCACTTCTTCCGTGCTGCCTGCTCTACGCCTTCTTGCATTTTAATGTTTAGCCTTAAACGGAACAATCGGCTGTACTTCATTTCATTCACTCTTTCTTTTATTGCGCAGTGTTAACGTCTTCCAACATTGCACATTAGACATACAGCACCATAAAAGGATTTCATTCTTTGCTTTGAGTAAATTAATTCAAATAACGTTAGCCACAGAGGAAACGCATTACTGTCAAATCAGGTTCATGCAGTTTAAATGAATAGTGTTCTATAATGGTTACCGCCTGGTTTGCCGGGCGTCCAGCGGAGACCGCTGCATGCAGCAGCCACAGCGCTGAAATGTACTGTAGTATTATCAGTGTCTCGATAATAGTTGTTTTTGCTTAATAATATACTTTTTCCAGCGTCAAAGCAGAATGCAGTAGCATTATACTAAATGATAAATTTTGTTAGATTCATTTTAAGGATAGTGCTTATTATACTGCACAGTAAGATATATTTACTTGTGGCATAATTAATGGTTTTAAACCATTAACTAATATTTTGGGCAATTTCAGTAGTTCAGTGCTCTACATTTCAGTCAGAGGAAGACCTATGTGAGATGTTTCAGGTGTTTGGACAATAGTGGAGCTTTTTGGACAGTGTCAGAGTGCTCAGTCAGTATTAATAGCCAGATCACAGAAGGTGGGTTACAGAAGAGCAAAGCCTGGATCTGTGCGGTGCTCATTGCTGTGGCCTGTTGCATGGGGACAGTACACTGAGCAGAGACGCATCCTATCACATGGCCGTTAGGATCTGTCATCTCGCCTTGATTTGCTGTGGCCTTTAGGATTTACACCCACCCTGCATTTGCAAGCAAGAGCTGATGAATGCTTGACTTTCTGTCTTTCTGCACACGTTATATTCTTACTTAGATATTTGTGCTTTTAATTAAGCTTCTGACGCTTCTGTCAAAGTCCACACCAAATACAGAACAATATTCTGTTCTCAGATGCAGTGCATTATACAGTAATCACAGTAACCAACTCTGAAAGCTCCTTTTTTCATTTTCCTGCTGATAATTTGTATTGTGGCAATATAATAATAACTAGATTAATTCTCTGTTACATTATGGGGTGAATGAAATTTCAGCTCCCAAGGCCGCCCACTATGGCTTGAGAATGCAAGTATATTTCAGGTGACAGGGAGATTAGCGGTTACCATCCTGAAGGAGCTGCAGGCTGGCTGGGCATTTCTCTACGTCCTCCTTTGGATGATCTTTCAAACATTCCCTTCATTTCTGTCTCAAAACATAGACGCTATTTAGCATTCCTCAGCACAAGATCTTTTGGGAATTAAAAGCATTCAGACAAGATAATGTAAATACCCCCCATGAAATATTCTTTTGCATTTGCATATTGATTTTTTGTTTGGAGGGGGAATGTTTTTGGAAAAAAACTGTTCACTGTAATTAATTATAATATCACTTGGATAATTATCACAGGATAATTATGATAATAAAAATTGTTTTTCTAGCATTTCAAATAGGTATACACACACCTGCATGTGAACACACACACACTCACACTCATGCATACACACAGAGCGTAAGGGTGTTTTCTAAAGCTAAGGCATTGAATATGTTTTGCCAGTGCTCAGTGCTGTCCCTAGCAAATCCACAAGGGAGGCTCTGCCCCAAAGACAGCTTTGACGCCATGCTTCTGTCACTGTACCGATGTCACTAAGCTGGTGTCACTGTGCCTCTGTCACTGAGCCTCTGTCACTGTGCTGCTGTCACTGAGCCTCTGTCACTGAGCCACTGTCACTGTGCCTCTGTCACTGTGCCACTGTTACTGAGCCTCTGTCACTGTGCCGCTGTCAATGAGCCTCTGTCCTTTGCTTCTGTCACTGAGCCACTGTTACTGAGCTTCTGTCACTGAGCCTCTTTCACTGTGCTGCTGTCACTGAGCCACTGTCACTGTGCCTCTGTCACTGTGCCACTGTTACTGAGCCTCTGTCACTGTGCCGCTGTCACTGTGCTGATGTCACTGAGCCGCCCGCTGTCACTGAGCTGCTGTCTTCTTCCCTTCATTTCCTCCCTCCAGCATCTCTGCAAGGGGAGCACCAGCGGAGGCTGTATAAAGAGTTGATGAGAAATTACAACCCGCTGGAGAGGCCAGTGTTTAATGACTCGCATTCCCTTACCGTCTACTTCAGCTTCAGTCTGATGCAGATCATTGATGTGGTGAGTTATCCTGCCCATAGATCAGAGCCGACGCGTAGGCGAGGGCCTTATAAATCCAGCGTGGAAGACAGCAGGGTGCCAGTATAGGAAAGCCCACTGGCAGCATGACAGTGTGCATAAACAGAAACACGTCAGCATTCAGTCTCAGCTTTGGAACCTCAGCCACATGAAAGTCCCTTTCCCCCCTTTCTGGTATGGTCACTTTGCTGCACAGTGGAATCGCCTGTATCTAACAGAGTGCTATGCTCACGCTACATGACAGGACCATCATTGTCAGATTACGCATTTACCCACAGTCCTCAGCTGGAGATTATGATACAATGCATCAATTTTTTGAGGTTTACCACTGACTTTTTCAAGGAAGAACATACGTTTCCTGAACTCACACTGCTTCTGGAGAGAATCCTGACAGGCTGCCTGACATCAGTGAAACAGGCCACAGCGACAGCTTCCTAAATACCAGACTATTGGCGCTTTTCCACTGGCATACAGGAACCCGAGCCGTACCACGAAGAGAAACTAGTTTCTGCGCGGTTCCAGCCTGCTTCCGTTTTCCACTGCAGAAGAGTTGGCTCAACAACAGCGTTGCCGTGGTTGGTGGCCGACAGTGAGGGACGGCCAAAGAGGCACTTAGTTACTGTCCACACGGTGTACATCATGATTTACTATGTGCCAATTTTCTAATTGTCTAGCGCATCTGTGAGAATCACCATCTAATGGTAACATCAAACACTAGCAGAATTAGCATTAGCTTGTGTAAATTTGCATTACGAATCCATTCCGTTCAGCTGTTCTAAAACACTTTTATAAGTAGGAGGTTGGAAATTTTGGAGTCAAGTTTGGACTTGTCAGGAGTGGACCGTTACATTGCAATACATGTATATTACTACTAATAGTAAATAATATATAGAATATATGCTTCTTCCCTTCAGATATTCCATGCGCAGAACACCAGTACCTCCCTGCATTTCGACCAATCAGAAGGTGGCGACGCAACCAGCTTGGTTCGGTCATGCTTTTAGCCCTGCTAGTAAGCAGGGCCATGTCTGCGCGGGTACGGTTCAGGTGCAACTTGCATAATTAACAATGTAAAAGTGTCAGCTTGTAGTTCGGCTCGGGTACGACTCAGTTCTCATGGCAGTGGAAAAAGCCATCACTGTCTCCCAGGAGCTTCTCAGTGTAGCACAGGTTCATTCATGGTGATGCTCCGTAATGGTTCTCCTTCACGCCTGAGGCTAATGTCTGCTGTATGTTGCAGGATGAGAAGAACCAGGTTTTCACAGCTAACATCTGGTTACAGCTGGTAAGACATCTCCCTTCCTGTTTACACTGCATGTCTCGGTGATGCTGTATTCTCAGCAATCGCTGACGGAGCTTTTTTACGGCAAAAATACTGAAAATGCAGCATTTAAAGTGAGTGACGGCAGGAATGACAGCGAATGCAGTGAGCTCTGATGGTTTTGACCTTTATCCAAAATAATAAAAAAAAAAAAACTTCAGCATTACGGTGGAGCGAGTCTAGACAGCCCCGCCCCCTGGCTTTTCGCTCGGCTGAGGCACCGAGAGTCATCTGCATTAAGAAAATTAAAATGTGATGAAATGGAAATATATTCAAGCATTTACGGGAAAAACTCAAAAGGCCCTGTATGCGGTGAAAAGTATTCAGCCTAATGCAAAATGACTGCGCACTATCGGTTACCTTGTTTTGCAGGACATTGACAACAATTTAAAATTATTGAGCTACCTCTTAGCAATGTCTGGAAAATGAACTTTCCTTTAAAAACGTCCTGTTGCCCTTTTGCTACTGGGTTCACATGAGGCTCTCGTGATCTTCAGCAGTCTGTATTTCACTGTGGTGTCCTGCCTTTGAGGGGCCCCACAGCATTTTTTGTATGAAATGACTAATGACTAGTATTTCTGGTCAATTATAATTTACCTGCCTGTTAATGTAGGTGCTCTTTCTCTGCCCCAGCACTGGCCTGCATTAGTGCTGGTGAAATGAGTTTCTGCACTCTCTTGGCTGCAGATCTTTCTATTGAAGGCCAAAGTTGTGTAACAGTGAGCTTTAAGCTAATGGTGCATTTCAACAAAATGGGTGTGATGTTATTTGAAATAATATTTTAATCAATAATATTGTTGATGGTTTTATTTTTGTTTTCAAGGCTTGAAATAATCTGCAGATGAAATCTGATTTTTTAGGCTTGAGTTCTTGTGGGAGGCAGTGGCACTGTTAGAGATTTTGGGGCCCGTGAAAGTATATCATATAAGGACCCCAACCCAGACCAATCCAACAGTGCTGCAGATTTTTTAGGGCTCCTGTCACTCTTTAGGGCCCTTGGAATCATCATAACTCCCCCCATAGCGCCCCTGGTGGAATGGGCGACATTCTCACATGCTTGCCGTGTTCCCTACAGCAATCTGGCACTTGTTTTCAGTTCTCCCATGTAGTTAGTTTAATAATAACTGAATAATGACAGAAGCTCCACACCTGGTTCACAGGCAAAGAAAGGCTGGAAAATCATCAGGGCTTGGACCTTGAGGACTGTGATTTGAATGTCAAGATAGGGCAGGATAGATAAGACAAGACAGATAAAGCAGGATAAGATAATATGAGATAAGCTAAGGCAGGACAAGACAGAATAAGATAAGATCAGCCATTGCATTAGCACAACTGATAGATGAAGTAAATAACATTGATTATCTCGTTACAGTTGCACATGTCACGGGTGCTAATATATATTAGTTCTTGATGATGATGTGTTGGAAGCAGAGAAAATGGACAGGTCTGGTCTGATCCCACAGAAGAGCTACTGTGACACAAATAGCTGAACAGTTAATGCTGGCTATGACAGAAAGGTCTCAGAACACAAAGTGCATCACAGCTAGCTGCATAGCCGCAGACTGGTCAGAGTGTCCATGCTGACCCCTGTCGAAAGTGCCTACGATGCACATGTGAGCGTCAACACTGGACCATGGGGCAATGGAAGAAGGCGGCCTGGTCTGATGAGTCATGTTTTCTGTTATATCATGTGGAAGGCCGGGTGTTTGTCATTTATCTGGGGAAATGATACCAGGATGCACAATGTTAAGAAAGCAGTGTGATGCTCTGGCCACTGTTAAGCCAAGAAACCTTGGGTCTTGGCATTCATGTGGATGTTACTTTTTACACAAAACTGCACAAATTGTTCAGGAATGGTTTTTGGAACTTGAAAAAAGAGTTCGAAATGTTGACTTGCAAATTCCCCAGTAGGAAGGATCCTCAGCCCATAGTCAGTTCTGAGATGAACCCTGGTATCTGTAGCCCTGCAGCGCCTCCACTTCCTCCCCTTTTTTGGTGACTGGTCTCAGGGGGTTTGCTAACAACACAATGTATAATCTCGGTAATTACTGCAGTGTCTGCCAATGGGGGAGTGTACGAGACGAGACGAGAGCGTGCAAGAGCCATATTCCTCCTGTGAGCAGGTCCACGTTTGTGTCACATACTGTGCGTTTACTGAGATGTGTGCTGGGCTGCACCACTTCTCATTCCCTGTGACTCCGGGTCCGGCTGCAGTGTCCGTATTCCCCGTGGCTCCGGGTCCGGCTGCAGTGTCCGCATTCCCTGTGACTCCGGGTCCGCACTGACAGCTCATCCATCTTATCTGCCAGTGACCTCTGGTGGCTGTTGTTGTCCACTTTGCTTAGCGGGACGGACACCCTTTGTGATTTACTCTTCTTTTGAGGTTGCTAAGGAATGCGAATTATGGCAGTCTGGGTTCTCCTAGTTTGGGGGTGCATTTTTCAAGTGTGTTGTGCCCTGGGGGGAGGGGGGTGCTCTGCTGACCTTTCATTTAGTAAACGGCTGTTCCAGCTCGAGACTTACTTACTTTCAAAAACCCATGAGCAGAAATATTTCATGGCTCAGCTGAGGCCCAATCCATACTTTTTTTCCAAGGATAGAAATGAAAAGGATGACTAGATGAGATGGATGTGATTCTGGTTTGTCTTATCAGTCCCAGGACCGGCCCTGTCATAGACCTTAATGCCAGAGCAGTTTCCAGTATATGTCTCAGCCTTAAACACAAGCCGTTAATATTCAATTCAACATCCAACGACCGTATTAAGGAAACATTGCTGCAGTGATTATCTGTGTGTCTCACTCCTTACCTTATAACCTACATAGTTTTAATATTCTGTGGATGATGCCATTAGTGTCCACAGCCGACTCACACAATAGCATGGTGTTGCACTGAAATATGCTCCAATTAAAATGTGCTTAGTGGACTGGGATGCAGATTTAATTAATTGGAAAGCCTTGGGCCACAATACAATTTCTAATTTGTAGTTTTATTTATTTATTTGTTTATTGTTGTTGCTTTTATTTGCCAGTACTGGCAGGATTACTATCTGCAGTGGAATGCCTCGGAATACCCTGGTGTGAGCTCCGTGAGGTTTCCGGACAGCCTGATCTGGAAGCCCGACATCCTGCTGTATAACAGGTAGGCGGGGACCAGACATGGCAACCAGCTCCTCGCCCTCATCAAGTGTGACCCAAATGACAAGCGCCGTCTGACCAACTGGAAGTCATTTGTTTCCATAACGGTGGCATACAAATTACCCACTGTGCTGGTTGATTAATTACGACGGCATAAAAAATATATAAATGCAAATGCTGTCTCTTCAGTGTAATGAACAAGACTGTTCTGAGCCTTGCTTGTAATTGTCTTTCGGCCGATTCAGTCGTGCTAAGTGTATTACACTGATTACTGGCTAATGGAGTGAGTCCTTTCTACCAGAATTATTCTCACTAGCTTTGCATTTTAACCTTTTGAAACTAAAACTGTATATTTAAATCCACTGGCTTCTGGTAAGCATCCATCTTTAATGACTTTTTCAGGACAATTATGAAATTTAAATTATGAAATTTAAAGAGCCACACAGGACATGCATCATGTCCTGTTTCTCAGGATTTGGCCTCAACTGAAGCATTAAGTCAGTATATTTATAATGTCTCCCAGCAAATTATTGATGCCCTGTTCCAGTTGTTGAATTTTACATTTACAACATGATTCAAGCAAAGGAAAATTGATCTGCACTCTATTATAATACTATCCACCTGCACAATGGGATGCGACTGATCACTCTGTTTACACTAAATGACCTTGCTGTCAGAATTATTTAGTTAACTAGGAAATGAACCTTTGCACTCATGATTGGAAGCTATCATCTGTTGCCGTTTTGCGTTTGTGTTTTGTGAATGTTTACAGGTACAGTAATAACTGGAGATGTGTGATGTGGTTCTTTTGTCAGTCATTGCTCTTTGTAAATTGCTGTCACTTAAGAGAAATGCTTTTGTATAGAGTGCTAAGCAATCAATTGCACAACTGTCCCCTATTTAACCCACACAGTAACTGTCCCCGTTAAATCCACACAGATACTGTCCTCATTAAATCCACACAGTAACTGTCCCCCATTTAACCCACACAGTTACTGTCCCCGTTAAATCCACACAGATACTGTCCTCATTAAATCCACACAGTAACTGTCCCCCATTTAACCCACACAGTTACTGTCCTCATTAAATCCACACAGTAACTGTCCCCATTTAACCCACACAGTTACTGTCCCCGTTAAATCCACACAGTAACTGTCCCCCATTTAACCCACACAGTTACTGTCCCCGTTAAATCCACACAGTAACTGTCCCCCATTTAACCCACACAGTAACTGTCCCCCATTTAACCCACACAGTTACTGTCCTCATTAAATCCACACAGTAACTGTCCCCATTTAACCCACACAGTTACTGTCCCCGTTAAATCCACACAGTAACTGTCCCCCATTTAACCCACACAGTTACTGTCCCCGTTAAATCCACACAGTAACTGTCCCCCATTTAACCCACACAGTAACTGTCCCCCATTTAACCCACACAGTTACTGTCCCCGTTAAATCCACACAGTAACTGTCCCCCGTTTAAACCACACAGTTACTGTCCCTGTTAAATCCACACAGTAACTGTTCCCCGTTTAACCCATACAGTAACTGTCCCCCATTTAACCCATACAGTTACTGTCCCCTTTAAATCCACACTGTAACTGTCTCCCATTTAACCCACACAGTTACTGTCCCCATTAAATCCACACAGTAACTGTGGCCCCCGTTACACCCACACAGTAAGTGTCCCCTATTACACCCACACAGTAATGCGATTCAGCCTGTCCATTGACTGATGCCACCATTTGACATGCCCCCCCCCAGTGCCGATGAGAGGTTCGATGCCACCTTTCACACCAATATCCTGATCAACTCCTCTGGACATTGCCAGTACCTCCCCCCAGGTAGGACCCTGCTCTGCTGCTGGTAGTGTAATACTTCAATGATCAGGCATCCGACTTCAGACTGACTTAGACTTACCAATGTACTATAATGTAATGTATGTAATGTACTATACCAGTGCATTATTAGCAGTCCCCATTAAATCCACACAGTAAGTTAAATCCATTTTTAGAATTTTTTTACTGTGTATGAGGCATTGATGTGAGACAAGACAAGATGATAAGATTCCCCTTACAGATGGTAGAATGCATGTTTTTTTAATTTTAGGCAGACTGCCCCCCTCCCCAAAGGGCACAGTTGGTGCGGCCCATTTGTGTACTGAGGTGTGAACACCTTAGCTGGTCTTGCACTTGGACTACCACGATGTATTATGAGCTCTGCTCATTTCTGCCAGGAGCACATGATTTAGTCCCCTCTGGCCCAGAAGTGTCCCTGGTGTGACTTACCAAATATAAAGATGCTTGTCAGACTGCTAGACACTGAATCTCTGCTCTTCCTTGGTTGCATTTATCAAAAGAAGAATCCAAATACCTGCCAGAATTAGTTATTACCAGTGGTGCGTGGAGAATTCCTCTTAGAATTTCCCTTACTGTGCAAAAGCTGTGGCATAAAGTGGTATGTCATGCTGATAAGGCCCTAGATCCGTAGGTGTTTAAGCAGTAGGCCATTCTGCATGGAGAGAATACCCAAGATAGAAATGATTAACAGCTTTTTTATATTCATTTGCATGTACATCCTCATTTATGTAGCAGACTAGTAAGGCAGATGACACACAATAAGCATACAGGCGTGAAGGAGTCGGCTTCGGTACTACTGCTGCTAGGCTGAGCTCCAGTGAATGACCAGAAATAAGCACAGGGTTGTTGTGGGGGAGGAGACATGCAAACACAGCTTGGAAGCCAGCATCACACAAATAACAGCCCAAAGTGAATCTAGCAAGGAGCTCAGTCCAATGCCATGCAAGAACAGAGAATATCCAGTAAGGCAAAGCAAATACTTTTTTGTAAGATAGAAGTAATCTAGAAAAAAACCTTAAATATTCCTAAAACATTAAGTTTGGAGCATATCGATTTTTTTAATCAAATGCTCAGTATATTGTGAATCTGATTGCATCTACCACACTTCTGATCGTCTCAGGGATCTTCAAAAGCACCTGCTACATCGATGTGCGTTGGTTTCCATTTGATGTTCAGAGATGTGACCTCAAATTTGGGTCTTGGACCTATGGGGGATGGTCTCTGGATCTGCAGATGCTGGAGGCTGACCTCACTGGATACATCCCCAATGGGGAGTGGGATCTTGTAGGTAAGATCTTACATCCCAGCTTATGAACCAGATCATTTGTAACTCAAATCATTTGGATTATGTAAATCATAATCATTTGGATATATATTTTTCTGACTGATACTATTATCAAGAGACTCCTAAAATTGATTATTATTATTGATTCATTTATTTCAATTCCTTGTAATGAAGCTGTGTGGTTTCTTATTGCCTACGTTATAACCCTGACTGAACACTGTCTTATCTGAATAAATCTGTTAAATGTAGTAAATATGTGTCAGGAATCAGTTAAATGCCTTCTTCATTATCATCAAGTTAAATGTACGTGTTTTGCTTGGGTGTGGCGTGGCACTCGTGAGGAATATGGAGTCTGCAGGTGGGTCCTTCCCAAACTGTCAAAGCTGCATTTCTAGTGGTTTCTACTCAACGTGCCTCGGTGGTCCTGCTGAATACCAGATAAATCTTCACGTGTCGGGAAAATAGCTTCTTTTAAAAGATTGTTATGTGATGCAGAGGTCCCGGGCCGTAGAAACGAGAAGTTCTACGAGTGCTGTAAGGAGCCCTACCCGGACGTGACCTTCACGGTGGTGATGCGCAGACGTACCCTCTACTACGGCCTGAACCTGCTCATTCCCTGTGTGCTCATCTCCACATTGGCACTTCTGGTCTTCCTCTTGCCTGCAGACTCTGGAGAGAAGATCTCACTTGGTGAGCGGGGCACACTGGTTTCTGTTCTCAAATGCAGTGTCTGATTGCAATGACGGGATCAAAGCATTAGACGGCATACTGCATATCATTTTACTGGTGATATACGAAGGACCTAAGTAAAAATTTGCTCTATTGTAGGACTGGAGTGTTGCGATGCCTCCCGCCTTTATCTGGCTTTGAAGGCTAGTCGCTTATTGAAGCATTGATGGATAGTAACAGCCTTATATGTTTAAATAGTAACTGCATTTATGTGTTTGAAGGGAAAAGCCACAGTCAGGCAGTAAGGCATGTTGCGCGGTTTGGTGGTGTTTTCAGAGTGAAATTTGTTTTCCTTTGATATCACCTTGATTAAAGTCTGCAGGGTGAGCAAGCCTGAAAAAGTCTCCGGTCTCAGTAGAGCAGAAAGCAATGCATGAAAATTACTGCTGACCTAGATTTGTTACTCCCACCGAGGACCACAATAAATTTTTTTTAACAAGTTTTTTTTTTTCTATTTTAAAAGGGTATGGTCAACAAAATTTATAATGCGTCTTCAAAGAGGAATTCATAACATCCAGGAGAAGTATCAGCCAATGAATCATCAAGAATGTATGTCAGAAAAATGAGTAATACGGGACCACTAATGTGTAATTCCTAAGGGGTAATGCTGAAGAACTAAGAACTCTCCGACATATTTCAAAGGTTCAAAGGTCAGAATTGTTCAGAATATGGTATTTTCCATTAATGCATATAATAGCTGGACAATGAAGAAGCAGAGCACCATGGGATACGGCAGACTTCACCCAATAGGCTTGGACTTTCACTTGAAAAACAAATGACCAAATTATTTTGAGCATGTTACCAGAAGACACAGTGGCTTAGAAAAGAGCAAAAACCTTGGAAAACCTGAAGATGACCGTGCAAGAGGCCAAACAACACAAGATGGATGGACCCAGTGGTCACAGTGATGAAGATGCCATTGGGCAGCCTGAGGACCCAGAGCCAGGCAGGACATTCTGAGGAAATGCCCTCTGCATGGTCACCAGGAGACAAGGCCAATTAGATGGTACCTGATAATAAGAAGTTACACACTGCTCATGGGAACAATGGCAAAGCTCTTGCTGGAGCTGGAATCAAGCTTCAGGTCTTCAGCCCATATCATTAAGCAGCGTGCTTCCTAGTCAACAGTGACTTCACAGCGCTTGCTAACCGTGTGTAGAGTCATCAGTCAGGACAGCCGTGTTTCGCAGATCGACACCCCTTTATACTGCAATCCTTGACACTTATTGAAAAATCTCAGATGAGATTCCAGGGAATCCACATCCACAGTGGGGGTGTGAAAATCTATTCCTCTACAGAAAGTGCTGCCAAAATAGGAATTCTAAATCATTTTTACTCAACCAGTTGAATTCTCCTTGAGTATTAGCCTGTCAGATTCTGGGGCTGTTTGGGTTTGACAGCTGGCTTGTTTGTCTCACTGCAGGAATCACCGTCCTGCTCTCACTGACCGTCTTCATGCTGCTAGTGGCTGAGATCATGCCGGCTACCTCTGATTCTGTGCCATTAATTGGTGAGTGTTTCTTTTCCCTTTTCTCTGCCAGCCTCTCCCTTTCTCTCTCTCTCTCTCTTTCTCTCTCTCTCTCTCTGCAGTGTTTATATAAAAGACAGGAACACCTGATAAAACAGGGCAATCATGGGGGGTAGACTGGCAGGTCTGGTTCTTTTAGGGTGTTAAATTCTCCCTTTTTTGGCATGCTGGGTAACTGCTATGTTCTCCCCTCAGCTTTCTGCACGCCTTCTCTTTGTATTGCAGCCCAGTACTTTGCCACCACAATGGTCATCGTCGGCCTCTCTGTGATTGCTACCGTTTTGGTGTTACAGTACCACCACCATGATCCCGATGGGGGCAAAATGCCGAAATGGGTGAGCTGATCCTGTCCCCCCACCCCCCTCAAACCGCAATGAAAATCCATACGGTCCCTGAAAGTTAGTGGTTCAGCATCAGTGGCTGTTTTGAGTAAGTGCTGAAGAGTAAAGCAAATTAGTATTATAAGCCCCGTGGAGAGGTGTGTGGAGTTCTAATAATGTGCAGAAAGAGAATTGTTGTCGGCTGACGTCACACTGAGCATGCTCTTTGCGGGACGCCCATGGTCACGTGGAATCCCACCCTGACTCTTGCCGTGTCTCCCTCCTGCGGACAGACGCGCGTGGTCCTGCTGAACTGGTGTGCCTGGTTCATGAGAATGAAGCGGCCGGGCGAGGAGAGGGTACGGCCGGCCTGCCACAACAAGCGGCCGCGCGGGAGCATCTCCAGCATGGAGCTGAACGCCAGCACCGGGCCGCCGCGCTACGCCAATGGCAACATGCTCTACATTGGCTTCCGCCGCATGGAGAGCATGTCCCACACCAACACGCCCGACTCCGGGGTGGTCTGTGGCGGGCTCCTGGCCGCCGGGGAGGAGGAGCTGCCGCTGCCCGGAGGCCGCTCTGCCACCATCACCGGCGGGGACCCCGAACTGGCCAGGATTCTGGAGGAGGTGCGCTACATCGCTAGCCGCTTTCGGGAGCACGACGAGGAGGAGTCCGTCTGTAACGAGTGGAAGTTTGCCGCCTGCGTCATCGACCGGCTTTGCCTGATGGCCTTCTCCATCTTCACCATCCTCTGCACTATTGGCATCCTCATGTCTGCCCCCAATTTCGTAGAAGCCATCTCTAAAGACTTCTTTACCTGAGCCCGGGCTTCTTCCATTCATTAAAAAGGAATCTATATTTATTACAGAAAAAGTGCTCAATACAAACAAAAACGGTATAACCTGTCTTTATACATGCATTTTCATGCTTAATGGGGATTATTCTGCACTTAGTTTCCAATGATTTAATTATCGTGGATCTGGGAATATTGATTTGAAAACGAAGTAATTGGAAAGTATTCCTCTCTCTGTCATCCTGTTGCTTATCTGGGTCAGGGTTATGGGCTGTTCTATAATCTTTACTACTAAAACCTTTTAAAATGGCCGTAATGTTGTTTGTGCTATCTCAGTTCTGGCTTTTGACTGTGAGGAGTAGTTATGATTTGTTAGACTTATGACCACAGGCTTTAAAACAGTTTCCCTTTTCTAAACCTAAATGAAAAAAATCTTTAAGTATTGACCATTTTTTCACGTTTTTCATTATTGACCTTTCAAGCTCAGAGTCACTGGAGTATTCAGGCCAAAAGCAGCGAAGAGCTAAGATCAATAAGATTGATTGATTGGGCAATATTCTCTTATAAATAAATTTGTTTAATTTATAATGCCAAATCCTATTAACTCTTACAATAGAGTGTGCCAGGACTGTTCTATCTCACCATCTGGAAAACACGCCTAAATAATCCTTTTGATGGTATGAACCTGATCTTTCTCTACCACACATTGATGGTGGAAAAGGCTGCAGTAATTGTCCCATATTCTGTGTCTTTGAGGTTTACATTTGCACCGGGTTTCTGGGCCTGGCCCCTGGCTGTGACACCGCAGAGCTAGACCAAGTGGACCAGTGAGCCGTCATGTAGCCAGACAGGACCTGAGCAAACACGCTGTCTTAGTGGTGGGCTGTGTACCTCGCTGCCGCTTTGTGCTTATTCCGAAAAACAGCAGCACCGAAGTTCTGCTTTTCTTCTTTTTTTTAAGCATGCATGAATGCAAATGCCTTTGTGAATAAAATACAATTATTTTTCTAGATCTCGATGTTATTTCGGTTATTTTAATCCAAACAGCAGTGTGTGTGATGATGAACCCAGGGTCCAGCCTTCTGTAGGTCTGTCATGGTGATATTGCTATGTTGATATTATTCTGAGTAATAGGAATAAATCCAGGAGTTTTCACAAGTATAAGATGTGCCATAGGGCTGGGGGGGGGGAGTAAGGATAGCTTTAACAAACCAGTGTGGAGGAGCATAAACTACAAACGGGCATCTTGGCTTCAGCACAAACAGCTGCAAATGGCATCTGGGACTGGGAATGTGTTCTGTAGAGTCTAGGAGAAAAACAGGACCAAGCATGATGATTGGTAATTAGGGCCAGGCGAAGTGGAAGAGAGGGCCGGTCACGTGATTACAGTCGCGTTACGTTGCTGAGAGCATCCAGCGAGAACAACACGGATTGCTCAGCATCCTAGACCAAGTAATGAAACCTTTAACAGATTCATGAGCAAAGCCTACTTCCCTCGTATAATGAACTGGTACATATTTCCCAAAATAAGCTTTCTGTCATCAGCTTGGCTAAACCTGATGGATCTCATATTAAAATATAACAAAATGCGAAATTCATCTTCTTGTACATTTTACAATTTACATAAAAGTAGCTGATTTAGCCACCATTTAAAGAATAAAAGAGAGAGCCGACGGTAAATAAAATATGATGGATGTGGCCATATACATGTCAGCTTGGTTAAATGGTCTGGTTATTTAATTAAGTGGGTAATTTCAAGTTGAATGAAAACAGAAACTATTAATTAATTTAGTCATACATACATGCGTATAAACGTCTACATAAGCTGCTGACGCCCTACAGGATTGAATTGGAACTTAACAGATTAATTAAATACTGATCTGCACCAGAGCAGTTGCAAACAGTTTCACGTTGCTCGTTTACAGCACGGAGGACAGATTACTTTTAATCAAGCAGTTCTGCTGCACTGTCTGAATCTGTGATGAACCTCCAGAGCTGTGTTGCAGCTCCTGGATCGATACGGATCTGGGGGCCAAAAGATGAAAATGCACTGAGCGGGCTCCCTTAATCTGTATCCATTTGGAGTCTCCACACCTTCTCAGCCCAGCAAGTGGTTTTCGATGTAATTGTTTTTTCTTTTCTTTTTTTTTTTACTGTTTATGAACATGCAAATTTCCTTTATTTCATATGCAATAACCCCCCCCCCCGCCACGCACATACTCTCAGCATAAATGTTATAAAATTGCAAAAAATACTCCTCCATATAGCAAGGTGGCATGGTGGTGCGGTGGTTAGCACTGGGACCGGGGTTTGAATCCGGCCCAGTTCCATGTGTGTGGAGTTTGCATGTTCTCCCTGTGCCGTTGTGGGGTTT
>JAODKL010000009.1:1006082-1018724 GCA_026780765.1 Petrocephalus schoutedeni | reverse complement strand
CCCATGCACATGGGAAAACTGTAAAGTCGGTATTACCCAAGATTCCAGGAGGGTTAATAACTTGGTCATCTGAAGTGGGGCCCGTCTCGGGCACGGCCCCCTGAGCTGCTGCGGGGGGGGGGGGGTGCGGCAGCCCGTCGGGCGCTGGGACCCCCTGGTGCAGCCTGCTAAACGGAAGCTATTCCAGTTCATTCCCACCAGAGCCCCATGAACATAATCCTGCACGCCGACCTGCAGAGAGGATAGGAGCAGCTAATTGTGAGCAGCCCTGAGTGAGCGAGAGCAGGACGGGCGAGACCCAGGCAGGCAGCGCCTTCGACTTTCGACAAAGCCAATGGCAGAATTCTTGGCAGCAGTGTCCACTCGACTTGCATTCCTTTGGACAGTTTGTCATCTGCATAAGAACAAGCTAACATAAAGAATATAATAATGTAACCATGTACTCATAATCAAAAGGCTAATGGCTGAAATGGAAATGATTCACTTACAGACCTGAGCATAATGATGATGATGAGTCATAATCCCTTTCATTTGTTGCCATGGATGAAAGTTCACTGCCGTCCTTTCCTTAAGTTCGGCTCCTTCGGCTTGTTTGTTTTTCTCGTCTCGTTCCCTGTTGTAGCAGAGCATTGCTGCAAAGTCTTTCTGACAGCTTGAAAATAACAGCTCAGCTCCAAAGAAAACTGGGCCTTCAGACTTAATGAGCTGGCAGTGGCAGAACAACAGAATTGTTCTTCAGTGACTAAGGCTGCCAACGAGGCGCAGTGTTGGGCTCCTCCTCTCCGCTATTGGTGGTAGCCAGCGGCAAGGGCAGTGGGTTAGCCGCAGGCTGCTCTCTCCGCCATGGGGGGGGGAGGCGGGCGACCCGGCGAGGTGCAGGACACGAGGAGGCCTGAGAGAGAGAGACGGGGGAAATCCCAGTCCAAAGTGAGATGCTGGAAAAACGGGACGCGAGATATGATAGATGAGCGAGAGACAACACAACTTCCAGGGTGGAGTGACGAGCTCAGCACAGGTCATGCAAACATTCGGCACCGCCGGCCTGGCAGAGGGGAGCTTCACGGGGCTTTAGCATGGGTTACTATTTGCTAACAAGGCACAGCGGTGATGGATTGCCCACGGATGTGGCAGGATGCTATGGTGCGACGTGGTGCTCCTATCTGTGCCGCTGACAGATGGATTAGTATGCGCCTGGTGACCGCCCAACCAGCTCAGCACCTGCCACCGCCTGCTTTCAGCAGCACAGGCTTCGACTGCTTTGTAATGATGCCGTCTGCCTCGTCCCCAGCAGGCCCTCTGTCTTCTCATTCCATTAGAGGGCACGGTGGAGGGCGCAAGGCAACCTCCTTCCTCTGAACAAGAACGGGCATCCATCATGCCTTGCTATGATGTTCACCCGCACCGGCACTATTCCACAAGATAGTCTGAACAGCACTAGCCAAGGTGTAGGATTTTCTTGCTGTGTCTCGGTTGTGGGGCTGCTGCAGCCCTTCCTGTAGCCCTGCTCGGGAGTTCCATGTAAATACATTAGCCACCTTTGGCGCCATATTGAATAAACACACTACACGCACTAATATAGGTCATATTTCTTGGAATAACGACAGAAACGGCTTCAGTTGCATTATAGAGGCGCCGGGGTGGCAGTGCAATGGCAAGAGCATCCAAAAGGCGGGCCGTAATGAAAGCAGCAGGCTCCCCGTCCTCGTTAACAACTGCCCTCCAGGTATACCGCCTACCATCCCCACCGCACCACGGGCTGAGCTCTGCCGGCCTGCCGGATGAGAATGGGCAGGGGACCGGCCATTATCCCAGCCAGAAACAGTGCTGCAGGGAGGAAAAGGTGCGCGGTGTGTGTGGGGAAAGGAGACGCAGAGAATGGTAAAGAGGGAGTGGGCGCGGCGGACACACAGGCAGCCAGCCTTAAGTGGGCAGCCATCTGCACTGGACGCAGGCACGGCACGCGGCTGTGTGCTAATATCGTTAGCTGAGCAAACAGCTCCTGTGATCGCCCCAGTGGACTGTAAGGGAGCGGAGCTGACAGGCAGAGCTGAGCAGGAGGCGCAGCGTCAGGATAATGCTGTGAAGCCCCCGCCAGCGCTCTGCGTCCACTTCCTGTTTTCACCCTCTTTTATTGAATGCCTATATTAGGTTATTGTGTAAAAATAGAGTAAACAGGATCTTTCTGGAAATTGAACCCAGCCCCCTACAGCTACGCAGAATGCAAAAGAGAGACGGCTATTGTCCGTCCTCATTATCTTTGAGGGGATTAGGTTGGGTATGAAGATGTATCCCGTCAAAGTGGCAACGGATTTGGCCGACAGCTGTGAGTGTCATTGCCGAGTGTGTCGTCATTTTATAGAATGGATAACAGACATAACGCTGAAAGAGCTTTAGAAAAAAAAGATTCCTGCTGATGGCCTGATGAGTGATTCAGTCATGCGAGCGATTCAGAAATAGTCTGTGGCTCGGTCGGCTGTTTACTGCAGCTGCCCCTGGGTATGGGCTCTATCACACTTGGGGAAGCACAGAGGCACCTTTGTGGGTGTGAGAGGACGGAGTCGCGTGCTGGTGAGCACGCCATTGTGTGCACAAAACACCCCTGTGTCCAAGTGCTTGTTTGTTGCCTTCTTTGTGCTTCAAGGACCATAATTCCCCACCAGCATTTCTTTTCTGTGAAAATCAGAAACATTTCTCTGGGTTGTAAGAGAAGCACATTATAATGTGTGTTTCCCCTGATGTACCATAGTCAAGGTCATTGGCAAAATATATCTAATAAGAAATTGTGGGGCACACTAAACACAAGAGCAAAACAGATATGGCCTGCCTAGGCCTCTCTTCCAGGGAGTCCCCTGCCTTGTCTCCTGTGATGGACCGGCATCCCATCCAGGGAGTCCCCTGCCCTGTGTCCTGTGATGGACCAGCATCCCATCCAGGGAGTCCCCTGCCCTGTGTCCTGTGATGGACCGGCATCTCATCCAGGGAGTCCCCTGCCTTGTGTCCTGTGATGGACCGGCATCCCATCCAGGGAGTCCCCTGCCTTGTGTCCTGTGATGGACCGGCATCCCATCCAGGGAGTCCCCTGCCTTGTGTCCTGGGATTGACCGGCATCCCATTACAAGTTCAAAGGGAACACATCTGTACTGGATGATAATTTACAAATGGATGGATTTTGTTTAATGCAGGTTAAATGGACCTCCAAGCATAAATAGGTTTTGGGTCTGGAAACAAGAGCCATTAGACACCTGTACTAAAACACCTGGCAGGCCCAGGGCTCCACCTGTGGTGGTGCCTGACAACTGCCCCCCTGAAGGGGCCCCACAGGCATGATGACTGCAGCCCCACAGAGCCCCCCATGGTGGGCCGCACAATAGAGGGTGCCTGTCATCACTGATGGTGGTTACTGCACATTCTGCATCAGGCAGTCAGGGATTGTAAAAACTGCACAAGGAGAGCTGACAGCCCGGGCCCCTGTCACGACTTGTGGGCAACTCATTTCTGTTCATTCGAGAACCTAGAAATTCTTCCTAGAATCCAAAAAATAAAATAAGTATTCAGCATTTATATATGGGCGTCCCCAGGTCCAGCAGAGCTATCCTCCCACTAATAAGGTCACACATGCGTACTGATAACACCTCAGCTCTATCTTTTTGGCAAAATACTAAAATCATCTGAATTGTGTGGAGTACTACTGCTTTAGTAAGATTAACAAATTAATGTTACAGAGTCATGACACTTAGTCTTGCCACAACAAAGTGGAATTTGAAACATGCATTGGGAGTGCACCCAGGATGGCTTTTTAGCTTTACTTTGACAATATCACAGTAAACTTGGGTCTAAAAAAATATATCTCTGCAGCATCATCTTTGGCAAGTCTACCTTATTTCTATCCCTAATGTCTTTGGGCATACAGAAATGACATTAAATGTCAGCTGCCTCTTCTGACCAGTGTTCCTCTAGTGTCTCTGCCTGCAGTCTAAATTATTTCTCATATGACCCACTGATATGCCATGTGGGATTTTTATTTTTGGATGTTTATATATCCTCTAGCAACTCAAGGACTAATTCAGACAACAAATTGCATTGCATTAATCTGCTGGGAGTTAAATATCTGGTGATATCCAATAAGAATACTTTATACAAATACTTTACCTAGTAAAATGTATGGGTATTGGTTGCTTTATTAATTTACCTATTTATTTCGCTCTCAAGCACAGTTAATATATTAAAATATTATAACTTGTATAGAAAGAACTAAATGGTTTCGGGCCTAAATAGATTTCTGATTTACTTGAACATTATGAAGCATCCAGATCCCTGAGGTCATTTGGAAAAGGTTTACTCGGTGTTCCCAGAATCAAGACCAAGCAGGGCGAAGCAGCATTCAGCTTCTATGCTCCTGGTCTGTGGAACCAGCTTCTTGAAGACCTGAGGTCTGCTGAAACTGTCCGCTCATTTAAACCAGGGCTTGAATGCATTACTCTTTGCAGCAACTTTTCGTTAAATTAAATCAGTTTAGCTATACACTGTCACTACAATGGAACTACTTTTCAGTAAACCATTTATTTGTTCATTTGGCTTTTAGGCTGTTTTTATCTTTTAACCCTTTTCCCGTGATAATTTCCCCATGTGAAATTTGCCTACCGTTTAATGATGTTCTGGGGTCAGACTGACCCCAAACACGGGATAGGGGTTTGTGATTTTAGTGTGTCCTATTGAAACTTATTCTTCTGTCTTTGCAAAGCACTTTGAATTGCCTTGCATCTGAATAAATAGGCTTACTTTGCCTTGCCTATGCAAATGTCCCCATGAATGGGCAGTGCGAGATACTGACAGGATGTCATTTTACCAGCCAGGTTATGTCACATGTTTCTCGTTCATCGGTGGCATCCGTGCAGTCTAATGTGGGACAGGCGCGAGCCCCGCATGGCTCATCTCCTGGCCGCTAGGGCATTTTAAGTAGAAACATAACTGCCAAACAGAGCCAATAAATGGTGCTAGTTGCTGAAGAGGTTTCTCCTTCATGAAGTGCTCATTTCGAGCCATAATGCTTTACAGATGGGCAAACAAAAAACGTAGCTGGAAATCAGTAATTTGCCACCGCATCAGGCTTGCCTATTCAGCTTTCTCAAGTCTTCTCTGTAAAGCTGCTAATTGTAATTAGCATTCAGTTGGCACGGTCAGCCTCAACCCAAGCAGAACACACCATCACATTTTTTGCCCAGCTCCTTCACAATTATGCAGATAACAATTAAAAGTGTAACCATAGAAGAAGTGGGTAATACTAGCTGCCCTTGATAAGCATGTGAATGATTTATATCAATCCTCGCAGAAAGCCCAAGGTGTACGATATTTCCACAGTGCCGAGACGTCCCTGCTGTGAATCAAGCTTATAGGACTGTCACCCTTAAAGGCTGATTTACAGCCGTGTGCAGCTAACACAGCTTTCTAATTTAGGTTATGTACAGCGCATTTGACAGACCGCACTTTGGAGAGACTGGCTAAGTCAACCAGTGTTTCCGCGCCGTGCCATCTGCTATTTCGAACTGGAGGAGAGCATCGAACGCCCCCTCAAAATGGAAGCCCTGCCTGTGTACATGAAGACGGCGGCCAGGGTGGCGGAGTGGAGGCAGCAGGGAAGATGGAGTGCCAAGCCCAGCTGACTCTCTCTCTGCGTGAAGACGGTGCCGTTTATCCAGCCCTGCCTGGCCTGGCTGTGCCTGCTGTCTCTCTGTGTTACTGAGATGATTCCTTCTGTCATGTCAAAGGCAGCATTTCCATATTCTTGTTGTCAAGGAAACCAGGGCTGCAGGAGGAAAAAAAAATCCTTTGAAGCCATCTTATCTGAAGCATGTAAATAAGAGAGGTTATCTCTCCCGCTGTACGACAAATAGCATGACATGTTTGACTGTCCAAGGACTTGGTTCTCGATCCCCTGCAAGTCACTTCCTGTGAATACCTGTGCACTGCACAAGCTGTTAGCTTTCTAGTCTTCCTGAACTCAGGGCAGATGCTTTCACAGAACCTGGGCAGTTCATTAGCATGATTTTCTCCTGATGTAAAGTGCCCAATTTGCCCCCACTTCAGCTTGCATTTTAACAAAGAAGATAGAGGTTCAAGGGTTGTCCTCTCACCTTAACATACTCCTGTGGGAAATTACCTTTTTTCCTTCTATCCAAAAGACCCAGACTAATTACCTTGTTATGTGTAATCACAACCACCGGTCATGCACTGAAACCAAATGACAGCGAGAAATTGAGCCGGGAATATTCTAGGGTCTGCGAAAATCATGAAGTCAAGAAAGATTCATCCTGCCTGAAGAAGAAGCCATGTTTGGCTACTGCTCAATTGTGAACACTATATTTTTAGAAAAAAACAGACCTTAACCTTTTACTAACAAAATTACATTTATGAACATAGCCACAAAGGAGAGTGATATTAAGCTGAATAACAATTAGCAGTATGTGGCAGGTGTTAAGGAGGTCTGACAGCCAGCACTGAGAGTCACAGAGAGGCCAAAGTGTCGCTGCCAAGACTATTTAATGTGACAAGGAAAGTGGGCTCAACAATTATGACAGTATATGTGAAACATGAACAAACTGCAGCACCTATCCCCTCTGAAACCAAGCCTCTACAGGAGGGCTGGGCTGATAGCATGGCTGCCATTGGGAAACCCGGAACCCTGAGCAAACCGACACAGCAGCGTGATTTGATGAGTAATCTTCCATCTGTTCTCCTGCATCCAGACAGGTTTATGCCGGGAGAAAGCTGAAGAATGCCCAGAAGCCGACAGCGTCTGCTGGTACAGAGAGCCACCTCATGGGAGCCATTAGGCTGGATGATTTCTCTGTATGGTCATCTAAAGGCCAGGAAATGTGAAGGTGCTTTACAGGGCCAGGTGCGAAGGCTGCTCCTCGAGGGTAACAGTGCTGCTGACCAACTTCAGGAATGGTGTCATTAACACCAGGATCTAGTCAAACGCCTTCCATGGCCTCCCTGATCACCACATCTAAACATCACTGGGTCATTACGGGAGAGACTGAAAAGCAGGTTTCCACCTCCCCCAGATATAGCGTGGAATTTCTGTCATACACAAATATGTTGAGTTGAATGAAGACTAATCTATATAATTGTGTTAAATATGGAGAGAGAGAGAGAGATGTTAATTACGATGCACTTGAAAGAAAAAAAAATCTGTTGAAAATTCTGCGGCTGTGCAAAAGTCTGGTGTAATATAAATGGTGGGTACGCGATACAGGTGAGCTGAGCGGCTACGTCACATTACGCAGGTAGTCACGTCTCCGTGAAACAGTGCCGCGAAAGGCGCGTGCGATCGGTGTGCTGGCGCAGTAAAGGCCGTGCGCGCCTCGAGCCTGCATTGCCGCTGAAAGGCGATTTATACAAATGCGTCTACGAGTAGCAAAAACTCGCGGGATAAAAATGACCTTCTCTGTTAAAATCAGACGGGTCTGTTGTCATTCTGGTATCTTGCAAGCCTCGTTCACTTTTCTTTCACGGTGAAGAAAAGCAGAATTTAACAACAGGCCAATGACATATTTATAGTACCAGTTACACACTTTACTTTGCACCGGTAAATGGATTATTATTCAGTTTTGGTACTATTGTAGCAAACATGAACTACAACCTGCCGCGTAGTACAAAAGTATATGCTGAAGCAATGACATTATTGCACCATTTGAATCAACTACTGTTCAAGTGAATCTAATTTAACGTTTTTATATATAATATCGCTTTCCGTTACTGACATTTTAAATACTCCATTCCATTTACAACAGTAGTTGGCGAGTGACCCTCTTCAGTCCACAAATTCATATTAAAATACCATATTTCTTTGTTGTACAAATAAGCGATAGCCCAGGTCTAGGCAGAAATCCAAAAGTCCTTTTGTACGTAAAAATTAGTGACTCAGGGTATGACATGCGACTTTGAAACTTACGCTTAGGATGGCAAGCGATTAGACCTGCTGTTACGTGCCAAAACGCAAGAATTGTTTCTCGTTATCTTCACCGAGAAATGTTATTATTATGACGTTGGTTATTATATTATATTGTTTGTTGACATTTTATTGCTATTTTTTGTTAGATGTTACATGTCACTCAGTACAAACTGGGAGCCTAATTCTGCGCTCAGAGAGGCAGTTAGTTAAAGTTACTTAAATAATGTCTATAAGAGTTCATTTCGGAAAACATCGCGACCCTATTCTGTCTGCAGGAAACCAATATAGGCAATGAAATGTCTTTTTTCTGGTACTCCGCATTCTTAAACGAAAACGAAATGAAGAATACCGAATTTATACGACATTTACATTCACAACTTGCAAAATGCAGGCAAGAAATTAAACACGCCCTCTGGACAACTTATTAACACTGAAAATGATCTGGGAATGAAGATCCTTAATCCCGTGGCGACTCCAGTTCCGGCTCTTCGCGGCGCCGCGCCTCCTCCTGCGGCGCCGCGCTCCGCTCCGCCTGGAATGCCCGCCTGCGCTTGCGAGCCGCCAGTTCTGCTTGTTGGTTACATTGTATCAATCTCCCAGCATTGAAAGATACAAACAGCCATCAAGATATATTAGAGATACGGCGAAACCGAGTCAGGGATTTAAATGGTGGGAGCGGCTTGAAGAATGGAATTTATTATTTGGGATATCAGGGAGACGTGTTTTAATTCTGCAGGCTCCTGAAATTGAATTTTAAAATGCTCTTTATAGCCGGTATTTTCAAATTTGAACGGGATCTCAACGTGTGATGGCTGCAGTCCAGTGAACTGGCCTTTCCTTTCCCCCTCGCTGTTGGATTTCTTGGGAGTACATTGATTGATCTCTGCGATCATTATCACTGTCGTTACTACTACTATTATTATTGTTGTTGTTCTTCCTTCAAAGATCGCGTTCTTTAAGTCGTTTGATCCTTATTCTCTGGATCTATGGAGTGCACATAAATATTCCTGGGTCTGGGTCTGCAAGCTGGGTAAGTACTATAGGAATTTTCTCCATTTTTTGGTGCGGGAGGTTCCCCTAGCTAGCTAGATATTTAGCGACAATTGCATGCTTTGGCTTGCCGAAAAGCCCTTTGTTTGAGAGACCAGGGCGCAGCTTGGCATTAATAGCAGATCAGTACTCAGCATGTATTCTGCTCTTTAAGGCTTGAGTTTAACTATCGTGTAATAAGCGAGTGATCTCTTTAAACACCATTCGCCTCCGGTGTGTTTTGCAGTTATTTCAGAATCGGCCAGGCTTACAGGCTACCATTTACACGGTCGCCTTGGAAGACGACGGAGATATAGGAAGCCGAGTAGCTAAACACTGGTTGACAATTTCTTTCGTTATCTGATACGAGTTTTGGATATTATCTGTTACTGAGCGATTAGCCACGTTCTCTTTCGAAAGCTAGGCACTGTGTATAATTATGCTACCTACTTTTTCACAGTCTGGCAAATTCATTGTATTTTTCCCCCTGAAACACGATCAGGTTACTTATTTTAAAGAGGTAATCGTTTTTTTTACTGAGATGGCGAGCCCTTAAAGCAACACCTTTACACAGTGAATTATTTGATATTTCCTCCACCGTACGCCGTAGTTGCCGGTTTGCCACCAGCAG
Source organism: Petrocephalus schoutedeni (assembly GCA_026780765.1). NCBI lineage: Eukaryota > Metazoa > Chordata > Actinopteri > Osteoglossiformes > Mormyridae > Petrocephalus > Petrocephalus schoutedeni. Next base: position 1,009,110 of record JAODKL010000009.1, on the reverse strand, counting down.
CAGTGAAATGTTACTTTTTCTGGGAATTGTTAGTTTAGCGAGGCCTTTTTTTGGTCGCTTGGGTCTATCTATGGGCACCGGCTGTGAATGTTCGGTTTCTTTGTTAGACCAAGGTGGGAAAATAAAGGGCTAAGCGATCCTCTATAAGGTGCACATGGGGAGAGCGCTTTCGGAGCGCGTTTAAAGGCGGCCCGGGTGCGTTTCGGGCCTCCGTAGCGGCTCGTTGCACACAGTGATTGGCGCGGGTGCGGGGAGCCCCCAAGCCCCCAGCGGGCATGTGGCCATCGCCGCAGCTTCGGATAAGCGGCAGCATCCCCCCCCGAAATTGGACTTAAATATGATTGCACGTGAATTGACCTTAAAGCAGAGAGCCCCTACCACAGTAAAGGATGGCTAATCTAGCCGGTTTCGCGCTCGGAAGTCAGAAAAGCTTGCGACGGGATGTTTTACTCCAGCTCGTCTCCGGGTTCGTTTAGCCTGGGTCCTTATGAGAATGTCATCGCCGTGCGCCCAGATAAGGAAACTGAAAGCGTTATGGTAACCCCAACTTTTACGCAATGGGATTTCTGAATAGTTTGAAATGTTCCAAGTCTGTATTCTGATTAGATATGGGGAACCCTGACAACGTTTGCACCTTGTAAAAGTTTTTTTTTATAATTTTCTTTTAAACTGTATTATACACTGGATAAAGACCTTTGATTAACAAGGCGGTAGATTTATTTCTGAACTTGACGCCTTCCCTGAGTGTATTCTGTGATGCATTTTGATGGTTTAACTGTTTATTTACTGTGTAGAAAATTAGGGTATTATGGTAGCCGTGACACGTGTAGCAATGTCGGATTTGAATTTCTTTTAATGAAACCAATGGACAGGCCAATAAGAATGTTTAAGCACCCCGATCTAAATGTAATTTGGCATTGCCAAGCCAAATATGTTTACTGGCACATTGAGAATCACTGGCATTAAGTAGTTCCTCGTTAGTAATATTGAAGGAAAAAAAAAAGCAATGATGGTTATTCTAGATGAGTGTTCACACATAGGTCTAGCTTCCACCCAAATACTAGTTGGTCATATAAGCAAAAATGCATTTATATAGCTGTTGTATCCCTGGTGTTTTTTACTGCATGCTTGAAATATGCTGACAGGTTTCTATTTGATGACTTCAGTTAAAAAATATAGCTTGATGGCACCCTTCTTCATGGGTATTGTTGTTTTTAATCAATTTGTAGTCATGTAATTCTGTAATGCCTGCCACCAGAGATGAACTTTAAGTATAATAAATTCTTTAGGTTACAGCTTGACTTCACTCCCCATGAAACAGAGAGTCTTCATAATTCAAATGGAGCAGTTGTTGTCTAAGGCTGAGCAGTCGGGCCCCAGACAGAGCCACTGCCTGGTGAATGTTTTTATTTAGGTAGCTGGTATTTCCTGTCTCTGTTGGTAAGTACAGTGTGTGTGTCAATTTCCCAAATATTGTTGTACAGTATAGGTATACGTGGCTGTCTTGCCACTATAAGCAACGTTTTGTCATAAAGCCACAGGAATAAGTCTGCCTGCATTCTGGTGTAAGTCGGTCCCTTGGAGTGGAAGACAGCATTATATATCGTTATTTTTGTGGCTGAACCATTTATCAGCAGCCGTTGTGTTTTGTATTAGGCTTAATAAATGCATCAGCATTGTGTAATTGCATTGTTAATTTCTTCTTTTATCACATTTTAAATCAAATCTGGGAAATGTGCTACATGTTTAGAAATGTGTTTCATTGACCCCAGGGGGAGACTTACTTTTGTGTTAACTTAAGTCATATTAACCTTGTCAGATAAGCAGTTAGACAATGAATGCTGATACTGTTCTGTATGATGGTGTACGAATGCTGATACCGTTCTGTGTGACACCGTACGACTGCTGATACTGTTCTGTATGATGGTGTACGAATGCTGATACCGTTCTGTGTGACACCGTACGACTGCTGATACCGTTCTGTGTGACACCGTACGACTGCTGATACCGTTCTGTGTGACGCCGTACGACTGCTGATACCGTTCTGTGTGACGCCGTACGACTGCTGATACCGTTCTGTGTGACGCCGTACGACTGCTGATACCATTCTGTATGACGGTGTATGAATGCTGATACCGTTCTGTATGATGGTGTATGAATGCTGATACCGTTCTGTATGATGGTGTACGACTGCTGATACCGTTCTGTATGACGGTGTACGAATGCTGATACCGTTCTGTGTGACACCGTACGACTGCTGATACTGTTCTGTCTGACACCGTATGACTGCTGAGACTGTTCCGTATGATGGCGTACGAATTCTGATACCGTTCTGTGTAACACCGTGCAAATACTGTTACTCTTCTGTATGACACCGTACAAATACTGATACTGTTCCATATGATAGCGTATAAATACTGATACTCTTCTGTATGACACCGTACAAATACTGATACTGTTCCATATGATAGCGTATAAATACTGATACTGTTCCATATGATAGCGTACGAATACTGGTACTGTTCCATATGATAGCGTACGAATGCTGGTACCGTTACATATGATAGCGTACGAATGCTGGTACCGTTACATATGATAGCGTACGAATGCTGGTACCGTTCCGTATTATAGCGTACGAATGCTGATACCGTTCCGTATTATAGCATGCGAATACTGATGCTGTATGAATGCTGATACCATTCCAAATGATGCTGTATGAATGCTGATACCATTCCATATGATGCTGTATGAATGCTGATACCATTCCATACGATACTGTATGAATGCTGATGCAAGGTCTGTTGTTTTTGGTAGCCCTTCAGTACCCTTTAATGCATGTCCTAAATGTTTTATGAATAATGTGTGCCTTATTTGATGTGGTTTTTATATAAAAATAACAATTCAACAATAATAATAATAATAATAATAATAATTCATTAATAATAATATAAAGCAGAAATATAAAGTACAGATATTTTATGGGTACCACTGAAATTAAGGTAGCTGATTATGAGAAAGATCTTGGTGT
>JAODKL010000009.1:987468-1005982 GCA_026780765.1 Petrocephalus schoutedeni | reverse complement strand
CTGAGCTATTAGTTAAGTTCTCCCCAAACGAGCTTGATGGGCCGAATGGCCTCCTCTCGTTTGTAAATTTCTTATTTCTTATGTTCTTATAATGATGATAATAATGAGTAATAATAATAATAATGATAATTCATTAATGATAATAATAATAATCCTAATTCATTAATGATGATGATAATAATAATAATAATAATAATAATAAACAATTTAAATATTATTTATATTTCAGTTTTGCTCTGTGGGTCACCAGTGAGACTTACTATATTAGGGAGGCAAGCCACGTGGAGATTGTCTAAGCCAGGGAGAATACAATGCAGTTAAGTACAAGCTCACCCCACCCCCAAAAAATGATTTCTTTCTGTCATTGTTTCTACCTAAATAGTTAACGGTTTGATTTTAAATTTGCAATTTCTGCCTTAATTTCATCGTAAATGTTTAGCTGGAAGATCCACAGCTATGAGATTAAACAGTCTATTAACTGAAAGATGTCAAGAATGCTAATATCCTGTTGGTTTCTTTTGACATTTTGCTTGTTTTGAAATTACTGCAGTCTCTTTACACTTTCCAGAAAACATATGTTGTAAATTGTATTGACCTACATGTAGTGTAACAGATTATGGCGAAAGCTATGCTCTTGGATGTTGTTATGAAGAGGAGTGTAATATTTGCCTGTGTTGCTCACCCCTATATGTGCTGCTCTTTTGATGTTTGCGGCCATCCAGACCAAGAGCTTTTGTGGGATTTTTAAGAGGAGATGATGTGGGAGCAAATTATACCCATTTCTTTCAGTCATTCTCCAAGCAGATGCTGCGCATTTTAATAATTGGAGGCTTTCAGTGCGTGGGTTTTTTTTTTTTTAATAAAGCCGTACAGTCATATATTCCTCATTAGACACTGAAATGTGTGGCTTGACTAGCAGCCTAGATACTTTCTGAAATATCTTTGCAATGTGGTTAGAAGTCTTTGCAGTATGAGAACATGCCAAATATGTAGCTGAGAATTCGAGATGGGGAAAATTACATTTCAGCAGCAGGTGTCTTCATGTACTTGTGAATGTTTCATTTGATTTCTCAGCATGGCCTTGTGATTCCTTCAGTAATGTCTGTTATCAGCTGTAGGGTTTATGCAATGGTATGTATCCATCCATCTATCCATCTTCTGTTACCGCTTGGCCTATTCAGGGTCGTGGGGTCCACAGTCTATCAGACGCAAGGTGGGGAACAACCCAGGATGGGGCGCCAGCCAAACGCGGGGTTTATGCAGCAGTAAAGTATGAAAATGTGTTTTTAGAGGAAATTCAAAAAGATCCCCTTATTTACTAACTACGAGCATAACAGTCTAATTTTGTAGTATCTCTGTCCCTTTTTTGTGTGGTTCTAGGATTGGTCGCAAAATTAAATTTTCACTGAGCTTTGTTCACATCGAACTTAGAGATCCAATAATCTTGGACTGCCAGTCAGTCGCTTAGCTGAGTAATATATTCACTCTGTCAAATAGTATTTCTTAATCTTAAAGATGTGTGTTGAATCTTTATAATGGATTGAAATTACCCTGCAGTACAACATTTGTATGTGGATTAAACGGAAGCATAGGTTAAGGTGGCTCTCCAACAAGTCACATTGCTGCTCACATGGCCATTTCTCTGTAGTTTGAGGGGTCTCGTCCTTATTTTGCCAGTTAAATAAATCCTCATTTGATGAGTATAGCGCCAGGTAAGTTATACAGATGGCTGGGCTGTGAATCTGACAACCCTTAAACGCTGCAGCTGTGTGATCCTTAGGTAGGTTTTCACCATGACTGGACTGGCTTCAAACCATCTTTAAAATCAAATCAATCCCTTGCCTTCAGCCTGCTAATTTAGCGCTAATATGTGACCCCGAGAGGTGCACTATGAAAGATAATTATTAATTCTTTTCAGTTTGATTGCTCAAAAGCAAATGGGTTGCATTCAGGGCAGTTACATTTTTTAAATGTATTTTCTTATTTTTGTGACTAGTGAACTGTAGAAACATTACAATTTGACAAATTGAATTATCATTTAGTTCTCGCACAGCAACATAATCTAATAATCTAATAATGTAGCCAATATTAATGGTTTGTTTTCCCCTGCTGAACAATAAGTTAAAATTGAGGTCTAAATTGCTGCTGTTTTAGAGTTTGCGCTCGGCTAACTGAATGAATGAAGTTTAAGAAGGAAGGGAACAGTATAAGAGAAGAATGAAGTCTGGTGTTCTTGAATAGGCTTTCAACTTAAAGATAAGTCACTCTGGCTTGCAGCATTCTGTTATCAAGCATGCAGTTTCCTGGCTGGAGGTGGCCCTTGATGGCGGGGGTGGGGGTGACAGTAAAGCCAGGGATCCATTTATATTCAGAGGCGCTTCCCCAAAATCACCATCTCACACACGGCTTTCCTTTGTGAGGAGGGTGAGGCCAGTTCTGTAACGATTATGATGACAAAAGCGAGGCAAGTGTTTGGCTCCCTTTGTTTCAGGTGCTGCGTTGGGGATCCGCCTGTCAGCTCTGAATTTAGTGCTCTCGATAAAATCTCAGCCACCCAAAAACGGCAGTGAGCAGCACTGCAGCCCAGCCCCTGAAAACCTTCCTGTTAAGGAGCCCTTCAGTTTTGTGATGGAAAATTAGACGTTAAATTAGTGACACTGGACAAGGCAAATGGATTTGGACATCCCCCGATCTTGTGGCGAGAGAAGTCTCCACAGCACTTAGTAGCAGGAAACGCACACTGAGTGAAACGCAATGGCTTAGGACCAGATCCCCGTCTTTTGTCTCGTTTTTGCTTTGGGATTTGTTTGGTGGACCTCTTCCAGCTCCTTTTCGTAAACCCAGACTTACTGGGTTGATCTGTGTTGAAACACTCTTGATATGTTATGACTTGAATGGGCACAGAAACTGCGGTTGAAAATGTTTTGCATTGTGTCGTTTTGTAACAGGCCTCTGGATCGCTTGTTTATCCATAGATAGAATTTTTCAGTAAATTAGTGGTAATCTGTAGTATGGTCAAAGAACCAGTCGATTTAAGTAATGAGCATAGTAAACATTTCTGCCTTTGTTGTGTATGTTTTTTAAACTCAGGAAGCAGTTAAAATGGAGTACAAAGTCTTACCTAAATACTTGGCTGTTTCTCATTGATGTATTATGGCTTCCACAAACCACCTCTGGGCAAACACGAAACTTACGTTGCAAAAGGAATTTCCTGTTTAAATGTTGTGCAGCGTATCCTGTCGAATGAAATTCAAATAGCCATGGTCTTCAAATAGCCAAAATTATTTTAGGGGACTCAGTTTGTAAGATAGGGGGTGGAATTTTTCTGTCAAATGGTGTCAAACCTTTTCTTTCTGTCAAATTTGATGTAGTATTTTTAAATAAAGGCTGCACAAGATTTATGGGTTTGTATTTTTGTGTTAAATTACATTTTTTGCCTATTTACATTTTTGTCGTAAAGTGGCAGTATTTAGTGGCTAGCTTGAGTATAGGCTGGCTAAGTGCGCTTTGATAATTCTTTAATTTGAACTGCGTTAAGTCTGACTTTTAGCTCAGTTTGTTTTGGAGGCTACTGGCTGAAAGGAAAAGCGTTGTACAATAAACCTTTATTGCTGCCCTAAATGTTGCGGTTTTAACTACTTTCAGGCTGTTTACGCTGGGTGCTCACTGCCCTCGTTCATCTGAGATGGCAAAGGCTATGAATTCAGTGCAGTGTTGACATTTTTTTTTTATTACTAAAAATTCCCACAAAACAACTACGGGTGAGCTGGTTTTTGGCAGAGATTACTGCTATTCATCAATTGAGATTTTTATTGGCTGCTGTCTTGTTGTAACTGCTTAAACTAGTCAGATTTTGATTTATTGAAAGGGTCGACCTGATAACATTTAAAGCTGTAGAAGAACATTTTGTGTTGCAACATTGTCTTCAGCCTAATATAGATCTTCAAAATGTCATTGTTGCAGTTCACGCCAAGCTAACTGAGCAGTGACATTATCTAGCTTGACAACCATCTTATTAATCCTTTCTATCAATAATCATGGTAATTCTGGCAATACAATGGAGGCTTTTATCTGTGTGTATAATATAATATGTTCTTTCATTATCAGGTTCATTTTAATGCTGAATAATGTTATAATTTGATTTGTGTGAGGATTTAAAGTATTAATACACACATTAGGTGTTGCAGGTCATTTGTCTACTCGAAGTGACAAAGACTTTTTAGTAGTGTTCAAGAATTTTTTTTCCTTTAAAACTTTAAAAAGATGCTTGTTTTTATCTTTTGTGTGAACAAGAAGCCAAACCATCCAGCTTTCTTCGCATCTGCAACACTTCAACAAAAAAAAAACCCAGCCGTTCTGCTTCTTTTTATACACCGGTAGAACAGCTGTCTGAAAGACCTTTAGTCTACAATATGTACAGTTGCCTTGTTAATGGTCTCTCTCAACATGTGCTGGAAGAAGGCTTGGAACATTCCAAAGGGTGCTCCCCCTCAGTGTAAACATGGTTTGGCCCAGCTGGATCTTCCATTTAGCTTTCAGAGGTGCGGCTCATCTTCTAATTCTTACATAAAGCCTGTGATATCTGGACATGAAATAAATGGAAATTACTTGGTTGAACAGGGGCTTTCAGTGACCCCAGAGTTTTGGCAGTCAAAGGTAAATCATGCAGCGAGGAATGGCCGACGCTTCCAGGGGGAAAGGTTGTTGTAGGGCAGGTGCTTGGTAACGGGAAAGCCTCTGGCGGCTCACTTTAACCCCACTGATGACGCTGATGCTGGAAAAGGTTTTGCCGTTGCTCTGATCTTAATTGTCAAGATGAATTGTAAAGCTGGGGAAAAGGGAATTGAGCAAGTTAACTTGGCCGCAGTTCCGAAGCTTTGTCAAGTATAAAATGTTTCCAGGTTGCTTAATGGTTCTAGGTGTTTTTAGGAAGATGAGTAGTTGTGTAATTCCATCAAAAGCAGTGTTTGATTCTGACAGCAGCCACGGCATCTGACAGGCGAAAAATATTTACTGCAAATTTTGTGCATTTTATTATGCACCTTTGACTTGGAATTTGTCATCAGCCTGCTGCTTCCTTTCTGTTTGGCCAAATATTAACTTTGGTTTTCATTTTGACGTCTGTTCCATCAGTGTTTTAAAAGCATATTGGATAGGAAACATGCTTTCTGAGATATTAAGCGAGATTTCAAATAGAGTTGACAGACTGTTTGCTATTGTATCCCTGGTGCATTTTTATTGAATGAATGTGATGTAGTAATTATTATTATTATTATTATTATTATTATTATTATTATTATTATTATTATCATCATTCTTAATGGTTTCATAAAAAACCCTGCCTTCCCACCCCTTGCCATGCACCACCATCCATTAGACTGTGCTGTGTGTCGAGGGCTGTTCTGCGTGCTCAGCGTCAGCCAGCAGACATTGCGTGTCCTTCGAAATGTATGTGGGTGTGTTTATTTTCAGGCATTTTTGAACTGACAGTGACTCCACTCGATTACACCATCATGGACACGGCTGTTTATTTGAACGGTGCAGCTGTTCACATTTGTACCTGTTTCCACTGATGGCTGTTTTTGGTCCTCAGGGACCAAAACTTATTTCAGGACAAGTATATCGCAGGTGCTAACAGCTTTAGTGGTGAATGAATGTTGAATACCCTGTAACCCTGCCCAGGATAAGCAACTGGGTGGGTGGATGGATGGACGGGTTAGTATCATTGGTACATTGACATGGGACAGGCTTGGTGAACGTTGCCACACAGACGCTATGTTTGTAGATGTTCTATAAATGTACTTTGTTTAAACAAACATCAAAGTACATGTACGGTGCAGTAAGGTAGTTTTTGCAGGAGTGTGCTGATAAGTGTGATCTATTGGCCGCATGTAATAGTCTGTGAGCTCTTGTCATTTTAAGCATTTCTTTGTCACTGTTCTGTGAGCCACCAGTACCCCTTTGCAGTAAATACAAAATGAACTGACTGCATATTAATGGTAAATGGTATTCCTCATAAATGTGTTTCTCCTGATCAGAAGCATGATGGAGAATTTTAAGTTATATATATACTATTACCACCCATTACATTTGTTTGTTTTTGTTTATGAATGGACGATGACAGAAATTAACCCGGGGTGGTTATGGGAAGCTCCATTCCACTCCAGAGAGTTACACTCCAGAGAGTTACATTTCTGTGAAAATAATCACTGATCTCTCACTTCTAGAAATACGCAGTTGCAAAATTGCATCCTATGCGCCTGCATTCCCCCCCCCCCCCCCCCCCCCGCTTCTTGTTGGGTATATATTCTCGGTAGGTACCCATAATCGCAGGGTAGGAAAGAGGTTTCAGTTCACTTTGTTTGTTTTTGGTTTTTTTTTTGTTTCCTGGCGGTGCCCGTTTGCTGAACCGCATCCCTGACAGGAGAGTGATGAGAAGCACAGTGGCAGAGTATGTGGCTGGCATGGGCAGCCGCAGAGCCGCGCGGCACGGCGCTCTGATGAACACGCCGCCCCGGTGTAACTCAGTGACTTTGTCACTGACAGACGCGAGTCTCATTTGCGGTATTAGCCTGGTGACTCTCCCAGATCAGATAAGGCCCGGCTGCCACTGAGGGCGGAAGGGGAATCGTCCGGGAGAGAGGCGGCTCTGATGGCTTGCCCTCGGAGTCCTCTCTTGTCATCTATTGTGGAGATTGTGACAAACGTGAGGCCGCAGTCCATGGTTACATGCCCGGCTCGACGTGAGGAAAAATCATGTTGGAAATTGGAAGTGGAATTGGAAGTTAACCTGTAAGGTAGCTCACATTAACGATTTAGGCAATTAGCATCATAAGAAAAATACTGTGAGTCAATTGTGAATCACTTGTCTGCAATTTCTTTAGCTTCTTTTAATTATTTGTTTGGGTATTTGGAAGGTAAGTGTGGTTTTGCATCTTGATGCATCGGTGTACACATGGAAAATGGAAGGAACCCAAAGGTGGGCGTAGGCGACGTCAGCGTGTACATCTGCTCTAAGTTTCTTCTCTCTCTCCTCCTCCTCTTCCTCTCCCTCGCTTCTCTATGGTAGAGCAGCTTCTATCACCTGTGTTTATTTCTCGCAGAGGAATGGAGATGCTAATGCGGATCCCAACCCACAATGGTTATTTAAAGGCAGTGCCCGGCATGTGCACCATAAAGCAATAAACATTGAAATGAGATTAAAATGTGGGAATATGACTTTCAGGTGTGGATGTCGTGACTAGACGATACATTCAGAAAAGTCCTTAGCCCTAGGGTGCCTGAAGTACTTTGTGGAAAATTAGTGTCTTTTTTTGTTTTCACTTTGACTAGGGCTAAACTTGAGAATGCAAGCCTGGGTTTGATGAGCTGAGCTATATTTGGGAATTTTATGTGATTTACTTTCCTTCCTTCCTCCCTTCCTTCCTTCCTTCCTTGTGGAGGTCTTTGTCTCATCTCTGTCATTTCTCTCCATTCTTTAATTGACTGAATTTTGTGCATCTCCCTCCAGTGTCAGATCTTTAGTCGGGGTAACGGGAGCCTGTTCGCATCCAGCGGAAAGAGCTTGTACTGGTGTCTCCAGCAGACGAGCTCCACACAATGTGTAACCCCCCCCCGCCCCCCCGCCCCCAGACATTCTGGGAGCTGGGAGAGAGCAAAAACATGGACTGGGGATCCCCAAGGACCTGTTTGGGAAACACTGCTTTAAAGCAATCAAGCTGCGCTGGGCAGGAAAAAACATGGCGCTGAAGGGGGCAGTTAGTGGTGAGGTCAGGGGCAGTGTGGCTGGCTGGTAATCAGCACTATCCATGTAGTTGCCTCTGCTGTTGGGTTTTAATCTGGGAGGGGGCAAAGGGTGTGATACTGGGGTGAAAGCTGTTTACGTAGGTCACTGACTAAGTGTGCACTTCTGTAAGTCCTTCGTAGCGCACTTTCCTTGTCTGAGTAGGTAAACTCTTCACAATGATACGGTGTGAAATGTAAGTATAACCTCAGTCACAGGACGTCTGAGTGTTTATGATGTGCTGTTTGCTATCCTGTGCCTGTTAATTGTGACTCATGTGAGACTGTAAGGGCGTATATGATATCTGGGGTATTTCCCCAAAAGACAAATATTTAGTGGTTCTGAACATTCAAGATGCTGTTTTTTTTTGTCTTTTTCCACAAAAAAAAATAGTGATGTCCTATGACTTGCCTGTATGTTATTTTCTATTAGGATATTAGGATTTCAGAGTGTGACTGTCTGACTTGGGGGTGGGCTTTGCAGAAGCTCACCGGTGGGAGCCGGTCAAACCCGAGGTGCCTCCTTCAGGCCAGGAGCTGTGGAGGACATTCTTTTTGTCAGGGCCTGATGAGCCCAAGTCTCTCCCGTCGACGCTCAGGTCCCCTGCTGCACTTAGCATATGATCCTGGGTAGATGTGTGCTTGGTTGTAGGGTGCTAAATGCTTCTAGCTGCATGTGCTTTCTGTGTGTGTGTGTGTGTGTGTGCGCGAGCGCTTGCGCGCATTCATGAGTGCGTGCGTGTGTAAATAGGCTAGTGAAATGCGGGCCGCTGCTTAGCTGTGACCCTCACACTTGTTATACAAACTAAGCAGACAGTGTGTCGCACTCCGGGAGAAAATGTGCTACAGGTCACTGAGAGGAAGATGGAATAAAAGTGGAAGCCCTTTGAAAGCAGATCAGACCTGGTGATCAAAAAGTGAAGCATATATTGGCTCTGAGTACCTGCTTTGTCATACTGTGTCTGTGGTGCTGGGGCGCTGTCATGGCGGAAACTTTAGTAAACGATGATATTTGCTCTTCAGCCAAAAAAAAAGTGTTTATTTGATGAAGTGGATGTAAGTAAGAATTAGTGACGATGGGCTAAAGCACTGGTGTGGAATTACTGTTTATGTCGCTAGTTATAAAAAAATGTGATCAAAGGGAGGCTTTGTAGCAGCCAGAGGATGTCAGCTTGGGGCTGTTGTCATCGTAAGTGTACCGCAGATAGCAGCATGCTCCCAGTTTCCACGTTGTGAGTCACGGCAGGAGGAGACTGATAGCCAGGAAAATCCAGTTTTTATAGAATAACGCTGCACGTTCATTAGCAGCTATCCGCTAGAGTCTGAGCCTCCATTTCAGTCGGAAGTGGCAGTAGCCATATGGTCTGGCTGGTCCTCCACCCGGCTGCTTTTCATGGGCTCTGTCCCTTTTTTCCTCTTGTGAATGTGTTTGGTTTGGTCGTTTTCCTTAGCCTGCTCTCTACTGTGCCTCTGAGTTGCACAGCTTGCATGCTTGACACTTTCTCTGTGTGTTTCTGTGACTATGCCTGTGAAATACCTTTTGAAATTCTGGCAAGGGTTGCATTAACTAGGTGTCATCGAGATGTGAGGCATCTCCCTACCCCCGATGGGATTTCTGTTGTTGGACTCCAGCTTCACACCCAAACCTAATATTCAGTTTTGGCTGTTTGCTCAGTGTATTTTAGGATATATACTTCAAAATGGTTCCACCAGGCCCGATTCACTTCTGACTTCTTAAAATGTTTTGATGGGTCCATATCAAGCATGTGCCCCAAATCACTGGAACAATGATTTGTTTTATGGACATACTGATAGCAGAACCTGGCTTCTTGTGAAGTAGGGACTCCAGCTTTCTGTGTTCCACTTACCTAAGAGATACCAGGTTTGAAAACTGCCCTGGACTTTCCTCAGAGAGGAAGTTTTCAGCGTTAATGCCGGAAGTCGCATTTCAGTATCGGAGAGGAAGCTTTCGGTGCTATTGCTGCCAGTTGCATTTCAGTATCAGAGAGGACGTTTTCAGTGCTAATGGCGCAAGTGGCATCTCAGTATCTCAGAGGAAACTTTCAGTGCTAATTCCGCAAGTTGCATCTCAGTATCTTAGAGGAAGCTTTCAGTACTAATGCCGCAAGTCGCATTTCAGTATTGGAGAGGAAACTTTCAGTGCTAATGCTGCCAGTTGCTTTTCAGTATCGGAGAGGAAGCTTTCAGTGGTAAAGCTGCAAGTCGTATCTCAGTATCTCAGAGGAAGCTTTCAGTGGTAATGCCGCAAGTCGCATTTCAGTATCAGAGAGGAAGCTTTCAGTGCTAATGCTGCCAGTCGCTTTTCAGTATCGGAGAGGAAGCTTTCATTGCTAATGCTGCCAGTCGCATTTCAGTATCGGAGAATAAGCTTTCAGTGCTAATGCCGCAAGGCGCATTTCAGTATCAGAACATTCTTGCAGACTGACATTTGCTGCAGAGGAGCATGAGAGTGATTTATGGGCACACATGCAGTCTTACCTGATTTGAGAACGTAACTTCCTTTGAGGTATGAAATATGTATAAATAATTATCTGTGTTGGTTTAAGGTGTGTTTGCCTTCAGAGACTAATGAGGAATTTGGGTTTTAGTAATGGCCATCTTAATGCTGGTCTGTCCAAAGTGTTCAGAGTTAAGAGTATTAAAGGAATGTTAAATGGTGTTCAGTTAACAGCTCAGAGGAAGCTAATATACTGGTATGTCTGAGCCAGAAATATGCGTGGATCTTATGTTTTGTGGAACTCCCTGCCCCTACAATTTAAGCTCGCTTGTCATTACAGTAGAAATGCTTTTAGCCTTTAGAAACATTAGCATGACCTTGTTAAATTGTTTTCTGTTATGTTAGCTGCTGGTGTTTTCTTGCCTGGGGGGTCGTGTCTGTACAGCTTTTGTTGCAGAATAACCCTAAATTCTACAAAATTTATTTGTCTTATTCAACAGACACATTTAATAGTATTTAAAGTGCGGAATAGTATAAGTGCGGAAATTCTAATCATTTTTATTCTGCAGCTTTTTTTCCACTGTAATTATGATTATTTATTTAATTGCTAAAGTTACTTCACTCGACTGACACGTAACTGAAAGATTGATATGCTAATTAATTTGGGTACTAATTGAACACATGAACCCGAGCGGTTAGAATGATGCATTATGCTTTATGTCCACAAATGTGCTGATTTAACAGTTTTCTAACGTATCTATGGGTTGTAATTTTTTTTTTTGTGGATGCAGTATGTGGGTGGTACAAAATTTTTAAGTCCCATCAAACCATGTTAATTAAGAAGTCAAATGGAAGAAAAACCAGCTTAGCTAAGGCTGCAGCAGTGGTTTGCAAAACCGACAGGATCTGCAGACCTTACAGAAGGACTGTTTCCAACGGCCCATAAATTAAGAAGGACGTTAACTCTGGCAGAAGACAGTGTTTCTGAAACCCATCTGGCAGTACTGATCCTGATCTTCTTCCTTGCTTCAGTATTTTTTACCCCTCCATTAGTGCTGTGATTTTTATGTAGTTTTGAACCTTGAACAAACCTTGGACTGCAGACTCCCAGGATGGTATTTATAATATGATATAGTGGAATGTATAGATGTGTGACCCTGTGCTTTAAATTGCTGAGACAGAGTGACAGTAAATTGCTCTTTCCACCATTGTCTGCTTGTATTTGCATGTTAATTTGCATTCGGTGTAGGTTTAATGCAGAACTTGTCATCAGAGATGTTCCTAGTGCGGCTACTGTGTGTTTGGAAATTGATGCCATGCATATAGTGTTGTGATGTGAAGCCCCACGCAGTCAATGACAGCAGGGGAGAAATGCTGGCTTGTGAGCATTTTCATTTAATTTATTTTTCATAAATATTGGAGTGGTCTTGTCTGCTTTGTTTTATCAAGAGCATAGAGGTAATTGTTACCTTGCGAATGTGTTGGTACCTGGGGCACGTGCCCACATGCAGAGGTGACTTCATTCTGAATAATAGCTCCAAGTTGTAGGGTAAGGTGATGCATGAATCCGAGCATAGCATGGTGCCCCAGAGAAGTAACTACCCCCCTGCCGCTGCAGACAGGCTGGACCAGTCGCGCAACCTTGAGATCACATTTTTGCAAGCCGGCCATGCCTGTATGTTCTGTTGCCAGCAGGACTGTTATTCAAAACGGCAATTCCAGATGCATAGCTAATGTGTCAACTAGCTCGATGGAATCGGTGACCTGAACTATGGGCCTCAGGTCTCAGGACACTTACGGAATGAACTTTAATGCGAGTTTGAATCCCCAGAGCGGCTGTGTCAGTGGCTTGGATACTTGACATGAACTGTTGCCATAAAATATCTGGCTGTTTTAATGGGTGAAATTGGAAGTCACTTTGGATCATTTTTGGATAATGTCAGCCAAGCAACTTGAAATTTTAAAGGTACCTAAATGATGGTTTTTAGGCATACAAGTGCATGATAAGGAAGTTCACTCCTCAGTGCTGAAGAAATGTCTTAACGAGTAATAGAAGGTACAGACTGCAGCGTTCTGAAGTAGCTAACCGTATAGTGTGGTTTTTCTTTGTTGTGTGTGCATCGATTAAAATGCTGCATTGGCAGTGATAGGAGGTGCTTATTGTACAGTATTAGTGCTTAGTCTCTGTAAGCCGCACTGCTCACTGTCGTACATTAAATGGATGTTGCAGATGATCTCCTATTTTTAGGCTTGTTTGTTAGCGCAGCTACTGTTTCCGTGTGAACAGGTGCCGGCGTGATTATCTGCAGGATAAGAGCGGCGCTAGCTGGCGGTTTGCTCACCCGCGGTCGCAGCTGGCTCCCGCTGCCGGCGGCCTCACGGTGACCCGGGTCCCCAAACGCTCTGAGTGCTTGCCGCGCAGGGTGCCGGCCAGCTCTTAGGGAAGGGCTCCCTGCCGTCTCTGTCCTGTGCCACATTTTACTGGCCTCAGAAAGGCCCGGAATGTTTCTCCAAGTATCCACATCGCCATCAGGATATATTTTTTTATCCTATTATGTATGTCTTTCATGATTGGTTGCCTCCTGCTTTTATTCCTTTGGCCAAAGAAGGTCTGAGGAGGCTTCTCTGTCTCATCAGCTGAAAAATACCTTTCTAACTTTTGAGCAGCAAGATGTTAGTCCGTGCGTGGCTGATGGCCAAGGCTCTGCCCAGTCAGCCTAGCCGGGTGTTTACTTATGGGCCCAGTACGTGCTGCCATGGGGCCCCAGTGTCCCTGAAGGCCTCTCCCTGCCTTCCCCTTTCCTCTTGTGTGAATGGAGCAGCTGAAAGCATTAAGGCCTGACAGCGTTCATGCACGAGACCCTTGGAAAATCAATCTGCTGCCTCGTCGGCCTCTGAGGCCTGTGCCTTCCTCCGGTTATTGGCGGCCAATTGACCCTCCGCACGCCATATATCAGTGGCACTAGGGCCACCGTCACTCTGCTTATCGATCCAATAGCTACAATTTAATGGGCCTGATTGTAGGGGCTTTATTTATTTCTTGGGAGGGTGTCAGTTAGGGGTGCGCACAGATAATTGACTTTTTTTTGGATGACCATTCAAGGCATTACTGTTTGACTGCCGCTGTTCCTATTCTGTTACTCTGCTAGTGCAGAGAATCATAGTTTATCGGAAAATACGGTGGCTGCCACAGAAATGCACAAAAGCCAAGTGTTGAGGTATTTTGATTTGCAACCTGAAAATTGACATCTTGTGCAAACTGTCCAGTGCCATTTGTATACGGGCATTCCACTATTTTCGATGCTGAATCATATAAAGCTGAAATGTCCGTAAGTGTCTGTTATGGGAGAAGCTTCATGGCACAGGCAAGCAACTTATTCTTATTTCGCTGGTTCCCGGGTAGGGAGCAAAACTGTGGATGGGGCTGAGAAACACTGACCCCAGGCTGCTTGCTGAGGGTGATGCTGGCACTGGTGCCTTTCTCATTTACCGAGTGAGATGGATGCACGGTCACAATATCGATTTGCTTCCAATACATTTAGCATTTATTGCATTCTACTGTCTTTTTGTTTCCTGTAGTCCCACGCCGTCATGCAAATAACCAGATAATCGTTGGATAACGCTGTCAGTCGTTTGAATATCGAACACCCCTAATGTCAGCGTCTGCGAGTGATATTTAAATGGGCTTTATTAGATGGCCTTCCCGGAGATGCTGAACACATCCAGAGAGTCGCTGGTATTAGGTGTTGCTGCCTGTGATTTCTGTGGCTTTTCCATTTATAGAGCCCCACAAGTAGCTGTGTGCTATAATGCTGCGAAGCCGCAGATGACGCGCGTGCTGGAGAATGCCCCCGGCGGTGTCACCGCCACCCCGTCTCACGTGTCCCTCCGGAATGTGATCGCGGTTCGCCCGGGGACTTCGACACCCCGATGACAGATTTGTCATATTGCTGTCTCGGCTTGATAGAGGACAGACTCTGTCCGACATGATCCGGTAATCCTCAAACGGAGGATTAATAAGACGATAGCCAAACATTTAGTCAGTCTTCTCTTTGCTTAAAGGGAAAAAGGTGAGATGTATAGATGTAAGGCAGCTTTTTTTTTGCCTGTTTGCATGACCTTGCGCAGCAGAATGGCCAAAGGAGGTGGTGCAGTGACCGTAGCGAGCCTCTGAGAAATGCAGCCGGATGCCAGTGTCAACCGCGGTGACATTTGCTGAGATGGAAGCTGGCTGACCCCCAGGGGCTGGGTCTGCGTCACCTTCAGCTCCTGGCACAAATCTATTTCAGTAACCAGCTTTGGGGGGGGGGGGGGGCTTCCTTACAAGACTGCAGCTACAATCAGATCAAAGTAGCTAGAGGGCTGATTTTTCACCCGTCTATGAAATCTGAATTTTGACGCTGTTATTTTCTGTCTAATTTATCTTTTCATAGCCTCATAATTCAGTTTCAACAGACTTCATTCTTTTTGTGTGATATCCCATAAGCCAGTAACTGTCCTGCAGTATGACTGATTTGTGATTTGCAGGTAGAAATATTGACACAGAGTAGAAAAACTGAATAAACAAACGTATAGCTTATTTGTTTACTCATAAAAAGTTGGACCGCCCTCCCTACTTCCTGGAATCGGAAGCAGAGAGGAACTGAGAGTAATCTGGTTTGCAGAATTGTGAGTTTATCTCCCTAGCTCTCTGCTCCCAGGGCTGACCAAGCCGCCCCATCGCTGATCCTGCCTGGCCCTGAAATGGCCCCATCCTCTTGCGTTTCCTGGTGTCTACAGTAGGTGTGCTGCCAGTAATATTATGGGCCACAGGTGACGTGTGAGCCCCCACAGCTGTCTGTCGTCTGACCGGGGACAGCTGCAGTCCCGGTCCTGTCTGTTCCATTTTGGGGGCAGCGCAGGGCGGAGGGTGAGGCCGATCGGATGGCGGCTTCATGGGTGCTAATGCGGAATTCGAAGGTAGCCTCGATTCTCCAAGCGCCCTCCGCTTAAGCCTTTGAGTTATGGCCCCGCCGTGCATTTTTGGAGCTGCCTGTCAGCGTTAATGGGATCCAAGTAAAGCGCACAGCACCCTGTTAGGTCAGCGGGATGGAGTGTGGAGGAACAGCCATGTCAATGGTGGGGCCGTGCGTGTCAGGCTGGGACAAGGGCCCCCTGGATCAGTCAGTGCATCGTGGATGAGTTCAATAAATCCCTTCTGTCACGGTTCTTGACTGCCTGTCTGAGAGTGAGTCCAACAGCCTGGATTTCCCTGGAAAGATCTTTTAAACAGATATGGGAGAGGGTGCAATCTGCATGACGGGTTCGGGGGCTCTTTGCTTAGTTTCAAGATGGGGAGATGGAGACATTTCTGAGGTCACCTCCACCAGCTAGCCGTCTGTGTTCCTGTGGAGAATGTGGATGCCAGACCTCTTTGTTTGCAGGAGGCAGGGTACACGAGACCATAAAGAAGATGCGTATTTGTGATTCTCGGTTAATATGCATTGCCTGGGGGAATTATGAATGGATGGCCGACGTTGTGGAAAGGAAGCTCTCAAGAAGCAGCTCAGAGGCTCTGCGGAGCATTTTCTTCTGTAATCAGTTTCAGAATGGGCAGGTGTTTGCGGCGCAGAGAGACCCCTCCGAATGAAGGCCCCTTTTGGACTGGTATTGATCTCATCTGCCCCGGCTGTCTCCTCAAGTGCCCTTTGTGGCGCTTTATTTCGCTCCTGTGTGTCCCTTAACTCTCAGGGACACCTGCTGCAGATGGGTGTTAATTATTTACTTGTGGCAGGGGGCAGGGGGGCATGTACTGCCAGTCGCTCCAGTTAGCTTCTCCCTTCTTCCGACTGGCATTTGAAAGAGAATGGTAAATGAGTTTATGGAGGTTATTTACAACGGCAGAAGCAGTGGGCCCTGCCTGTGTGTGTGTGTGTTTCTGCACGTCTACTGAAAGGTCTGGTGCTGTGGGCCTCGTAGGCATAGAAAGAGGAGTTTTGGGCTGGCCGAGTCTATTAGCTGGGTTCTTAACCTCCACTGGGCAGCACTTAAAACGATACCAGTAAAGGCTGTTCTCTACAGAGAGCTCCAGAATAATTTTTAAGGGTATTTTGAGAAATAATTCCACTGTGCTTAAAACCTAAAGAGCAACCCAATTAGAGCTGCAGATGGGCAAGTTTAACGTGACGTTTGTCACTACTGACGGCAACGGTAATCAAGCCGCCTTGATGGAGCCGCTGTCCCTCCCCTGCGCTTGTGTTTCTCTGACGCTCATCTTAATAAACAGCCTTGTTAGAGGGCTGAGCCCGCCACCGGCTGCCTGACAGCGGCGAGTCTGCTCCGTGGCACTGACGGCCAGTGGCTCCCGTTTTCATTGGCAGTCAGAGATGATAACGTCACTCGCTCCAAATGGCACCGCCGCTTTGTGCCACCCGGCGAGAAGGCTTTCCGCGTGTTGCCGTGGAGACGGCGGGAAAGGGTTATGTAGTGCGACGGCGGATTACAACTGCCGTACCTCAGGTGGCGGGACAGCATTACGGATGATTTAATGTTCTCAGCAGCCCTCAAAAGCGTAACCCAGGTGATTTGAAGGACGTTTTTGGAGTCGATAAAGACCTAATGAATGACTGATCGGGTGGAATTAGTTTGCGCTGCTCTTTGTCTTTAAGACCCTCTGAAAGTCACTTGACAAATAATTGTGCATTTCACTGATGTGCAGATTCACCGGGACACTAGAAATTAACCATTCTCTTTACTAGTCAAATTTTTCTTCAAATAAATGGAAGATTTGATTGTCTGTTCAGCCAAGGCAAATAAATTAGGTATCAAGGTCCCATTTCATTTTTATATAATATACAGCTCTTGAAAAAAAATTGGGACCACAGCACAATTTTCTGTTTCACTCATTTCTCAATTAATGGTTATGCATCTGTGTAAAATAAACGACAGCCTGGTTCTTCTCTGTTTCTCTTTAATGAAGGGTTCCTTCCTTGCTTTATGGAACTTCAGTCCTTTCTAGGAGCCTGATACTAATTGCCTTAGCTGTGCATGTCACACCACTTAATGTTTCCCATTCCTTATGAAGGTCATGCCATCCTCCGATTCATGAGGCACTGCTGGATAAGTTGACAGGCATCTCTGGCATTAGAAAGTCGCTTCTGCCCATTACCTGGCTGGTTTCTGGTCATTCCTAGTGTGTCCTGCTTCACATTGCTCTTGTGCAGGCTACAGCTGTCTTAGCAACTTTCAGCCTGGAAGCAACCTGCCGCTCAGTTTAGTGTTAACTGAGCTCAGCTCAGTTAAACCGGCATTTTAAAATGCAGATTATTATTTTTTTTGTTATTGTGCTATTGTCTCAATTTTTTTCTGGAGCTGTTTACCTAAATATGTTTTGAAGTGGACAAACGTCCAAGTCTTCGGAGTCCTGGTGGTCCCTGTTTGGCTGCACTGTCCGGTGACCTGAGTTGAATACTGGACTCCTTTAGTACTGTGTCTCTTGGGAGAATCCGTTGGTACCACTTATTTGACTTGAATAAATGAATGAGGCGCATTAGCTGCATTATGAGGGAGCATCAGTTTCGGCACTAGGGCTATGTAGTGCGATTCCCCAAGCGTGATCCTGCTCGCAAGCTCCTCGTCAGAGGGGACCTAAGTGGCTGGACTAGGCCAAGGGGACACTCACGTAAGACTTGGATGCAGCAGATAGGCAGTCATTTCCAGAGGGTGGGACTGGACCATGCTGTGGGTGTGGCTATCTCAGGCCGAAGCGTTAACAGGAGGTCAGTGTGGTATTTGTTTGTTTGCTCATAAGCTGGTCTGTGAGGATTAGGCGGCTGCATCCAAGTATACTTCACAAAAGGCACAATATACTCGGATAAATGTGCACCGTTGTGGTGTAACACACACCCTTGTGGAAGTGGGTTTATGTTTGGCCCATTTATTTTTTTTTTCCCAGTCGTATTTTCATAGTTGTAGATATGCCGGACTGCGTGGTTACTGAAGAAGAGAATTTTCAAATAGTTCAGCTGATTTTGAGAATTTATTTGGGCTAAATGTAGTTAGTGATTAATGCTTGGATCTGGCTTAGTTCCCGGTTAATGGTTTCTAGGGAGTGCTCTCTTGCTGCATCGTCGCCTTTCTATGACGTAATCGTATTGACCCCCCGTTCGCGGTCGTGGGCACCGCCAGCGCCGGCCACTGCCCCAAGCCCTCGCATTACCAGCACGCCACATGCAGCAGTGCGCTCCCGCCATGTGGCTAAGCGAGGGATCAGACCATGCTGCGAGCCCCCCCCCC
>JAODKL010000009.1:962507-975963 GCA_026780765.1 Petrocephalus schoutedeni | reverse complement strand
GGGAGCCGGGCCTACTCTGGTTAAAACACTCGACAGTAATTGTTTTCCTCATGTCTGCCATTAGCCTCTGTCTCCACTGTGCGGAAAATAGCTATGAGGCTGAAGTAGCCCGGACACCATTTAAAACGGAAAGCAAACACGCAATCTGGGGGGGGGGGGCATATTTGGATCAACCCGCCTCGTTAAAAAAGGTGGTGGTGGTTTCTCCCAAGGGCCACTGTTTGACCACATGATTTTTCCCCCTCTCTCAGTATGCTCGCACATATCTGAAGGGATTAATTCAAGCACTGCCACACCACCAGGTGGGGGGGGGGGGGTTTCTTGCACTCTGCTTGCCATGTGGAAAACTCTCCGAAGAGAGGCAGGGTTGGCACCGGATCGAGCCGCGGCCTCATGTAGAGGCGGTTAAACCACAGGAAGCGTGTCTCTTAATTGCCTTTACCTGCCATAATCTGGCTGGGCTTCCGCTCAGCCTCTCTTCAGAAGTTGCTTGAGCGAGGGGCCCTGTTGTATCTGGGACACCGTCCAGGACGAGGAGCTTGGTGCAGAATGGGAATTCCACAACGAAAGCCTGAGATTCTGCTTTGAATGCTTGCTCTATTCCCAGCTTTTATTCTTTATTTCATGTATTATTTAAAATGAATATGGGAGGATAGTGCCTGTTTAAAAGGCATGCTGATGTTTAGCAGGGAAGTATCGCCCAGCATTGACTTGCTATCAATATCAGCAGAATCTTTCAAGTAATGCGTTTGTTTGATGTTTGTTGGTACGGCTTTGATGTGTAAACATAATGCTTTGATCATCTTCGAGACTTTCCCAATAGGTACGTCAGTATGTTATCATCAAAAAAAAAAAATGAATGCCTCTGTGAATTAATTTAATGTGGTCCGTAATTCAGGGAAAGTGCCATACTGCAGCACTGGTTGCTCAGATCATCTCCACTGCCCCCTGATTTCCATCTTAACTTGTTTTGTTTTTTTTTTTTTTTTTTTTTTTCCCCCCCCCCCCCCCCCCCGCCCTCCCCGAGGGTCTGTTTTTCCGGAATGATTAGTCATTCTGCAGATGAATTCCTACAGTAATGTTCCCAATGCTGGGCTGTATATCAGTGTGACTGAGCTTCTCAGCAAATTTCTCCGCAGTCGAGGCCCAGAAATAACATCTGCAGCTTTGCATTTGTTGTTCAGGGGAGCCGGTGTGGTGAGATGGAAGACGGGACGTAAGCAGTTTGCAGAGCAGTCCGTCTCTCTCTGCTCACGTTTAAGCTTTAAGTTTAGTGTTTAGTACGGGAAATGTTCCAAAACACACATGTGAGTCTCAATAATACAGTACTATATAACAAAAACTAATAATAAAACAATTGTATGTTACAAGAATAATAGAATGTATCTGGGCCCCCTTCTGGAGGCTTTTCAGTCTTCCCCTGTGCTAAGAACGTGCTGTTTGTGAAACTGTACATATTGGTCTGCAGCTGGTTAGAAATTGCTACACTAAAGCCTGAAATATTTCCCGGCCACTGTGTGTGCAAGACTTATAGCCTGTAGCTCTGTCTGTTAGCATTAGCGTGCAGTGTCAGTTCATTGTCCTTGAAATAAAGGGGAAGGGAGATGTCTGCCTCTCTCTGGCAAACTCGTTTAAGGAGCGCAGTTGAACTAACGCAGCTTCTGGATTGGATCTGGATGGTGTTCCCATCCCCCAGCACCCACAGTCGGCCCTCTACGCATGGCTGCTGCCCGAGCCGTGCAGCCTGGTGCTTTATAGGCTTATAGCAGTGTTGGATGGTAGCCCTGGAGATTCATGTCAGGATCTGTGGGAGTGTCTTAACGTGGAAATGTTTAATGCAGGAATCCTGTCATCTCTGGCCATAAACATTGCTTCTCAGCAGCTGGCAGTCTCCTTGACCCAGAGCGTGCAGCTTATGGGCCCTTCCTCCCATGGCCTGACCACAGAAAGCTAAAGTGAGCCGTGAAGGAGACTCCTCTTCTGTAGAGCCTTGCAGATGAAGTCCTGATGTTCTGTAAAGTATGCGCCTACAAACTGGTGTGCTTTTGAAGCTTTCTAAGCAAGTAGCTGATTTTACCTCCATGTGAGACACCCATCACCTTTTTTTTTTTTTTTTTAGCCTGCCTTATAAACTAGCATGGGATATCTTGTTCGCATTAGAGATTAATTGGAAAGATAATATTGAATCTGTTTTTTTTTGCCAGGTTTTTATTTTTAATTTTGTCTCAACTCTTTCCTCAGTGCTTATGTTTTAGTCTAGATGATTAAATTAGGTTTATTTTATTTGTGAATTAATAGATGACGCCTTGATGCCTTTACAGTTTTAATAGACAGTTGAACTCTTGTATTCTTCCTGTCGGTTTAGAGCATTCCTCGTTAACACATTTAGAAAAGTGTAGAAATTCAAGTTGAGGTACTGGGAAAAGGTCAGCCTCATTTATTAATTGATGCTGTGATCTGGAATGAATTCTTGAATATCAGTTGCTTTGCAATGTGAGCATCAGTCGTAACTCGACTGCATTCGTTTAGATGCTCACAATATTATGTTGTCATGTTCTTAATCCTTTTGTGTTTCTTGTAACCATTGTCATATTAGCCATGTCACAATGCTAAGCCTATTGCCTGATTGTTATTTAACTAGGGTTTTTTTGCCAATTTACCAATGATAATACGCTCTCTGACATTTTAATCCGTAGTATAATAAACATCTAGACTGGTTATTATAATTGTGTTTGAGGTTTTCTGTGAGATTTAGCAATGCATCTTGTCAACCAAATTTATAGGGATACAACCAGTGATTATAATTCAGAATACCAAAGCATTTTACAGCATGAATGTTAACTTGAATATACATTTTAATAAGATGAATCTCAAGGGTGAAAATATCAAGTATTTAAGTAACTGGCTAGTGATCTGAAATATTGTATTCTCAATCTATGATTTTAGTAAGGCTTCTTGTGCAAAGGTGAAAAGGAGGTTCCATTAAAACCCACATAATGTTTATATTATGACGTATACATACAATACTTAGAGCAACAATTAATAGTACATTTGAGGAGATGTTTTTCTTTAAAATATCCTTATTCTTGTTTTTGGCGGAGTAGAATATGATTTTTCTTAATCACCCTTGGCCGTTTTGCGGTGTTCACTCTATCGTAGCCGATGGTAGCCCTTAGCACGGGCGCTAAGTTCGCAGCGAGCAGGCTTGAGGGGAAAAGCACTGGCAGCCTTGTGAAAAGCCCTCGCGGGTCTGTGAAACAAAGCCTCGCGCTCCCGCCCGCTCGCTGTCTGTCTCCCGAGCTTTGCGCGAGGTGCGTGTGCGAGCGCGAGCGCGTACTCGCGCCGGGCTGTGCGCGCGGGGGGGAGGGGAGGGGCGGCCGCGCCGCTCGCGCCGCTAATTCCGCTCATGAAAGGCTTGTGCAGTGAGAGCAGCTGTCTCCCATTGTCAGCCAGAACGTTTGCAACGCGCCCCATTTCGCCTCTCCATGCGTGAGTAGCAAGAGAGCTACAGGGGGAGAAACAATCAGAGGAGGAAAAATGAGAGAAGGCAAGGCTTATTAATCGCTCAGGGGCGCAGCTAGGTTTCATTTCGGGGTGAATGGGAAGAAGACGGTTTGTCAGGTTCCTGATACATCATTAATTGTCCGCAGTGTGTCGTATACGGAAGGAAGAACTGTCGTGTGAGAGGAAAGGGCATTTGAGGGGTAGAGGAAGACCGAGGGGGAGGGGGAGACGGACTGATGTGGAGGAAGCGGGGGAGGGGTCTACATTATGAATGGATTAAGTATTTTAACCCCCTATAGACGGCTCAAAGCTTCTAGGTCTGTTGGGAGACTAGAAGCAGAGAGAGAGAGAGCTTCTGAAAGGTGGAAGAGCTCATCCACTTGGAGAAGCAAGTCCAGCATTCTTGAATCCTTGCAGCATGTTGTCTGATTATCAGAACAAAACCTCTCTGTGGGAGGGGAAGGTCTCAGCTTTACATTCCTGGAATTTGCCTTGTGTGGAATCTTGTTAGATTTTGTTGTTGAGCTGCTGAGACTTCAAAGCACTGTGTGGATGTCTGTGAGGCATTTTCCTAGCTGTGCTGTCGCTTGTCTAGTGCGGAAAGGTGAAGTGTTTATGTGCTGGAAAGTAGTTTTCTGGACTGGGAGTATCTAGGCTTTTTGTAAGAGAGTGGTTTGACTGTCCTCTTTGTGATTTCTACATTCAGGTTGTTCTGCAGGCTAGTGAAGAGTTTAGGAAGCATGAGGAGGAGGGTGAGAGAATTCATGGGAAAGCTTTGAAAGGTTTCCACAATGGCAATAAATGACACCCACTCTGTGATTTCTCTGTTCTGATATACCCTCTCAGAGAGAACCATTTTCCACAAAGAGTTGGGGACAAAGCCTTGAAAAGGGAGCGCTTGGAGAAGCTGTAACCTGCATGGGGGCCTGACCTTTGACCTTGGGGCTGCCATTAGATGGTTGCTCAGTGAGCAAGGGGTTGTATTTCAGGTCAAACAGTGAAGTACTTGCTAAAATGGCTTTTGAAAAACTCTGGGCAGACCCAGAAGGTAAAAAACCTACCAAGACCAATTTTCATGCATGCAAAACCAAAATTTGACCAGGATCATTGTTTTAATCTTTATGGATTGGTATTGGAGTTTAGACTAACAGACACACACACACACACACACACACACACATATCAGCAAGGAATACCAAGGGCAGGGAGTATTTTGTAGGACCTTTTCATATTACATTTTGTCACAGTGTACCTCTGCTTGCTATTTATGAGTTTATAATGTTATTGGTCCGTTTAATCTATTCATATCATTCAAGGAATTTAATGAATGAGGCTTTTGCATAAAATAATCACTGGTTCATTTTGGCATGTAGCTGAAGTTTTTTATTTTATTTTTTTTAATATGTTAGCTAGCTCGATAATGTTGGTATTAAATCTTAAGCGAAGCTTGGACTGGGAAAGCAAACTATTTTGTTTGGATCTTCTGGGTAGCCTTTTCAGTTAAATAGTTGACCTTTAAATTCTTTACACATTTAACTTGTCACGAGTAAGTGAACAAAGCCTTCTGTCTTTGCGGCAGCTGCTGGTGCACGCTGCCTGTCTGCTGAGTCAAGTGAAGGTGACTTTCTGCCTTACTAAACAATACACTTGCAGGAAGCGAAGGTGACTTTCTGCTTTACTGTATAATACACTTACAGGAAACGATGGTGACTTTCTGCTTTACTGTATAATACACTTACAGGAAGTGAGTAATTCAATGGCAGAACTCACTCATGCTATCCCAGATTCTAAGATTTTTGCAAAAATGTTTTATTTTTTTTTTCTTCCTGAGTGGGGGTGGGGATGGGGGGGGTGTCAATTTTCAGTGTTAATTTTATTTTTTAAATATGGACTGTACAGAGATTAGAACCTTGAGCATGTGCTGGACTGCACCGTCCTCTCAGGGAACATGCTTATGTGTAACCATGATGTCCCGTAGCTATGCAGTTTGATTCGCTTCCCCCTAATGGGGGCCACACCTCGCTCTGAGCGGACACGAAGACACCTTCAGACATTAAAGCTCAGGCATGTCCTGCTGGGTTCCATGCCTGCTGGTTTAAAGACCAAAGCACTTCAGCATTTTCTACAGAAGAGTTTTAGTAGATATGAAAATTACAAGCGCTGCTGTATGTGGTGTCCTCCTGAAATCTCGTTATTGTTTGTTCCCCAGAAGTTGCAGGCTAATTTTTAATACAAGTGAATTTTACATTTTGACTTGGCGAGTTTTTTTTTTTTCTCTTCATTTCAGACTTGGATACTGTAGTAACCTCTGCCCTGTGCAAATGTGTCATGTAATGCCTTTTGACTTACTGAGCTTGTGAAAACTCTGTGTTTTTTTTTTTTTCCCCACACTTGCAAAGATCTTGACAAGATCTGAAGCCCTTGCTTTATTGCTGGAGTTAGGGATGATGGGCTTTATGAATAGTATTGATACAAAATTTATGTCTAGGGGTTCAGTTGTGAATCAATGAGGTGAAAGAATCCAGGTCTTGGTTGTGTGCTTTTAATAATTACTTTAGCAGAAATGTATTATTGATCCTACAGGAAATTATTAAGATGCCGCCAATGCAGCTTGTGTGATTATCTGCCGTCTTTCAGTATGGACGGCCTGATATATTGAGCGGGTTTTAAAAGAATAATTCAGGTAGAAGCAGAAGCAGCAGGTCTACTCAATGTTAAAAAGATGTATTTTTTTATCCAGTTTGCAAATTTTATGTAAAGCTAAACATGCGGGCGATCTCTTTGTTAGGAGTTGGGATTGCCATGTTTAGAATGTTAGTGTATTCGTTGGCTCTGAGTCACAGGCATGCCTCACTTGAAGAGTACTTTCTTGGAAGTGAAATGCCTTTGTAGCATTAGACATGTTGAGTTGCTCTAATACAGAGGCTTCTACTCCCATTCAACAAGAATCGTATAGTGCAGCCAGCTTGTATGACAAGTTTGCCTCATGTTTCTAGCTGAAGGTGACCTGCCGACGGATTCCTAGATTTTTTTGCCTAAATTCAGAGTGTCTTTCCTTTCCTTACTTCATCCTGGGATATGTTGACCGGACCAGAAAGAGAGGATTGCTCCCTCTTTGCCTGCTTGTGTATAGTGATGTTGTAACACACTTCCATTTAAAGCCCTCCCCCCACATTGGGTCCATCTTCCCAGCCCCCCGCTTTGGTTAATCCCCCTGCATCTGTCTCTGCTTCCCTGGGCCTGCAGAGACCTGGCCTGTCTGTCTTCATTAAACCATCTGTTGAGGTGTGTTCCTCTGGCTCTCGCCTGCTTGTCTGCTGCTCTGATGGTGTCAGAAAGGGGCTCCTTTTTTCCCTGCCCAAGTGCCAGTGAGCTCCTTGCCATGCGAGGCGATTCCGGGCTGGAAGGTCAGACGTTCATGGGAGGAATGCTGCCCACACACACACACAGACACACAGACACACACACACACAGACTCCATTCCAGTTAATCTCATGTTGCTTTTTATGAACGTCCAGTGCTCATGTGAAACGGCATTGGTGATGAGCTCGAGACACCATGCACAAACACACAGGGAGCAGAATGAGCTCTCCCTGGGTTTTGGCTGCGAGGCGCTTTTTGGATGTTTACTGAGCACTGCAGAGCTGGAAAACGTGGATCTGAGATGAAAGGATTTTCTTTCCCATGCTAATCCATACAGACAGCTTGGCCCTTGTGATTTGATTACCACCCCCCTCTCCACTCATCTCTTTGAATACAGGGGCCTTTCTAATTCATTCTAAAAAGGGTTTCAAAAGGGGATTATGGTGCTGATAGAAATTAAAGGGAGAACACAGCCGTCCTCGGGGGAGCAATGTCTAACATTCATAATTATCTTCGCAAGCCACTGGCTCACAATATGGGGTTTTATTTTTAAGGATTGTAGCTACAGTAGTTATCGGAAATGGAAGTCCCTCTGGCAGCAGCTGAGCATGCCCAAATCCAGTTCGCCAGGAGAAACTGACTGTAAACGTCACACGCTTGGATACATTAGTTCGTTTAATGGGCTATTGTGGAAACAAGGTTAAGAGGTTAAATGGATGCCATGAAAAAAAGGTGGGGGTTGGGATGGCAGTTTAATGGCCTTACCCGCAGCACTAACAAAATTAAACATTGTTCAAAAATTGCCTGAAACCTTCGGCATCTAAAATTTTTGTTTTTTAAAATGGCACTTTTGCAAGTCAGGCTTATTGGTGCAAGCTTCTCTGGAGAGCTAATTGTACGCCTGTAACTATGGAAACCACTGGGGCCCAGTAACTAATAATAACTCAAATTCACAAGGCATAAGAGCACTTCAGTGGCATGTCAAAGAACATTCTCTGATATACTTGAAGAAAAAAAAAACAAGGTATAGAAACCATGTATCATTCTGTTTCACAAATCGATGTCCCCTCTGAAGAAGCAGGTTGATTGTACAGCTAAGCCATCACGCACTGCACTGGGCTTCCTTCCAGGAACACACAAAGCCGCTGAGGCTCAGCTTATATTTTAAGACCAAGTTAATACAGTAATACAGAACTATAAACAAGAAAAATCCTTTATATTAACCACTGATTTATAATACATGTTATGCTAAATAATCTATTTTTGGCTATAGCTGATGATATGGTAGTTTTGTGTCAGATTGTCTCACAAGCTTCTTCTGTGTGGAGTCACTTTCCGGCCTCATCAGAGGACACGTTTTCGCACTCTGGCCATTTCACCGACTGGTCTGGAGGAGACGCATACGCACTCTGGCCATTTCCCGTGCTTGTACGGAGGACACACTTACACATGCTTACTTACACATGCCTCTAGCCTCAATTGGAGTCCAAGGACATGCTTATGCATGCCGACCATTTCTCTGTCTTGTACGAAGGACGCATTTACGTACACTGGCCATTACCCGGGCTCATACAGAGGGCCCGCTTAACGTGTGCTGGCCGTCTCCGCTCGCATATGGAGGACGCGCAAATGCACGTCGGCCATTTCCTTCTTCCCGTTACCGCCATTACAGTTAAAATGTCAGCCTCCATTTTTGTGCCAATTTAGATGTCAGACATGCTGAACCTAACAGTACAACGGAAGGCTGAGTGTGGCCCTGCGTTCAGTGCGTCTGTCTGTGCGTTTGCACCCATCGATTTCTATGTGGTTCCGTTTAAGCCGTGCAGCTAGGGCATGTCTTGGTGAATTGCTTTTAAGTGATTTTTCCTGCATGTCTTCAGTTCCGCACGGTTGTCGCCCTTGCCGGAGCTGATTAATATCCCTTTTCAGCTGCTTGTTTATTGTGTCTGACATGCATAGATAACGAAGGCTTGACATGAATGGGGTGGGGGGAGGTGCTACCCCCATTGTCCACCTGTGTGGGAGGGAGTATTTACTCTGGGGTGACGGCTTTCTGTTTGCATATCTGTGACTGACTAACCGCCTCGCCTCTTCTGTTCTGGTGGGTGAGTCGTTAAGCTCTCGTTGTTGTCAGGAGACAGCTCCTGCATGCTCATATACATAACACTTATTCTTTGAACCACACTCTTGTGGAGATTCCCCCCCACCCCACCCCCATCTTGAGTCTGCCTTTTTCATGGCAATGTTTTGCTAGACTCCCCATGCCACCTCTTCTGCATTCCTTGTCCTTGAACCCCCAGCTGGACATTGGTTCTAGCCCCAAAATTCCTTCTTCTCAGAATCTCTACCCTCTCACATCAGCCATTGAGCTGCCATGCCTGCCCTCCTCTCTGTAGGTCAGTTAGACTCTGTCCCAGTCTGGGGTTATCAGGT
The DNA here is from genome assembly GCA_026780765.1 of Petrocephalus schoutedeni. NCBI lineage: Eukaryota > Metazoa > Chordata > Actinopteri > Osteoglossiformes > Mormyridae > Petrocephalus > Petrocephalus schoutedeni. The sequence goes on along the minus strand of JAODKL010000009.1, from coordinate 966,663 downwards.
TCTGCTCCTTTTTAATAAAGGCTTGACTGTGGTGGTGAGTGTATACCGCTCAGAGCCTCCATGGCCCTCTTTCACAACCCCCGAGTGTGAACTCAAGTGTCCTGCAGCTGCTGTTAAACCAGACTGATCTGGTCTGGTGCCAGGTCAGCTGAGGGTTAGTGAAGCAATTTGGCACACATGACACTAGAAAGGTTGCCTGTAGGTTATGTCTCTACCAATCCAGCCTGCTTTTAAAGGGTCTCACAATTGGATTACAGCCCCGAAAGGGACTTATTCTAATTTCCAGTTGAAGCCAATTTAATGTCAGTGGCTTGAAACTTGCCTGTATTTTATGGTGAACTCGGCTGTACTGTTATATACTGCGTGTGTGTTTTTTTTTAAATCTTCCACTTTAAGTACAATGCTGTGTTTGTCTGACAACAAACTACTGAAAGTCTTAGCTGTGAGACTGTTTCAGCAGACAACAGTAAGCAACAACACATCCTACCCTTTCCCATTTTAGCACATGTACTTGAGTTTGTTGACGACGAGGAGCAGGTTTTAGGAGAAGCACAGTAACTGGAGATTCGGATAACCATTGCTGAGCGAAAGCATGTGCCCCACCACTCAGCCATACCTACTCAGCATTGTCGCTCGCCCTTCCCTCGCTGCTCAGCCATACCTACTCAGCATCGGCGCTTGCCCTTCCCTCACTGCTGCAGTTGGCTGCTTGCCTTGCAAATTTAACGTGAAAGAAATCCAAGACGACTTGATTGGCTGCTAAAGGGGTTGTCTATAAACCTTGTTTGCCTTGTTTTCACTCTCTGTGTGAGTGGGGCTTTTTGGGTGGGGGGAAGCAGAGGGGAGTGCGGGGGGTGGGGGGCAGGGCAGGATTATCTTTTGGATGGATTCCGCAATTGTTAAAAATGGGTCCATTCTGCTCAGAGGAATGTTTAGCCTCTTGTAGTCGCAGCTTCTCAGACTTTTTTATTCATAAATCTGTAAACAGCTGAGGCCAGGCCTGGGATTTGGAACTTTGTGAGGTTTATAACATTTTACGTACGTTTTCTCCCTTTCTAACAAAATGCGGCAGGCTGAGTAGCCTGGGCGGCATGAGAGGTGCTCTTGCTGGCTAACAGCCAGATAGTTAATTGTGCATAAAGAGAAGGGAATCGATGCGTGCGAGTGATTACCTATCCCACACATAACTGTCCATCAGCTGTCAGCTACCGACGGCGACGAGCGATTTGACACGTCTACATCCAGCCATTACTATTTTAGCCTCGTCCATTTGGATTTTATTAACCTTCATTAAAATTGTTGCAGTTTGGAGCAACGCTTGTAATATTTGCACCCAAATGCAGCACTGCATGTCTGTGGCGGATATCGACATGCTTGCTGGGACCATTTCCCATGACTGGTGTAACTCTGTCTTGATGGAGACACTAGTGGTGCAATATTGTTCCTGGACGTATTGATCTTAACTCAGCGGTCGGACATCAACAGCACGGAGCCTGCAGCCTTAATGTGGAAAAAGGGTTAGTAGATGGCATAAACGCGGTTAGCTGGAATACTTAATAAAAGTCTTGTTACAGTTTAATAAAGGGCTTGTGAAACTGTAGAAATAAAGGAAGTATTCTCTGATATTAGCCAGGCATGGCAGGAGAACAAATTTAAGCTGGCTGAAGGCGGGTGCTGGTTGCTGTCTTTACCCAGTGAGTCGGCAGCCATTTGCTCCGAAAGCTCTTAATTCCTCTGATTTGCTTCTGCTGGTTGGGGAAATGATACCCAAGGAGGAAAATAACAAAATAGCCTGCAGTTCCCATGCAGAAACCAGGAACCGAATATGAAGAATCTATAATTAAAAAGGGGTATATAACATGAAAATGAGCAGCTCTTGTTATAAATGTTGGCGAGCTGCGCAAACCTCGGATTATGGTATGCTCCCAGACTCAATTATGATCTGTAAATGGGAGGCTCTCCATCTGGAACGCTTGGCCATACATTTTCATTATTTTAATTAGTTCTTTGTCTCAAAGGCCTCTCTCTTGCTGGGTTAAGGTTCTGAAATGAAAGGCCTTTCTGACCCTAATCAGGAAGGTTGGCAGTTCTCGTCATGCTTTGAAAAAGGAAAAAAAAACTTTTGTTTGTGATTCATTCAGCAACAAACCATGCAGTGTTCAGATTCCCTGGAATAGGCTCTAACTACGTCTGTTATAACAAAACTTTAATCACCAGCTGAATTATGAAACCTATCCTTCGTTACCACTTTATTTTAGTTGGTGCAGCTTTTTTCCCCACCTACACCAGTATAATTCAGCACTGAAATTAAAGTCATGTCCTTTTACCTTTACACCAGTGTGTCACCATTTGTAGCTAATGAAGACATTTCTCAAAACACACGTCTGCATCTTCAGTCTTGTCTTATTAGAGGTGTATGTTTTTCCAGCTTCATATTCTCACTGGAAGCCTGAGCATTTCCTTGTATGCATCTTTACCGCTTTGCCCTGTAAAGTCGCAATTAGCTGTATGCTGTGCAGGGTGCTGCTTACCAAAACAAGGCTGTTTTGTAGTGAAAGTGAGCCTACAGGCTGATGGGTGAAATGTGATCAAGTGGCCCGGTTTCTCTGTGCCAGGGTATCCGGCGTGCGCCAAGACTGCTGACGTCAACATTAGCCGAGTTCGAGATAAGCGGCAGGCCAAAGTCACATATCAGTACATTCATTATAGGTGGATGGAGGGTCTTTGCATCCATTTGGCAAATGCTGGCATCAACACCGATGGCGATTTCCCCTTCCATGTCAGATGGACACCGTGGTAACTGGTTTCTGAAATGGAGCCACGCAATTCCTCCAGATGAGTAACGTGAAGCGACAGTTTGTCCTTTCGGCCAATGAGAAATGAGTTTTCTCCTCATTTTCGAGCACAGACGCTTAGTGGCTGGAAAAGCCGCCAGTGCTGGTTCCCGCAGCATGCGAGCAGCACCACGCCTGTCTATCGATCAGTCTGAATCTCCAACTCACGCTTTCAGCTGTCCACCGCTCTAGTAGCGTCGTCTCTGTGTATTTTTGGCAAGCAGATATCTTGTCAACAGCTCCTCATGCATGATGCATTTGTATTCAGGGCCTGGGGGAGCAGATGTGGCTGTGGGGTGGTGGGGGGTGGGGGGTATGGAATGGAGACAGGCCGCCCCCCAGTTTATTTTTATCGAGGCATTAGCAGATCAAGTACTTGAACTAATGAGGTCATCAAACTGTGGTGGCAGCGTACAGCGGGGGGACTTGGCTACCAGCGGCAAAGGGTGAACGGTCAGCATTTTTAGTGAAGGTAGGCACTCTGTTCACATCCCCCCCAACCCAATTTAATCCCCCCATAGCCCCCTCTTGTGGAGGCCATGTTGGCAGAGTTTGTTCAAGGAAGGCCGCCACTGCGACACCTAATGACAGCTTGGTTGTCAGTACAGATCGTCACCCTTTCGCCCTAACCCCTACTTTTGAATTGTCACTCAGTCGGGGAGGGTGGGGGGTGGAAGGGAAGGATCGTTACAGAAAATTTGATGGACAGGAAAGATTTTCATTGCATTACAATGTACAATACCTGGAAAGCGTATATTTGTGTCTCTCTGTTTATCTCTCTCTCACACACACAGACACAGAAACAGAACTGTGTGTCTCTGTCTGTGTGTTTGTCTCTACAGATTTTGCTGCACTTCTTAGGACCAAAGCACAAGTTGTGATTGGGATTACGGTTTTTCCTATAGGAATGAATGGACGGTCCTCACTAGGATAGGAATACAATCGTGTGTGTCGTAGTCAGTGATGGCCTGGATGCTGTTGCTTTTCCCTCTGTCTCCAGCTTCATGCAGTCACCTAGAAATTTCTTGACTCCACTGAATTTAATCAGCTCCCCATCACCCTTCCCCCGCAGGACGGGTTTCTGATAATGTGACTTAAGTATGGCTGTCCAGAGGTAATGAGCAACAGAGAGAAGGCAATCTAGCGGCCTAACCCGATGAGGCAGACTTCCTGTCTTTCAGGCAATTGGTGCCGTGACATAAGCAGTGATTACCAGCCGAGTTCTAGGCTGCAGCCTTTTTAGAACGAGCAGGAGGGTCTCTGCAAGCCCGCGTGTGAAGCCCCCCCCCCCCCACCCCCCACCCCCCCCCCCCCCCCCCCCC
>JAODKL010000009.1:935923-962407 GCA_026780765.1 Petrocephalus schoutedeni | reverse complement strand
CCCCCCACCCCCCCCCCCCCCCATCTCCTTACTGCCCCCGGGCTGACCCTAAAAGCAGCAGTCGATTGGTGAACGGCTTCCCTGTTGGCCCCCAGCTTTTCTTTACCATGACCTCGGTGTGACAATCGGCACTCGGGCCATGCTGCCTGAGAGAATTAACCTCCTCTACAGGTATGGGCACTACCCTTCTGCTGGCCACCGCAGCACGTTTTATTTTTCTGTAAACTTTGAGAGCTCTGCAGTCTTCCTGACAGACGCACAAAAATGCATCTTAAGCACTTGTAGATGCAATGGAGGTTGAATAGCGGGCTCCGGACACTGATCCTGTTATTGCATTGTAACATTAGTGGTATCTTACTGCTTTATGGTTTTGCGCAATAAGCTCTGGTTTTTTGTTTCATTTACTAGCTGAGTCTTACCTGCTCAAAAGAGATTTAGCTACAGATAAATACTCTCCGGTGGTGCTTCTGTTAATTAGGATTAAAATGGTTAGTAAGTGATTTCTCCTGCACAGAAGTGCCAGGCATGCAGGCCGTAAGGTCCTCGTTACTTATTGTGCTTTGCCTGGAGATGGATTCTTACGGTTCTTAAGGTTAATATGGAAGCTAAATTGTTTATGCACAAATTTTAAAGTCATCTCACCCGAACAAATAGTTTCTAAAAAAATCACCTGCCAGCTATTTACTGTGTAATCATGTACTTGAAGGATCAGAGTTTTCAACCTGTGACAAGTATTCTAGTTAACCTTAGCGTACCGTACTGTGTTCTTGTTCGCCATTGGCCAGTGCTACCCTTTGACTTTGTGATGCCCCTGAAGCTGCTGCCCGCTCTTCAGCCTGGCTCACACAGCGCGGCACACTGCACTGCTGCCCTCGCTCTCATACATCTCAGCAGCTTTCTCTTCCTGCGTTTCTCCCTTTCCTCATGCTATGCTCTTATAAGGGCATCGATCCCTAATGCACCGGCTGTTTAATAACTCGCTGTCCACGTGGTCTGGAGTTTCCCAAGGTACTGCTGCTTTTTAAGCACTATGGTTCCTTGCTTCGGTAGTCATTAACGGGCTACCTTGGGAAATAATCCTGTGAATACTATGTTTTGTAAGTTATCATATGAGTATGTCATGAGTCCTGCTGAATAAGGCGTGCTGTAAGTCATTTTTGAAGGGAGCTCTATGAGTCAGATAATTACAGTGTAGGTTATGTTGGCTGCCACAAGAGCCGCCTTTCACTGGAGTGCTTATGGAGGCTGCTGTCACCTCTGTGTTTACCCTCATGACTTAACATGGCTCACTGTTTATCCAAGCCCCCTATAAATGGAGCGTGCTTTTCTGGGCAGGCGGCCGTATGCACGCTCCGGTCCCCGTCCAGCTGGGACGCGTTCCCTCGGCTTTAATTGCAGCGGATGGCTTTGAGGGCGGAGCCTGGGCAAGGTCGGCCACGAGTGATAGGCGGTTGCTTTCACTGTCTGCCTACCTTGTTAGTGAGGTTCTGTCTCATGTTGGCGCTGATTTCGGCTCACACGGGAGAGCGGCTGGTCCGTGTGCGCAGCAGTGAGCTTGGAGGCAGGCCGAGCGTCCCAGTCGGGTCTCGGCGGGCCCTGGTGAGCCCGTGGACAGGCTGAGCATCCCAGACGGGCCCCGGTGAACCTGCACCCAGGCCCCGGTGCCTGGTGATTTCTGCCCGCAGCCGCCAGACAGAGGGGGATGCCCACCCCATTTGTTAGATTTTTTTTTTTCTTTTCTTCTTCATTCTTTCAATTCAGAAAACACCACCCTGCCTGTTGTCCTTGATCCCCAGTTTTTTTGATTAACCCCGCAGCCATAGAGCTAGCTGTCGGAATGTAGTTTTGTTTCTGTCCGCCTGGCTGGTTTTTGGACTGCTAGCGATTCTGTAATCTGCAGTACCTCCAGGCTGCAGATTTGGCGAGCTGGCCATGCTTTTACTCCCGATTGTGAAAGCGCTGCTGCGTCGAGTGGAGTTTTGCTAGAAGAGTGAGATTGAGAGTATGGATGGAGCAAAGGCTCGGTGTTCTGCTTAGGGAAAGAGGAAGTCCCACCTGCAGGGGAAGCTACAGAGGCCGTTTTATAAACAGGCTCTGATGGGGGTTCCCCTGGGGGTTTGGTGAAAGCAGCATAACGACCTGTTTTGTTTGCAGTAGCTGCTGGCACTTAAGGGCGCGAAGAGGAGCAGTAATTTAGCCCAAAGCAAGTCCCCTTCATTTGGGGAAGGAGGCAAAGAACAGCCCCACAGTGCCTTGGCCTTTTCAGGCCATCTATGTGGAGTGGGGTGGCAAGCTCAAAGTCTCCACCTGGCAATGGGGCGGGGGGGGGGGGGGGGGGGTAATGTGTGCAGGAGGAGTCCTTTCATATGGTGCTGTCAGGTAAATAGAGCACCGTCTCGCCATCAGGGCGCTTGAGGTCTTCGTGGGAGTCGGACAGTCGGTCGGCTGAGTGCAGTGTGGCCCCCCGTATTCACCAAGATGTCTGTCTCCCTGCTCGCATGTCAGCCATCATTAGGGAGCGGAGATGAAGTGGTGTAAGACAAGCCTCAGTTTCAGCAAATATACTGCTGGAACATAAATGGATCGGCTTTCATTTACAGCTCTTCTCATTGAGATATAAATACTGTTCTAATTTTCTTTTGTGTTTTATGTTAAAATTGGTCTCTATTTATATAAATATAAAAAGGCTGTTTTTACATATCACGGTTTTTTCACCTATAGTTGCTTAATGGTTAAATTGTGTGTGTGCATATAGCTTTGTATGTCTCTAAGGACAATGGAATGAGTCATGTTTTGCATGTGCACAAATGCACCACAGTCAGCAAGGCAGAGGGTGCTTACTGTCTGTGGGAGGAGGAACAGTGAATGTAGACTGCTGCTGAGTAGGGCCGCTTGAATATGGGGAAAAATTATAATCACGATTATTTTGGTCAGTATTGAGATCACAACACAATTACTCATTGACTTGAGAAATATCATGCATTTATTGAACATCGTGAAAGACTGTCTTTTTAACAGTGGATTTCCATGAACTCTTAAATATAATTCAATTGAGTAACAAAGTGGCTGGAAAGGGCTGCACTTGATTTATAACACAAGACAAAATAGTAGCATCGTTGTAAAATGAAATGTGACACAATAATTGATCTTGATTTGTTTTTTGATAATCGTTGGAAGCCAAAATAGTAATTATAATAAAAATTTGATTAACTGCCCAGCCCTAATGCAGTGGCATGGGGCTGCATGTGTGGGACTCACTGATGTGCCGGTGAAGTTTGGGTGCTCAGTGCCCCAGTAGGGGGTGAGCCAGCACTGAGGCAGCTCACTGATTCTGTTTTCCTGTTTTCCCTTTGGCCTCATAAGGACCCTGGTGAGATAAGGTGCATGACTAAGCAGCATGCCGGGGGAAGGCAAAGCGGGGTGGGGGGGTGGGGGTCCTTGGTGGCTCTAGGCTGCTTATCATGTCTGCAGCCTCCCGGTAGGAGTTAGAGAGGGTGACCTTGACAAGAATGTGGACTATTATTGTAATAAAATACTGTTCTTGTGGAATGACTCTGAGGGGGTCAGGCCGGGCAGGGCCAGTGCGGGATATCCGGTGTTCTCCTCGGCACAGATGGGACTTTGTTGGAGCACGTCTCATGGAGAGCGGTCTTGTGAAAGCGACAGATCGCCCTCTCAACCTGCTAACCTGTATCTGTTCATGTCAACAACAAATGGCACCTGGATCATTTTCCTGCCCTTTATTTTCTGAGCCCGGGTTAAGCGCATCTGCTGCACTGGCTGCCTTCGCAGAAGCCAAATGAAGACCCATCCAGTCATTCTCTGTATTCGTTTTCATGTAAATATTCTCGGGTATCAAAGGGGATCCTGACTTCACTGTCAGGCAATCACGGCTTGAGGAAATCTCAGTCTCATGCTAGTGGTGGGGGCAGAATAGTGGGGGATGGGGATGACTGGGGGTGTTCACAGGCAGTTTCCCACGCAAGCTTCCATTTTCTCAACTGACTGCAGTGGAAGAATTTGGGTCACCACACTGTGCTGGGGGGGGGGGGGGGGGGGGGTGTGGTGTGAGTGTTCACTCTGTTTGAAGGGAAGCGAGGCACAGAAGGGAAGTGGGGCACGGGCCTTGGGCCTCACAAAATCTGCCCCTCCCCCCTTCTTTCCCCAAACCCCACACAATGGTGTAGTGGCGATGGGGCTCGGAGGAGTCTGCACCACGCTGAAAGAATAGCCCCACAAACACCTGCTGGGTGTGAGCCAGCCCGCAGCCCGCATATGTGCGGTTCCCTGTTCCATCTATGGGTCAACTGCAGATATGCACTTCCCTGTTCCTGCCTGTTGATGGTGGCTGTTAATATTATTAATAGATACTTTATTGATATGAGAGCAAACCAGGGAGCCAGGGGTTAAGGGTCTTGCTCAAGGGCCCATAGACATGCTGGGCTTGAACCAGCGACTTTCCGATCACAGGCACAGAGGCTTAACACACTGAGCCACACTCTGCCCCCAAGAAGGAGAGTGCATTAGAGGTCGAGCTGGTAGTAAGAGAGGACACTTATAGGCAGTGAGGAGTATAATATGGGCTTCCCATAATAACACAGTGTACGCTTAAAAGAAAATGCTTGGCATAATTTAGCTCTTAGAGCGGCACACTTTAAATGAGAGCTGGTTAATTTCCTGGTTCTGGCCTGGCCTAGATGCTTGGCATGTCTTCCTGCTCTGCCTTTGAGCCTTGGCCCGCTTTGCTAGCGTTTCTGCTTTTGAAATGGGTAAGGCTCATAAATAGACACATCCATATACGTTCCTGTATTTAAAAGCCATCAGGCGTACCATTCTTTAAGCCGGGGTGCCCAACTCCATTCCTGGAGGGCCAGAATCCCAGCACGGTTTGCCGATTTCCCCTGCTCAAACACATCTTAATCAGCTAATTACCAGGTTTAATGGGTATGTTTCTGATGATGATTCTGGCCCTCTAGGACTGGAGTTGGGCACCCCTACTTTAAGCAAAGGCACATCATTAGACTTCATTTGCTTTCAGATAATTATTGTTAACTGTATTTGCTTTTTGAGATTTACATCAAACAGGTACTCCCTGTGGCTGATGTGATGCTTAATTTAATTTAGCCTCCTCTTAAATCACCTGTAATCCAGTTGAAATTAGGAAAGCAGTAGTAGCTTACATGTAGTCGTTGTTGACTTGGTATGATGCCGAATGTGTTTCTGATGTTTTATCTTTCAAACAGCTGCTGTCAGCATCCGATGTCCCTGCTTACTGTGCTGTGCGTACAGCCTGTTATTAGCCTTTCGGCTAAGACTTGGCCCGAGAGCTGCTAGCTTTAATCGCTGGTGACACTGGTGTGTGTGACCTGCTCAAATGAGGGTTACGCACACGGCCCCTTGTGGTTTGTGACACCTCGCTGAGCTCCATTCGAATCCCCCGGCCAGATGCTAGGATGTTTTCCTCCGTTTCCCAATTGCAAATTACAGGTGTTGTGTTGACAAGGTTACAACTGGTGCCTCCCCTCCCCCCAACTCCCCCCTCCCTTCCATTTGCTCTTGCCGTCTCTAGTGAGCTTCCACTCCCATTAAACACCACAGGTAGGGCAAAAAGCAGCGTCTACCCGCTGTGCATCATCACTGAGAATTTATAAGCTGCCCGTACAGGTAAACCCCTTTTATCTTTTTTTTTTCGTAGCTTGTTTGTTGTAGGTCTAAAATGGTCTGCAGTAATTTAATTCCAGAAATTAAGTACTCCATAGATGTATAAATGTGTGTCCGTATTCATGTCTGCAGCGAACGTGTATATATTTAAATTTCAAATGCTATGCTGGGGGTAAAAATCTATACATTTTCTTAAAAATGGTGTGGTGGTTTGTCGAAATTTTTAGGAGGACAAGTGGCTGTTTAATTTCTTTCTTGCTGATGTTGCTAGGGAGTGAGAAGAGAGCAAGTGAGTCTCCCCTCTTAGCAACAGGTGAAGAGCAATCTGGAGCGGTTGCTAAGGGCCCCTAGATGAGAGAGCTTGGCCTTTCTGGCGGTCTGATGCAGACGCCTCTCCTTTTCGGCTTTTGCCGAGCACAGCTCTCACTTCTTCGCTCTTTTGTAACTTCAGTCATAGATTGTCTTGGCCTACAGAGTCAGCTGTGAAATGCAGACGAGGTATTGTACCGTTTCTTTAGAGTTACTTTGAAGTGAAAGCAAGTTCCTCTCCTTAGTTACCCAACACAAAAGCAAGCTGGTTTTTGTGTATTTCCTCAATTCTGTAATGCGTGCTGCAGAGACGCCTCCTTTCCATCTGTGTCACTGCTAGTGTCTCCCATAAGAGGTGCAGCAGAGTGGAATGGTGAGATGGAGACACCGAGCTCCTGTGTGTACGCGAGTCTGCAGGGATCATATCATAGCTGGCGGTTCCTAGCGCTCTGCTTTAATCGGGGTTACGGCTTGGCTGATCCCTCCTCGCAGTGGCGGCCGTGTCTCCATGATACGAGGCCAGTGCTGTCTCTTGCACTGCCTCAAATGTCAGCTGTGCTCCTCTGCCTGCTATCTCACCCTGGCCTCTCTCTCCTATTTATTTTATATATACATTTGATTTTCCTCCTGACAAGCTTTCTGCTGGCCATTGCTGTGGAAATGGGCAATGGCGCCCCCCTCCGAAATGCGTTGTATAACCGGGCTCCTCTTATTTACAGCAATTTTTGCATTGTGATGGAATCTCAGTCAGGAATGTTGCATCACCCACCTACTATCCTTTGGTATCTGGAAGGCGTACTCTGAGACATGGCTGTATATTCACAGTGCTTCAGTACTCTCTGGTGTCCCAGCAGTCTGCTTCCCAGATGTGGTTAATACCAGTGAGCGGAAAAGTCTCTGGCCAGAAGCCTCCTGCCGTCTGCAAAGGTGGCAGCAGCGTTTCGGGAGGCGCTCTGCCAGAATGGAACATGCCTTTCGCTTTTGAGGGCGCTGTGTCTCCCGAGGCCCCTTTTGTTTTTGATGATTTTCAGTCTATAGGGGAGGGCAGCTGCCTGGATCTTCCCCCTTTGTTCTCCTGCCTTAACCGTGCCACTCTGTCGCTTGATTTGCCGGAGCTGGTGAAATGCAGCTAGCTTAGGCCAGCTATTTGCTGACCACCTTGTCTTAAATCTGGACTCCTGCCGAGCTTTTGCACCCATGCTGCAGGGACAAGGGGAGAAAACACCAACTTGTCTGAGTTTGCTCCTGTACCTGAAAAAGGCGGCAAAGCCTGAGCCCAGCAAAGGCCCTGTGGCCGACTCGCCGCCTGCTGGCTGCTCATCAGTGTGTTTGTCTTCGGCTCAAGCCAAACGCTGAGAGCTGCCAGCTTAGTTTTCGGCGAGCCGGCACCTACCAATTACGGGCCTCAAGGGTGGTCAACAGTGTGGGTCCCCGTGGTCAGAAAGCCCCGAATTAAAGGCAGAATTTAGTTTCTGTGAATCGTCTTTTTAAAATATTTTCCCTTCTCTAATTACAGGCAGTGACAGTTGCTGGGCAATTTCTTTAAGGACCCGGACAGATTAGGCTTTGGAGTGTTTAGTCCTGCTGAGAGCCCGACTCACTCTGTGTGGCCCTTTTCACACTGTTAAATGCACTAATGACTTATGAGCCATCGGAAGCTGAATGTGTGTGTATTAGTGGCAGTGAAGCTGCGGTGCTTCGCTCCCCTTGTTTATCCATCACTGTTCCCCGCTGCTTCTCAGCTGAGCCTAGCTGCTGCCTGTCTGGCCTTCGACGCTGGTTTGTTCTCTCGCCACTTGCGTGTTCACATGCGTATCATATCAATAAGTAATTACACCTTCCTCTCAAGCTGCCTCTCGGGCCCGGCTGTAAGCTGTGTCTTACTTCAAGGATAGCGTTCATGCTATTTTTTTATTTCCATTTAGGGGATTTGTACTGTTGCTGGCAATGCAAAGCCAGAATAAAAAGAATGGAAAATGCTTTGCATGGTTTGAGTCATTCACAGTATATCATGTATATGAGGGCATTACTGTTACTTATTTTTATTGTAACCCTCCCCCAGAATATTGTGGCAGACACAAGTGGAGAGGGGAAGGGCAGTATTTCCCTGCTATTCCTCAGAGACCTATTGCAACAAGCTTCATTATGTTAGTGTCTGTGTGAGACGACCGCCCGTCCTGCCGCTATGCCCCAGCACCGCACATGCGGCTCACACTGCTGAATCAGATGGCCCTTTGATCATGAGTCACGCCCACTTAAACACTGTCATAGGCATTCTCAGCATTAAACACAGGCTGGAAGACAGCCACCAGTGCCTTAAAACCAAAGAATGGGTAGGAATTGCGTTTGAATTTATCATTTTATTTTTAAAATGATTGAAAATAGAAAACTTAGTCTCTTATTTACAGATGGTTATGGATGCCATGGAATGTACACTCACTGGCCACTTTATAAAGTACACATATTCAACTGCTCATTCATGGAAATATCTAATCAGCCAATCATATGTCAGCAGCACAATGTATAAAATCATACAGGGAGAAGTCAGGAGCTTCAGTTAATGTTCACACCAAACCTCAGAATGTGGAAGAGAGGTGATTTAAGTGACTTGAATCTTGAAGCAGATGGACTACAGCAGTAGAAGACCATGCAGGGTGCGATTCTTGTCAGCTAAGAGCAAGAAACTGCTACAGTGGGCATGGGCTCACTGAAACTGGACAAAGGAGGACTGGAAAAATGTTGCCTGGTCAAATGAGTCTCAATTTTTGCTGCGACATTCAGATGATAGGGTCAGGATTTGCTGTAAACAACATGCATGGATCCATCCTGCCTTGTATCAATTCAGGCAAGTGGTGGTGTAATGGGGGGTGGGGGGCAATCTTGGCACACTTTGATCCCCTTAGTTCCAATTGAGCATCGTTTAAATGCCACAGCCTCCCTGAGTATCGTTGCTGACCATGCCCATCTGTTTATAACCACAGTGTACCCAGCTTCTAATGTCTACTTCCAGCGAGATATTGTGCCACATAACAAAGCTCTTATTTCAGACCTGTTTCTTGAACATGACAATGAGTTACTTATACTCAAATGGCCTCCATAATCACCAGATCTCAATCCAACAGAGCACCTCTGGCATGTGGTGGAACTGGAGATTCGCATCATGAAGGTGCAGCTGACAAATCTATAGCAACTGTGTAATGCATAATGTCAACATGGAGCAAAGTCTCTGTGGAATGTTTCAAGCACCTTTTTGAATCCATTGCTGCGTTTTATTTGTACTCGTAACTCGTACATTCTGAGTTCCCAGCCGGAAGTTGCGACTGGAATGCCCCCCCGAAGTCGAAATTATAAGTCGTGAGCTCTCAGGAATCGAGACAGCCCCGACTTCAGAATTCAAGATGGCTGCGCCCTTTAGTCAACAGAAGTTGCTGTAGTTTTACTACTTATTAGCTCTCGCGTCTTTTGTGACTTATTAAATCGGTTGTACACACCATATTGTCCAACCACTACCTGTGGACATGTTGGTAGGGTGTTTTTTATGCACAAAATACTGTGGGATATTGGGATTTCTCACTTAGCTGGATAACCTGCCAGATTTAACGTACTGTAGTCCCCAGCATCGCTAAGTGGCTTTCCGACTTGCTTTACTGGAACGTGGTAATTCGAGTGTGACATCATTCCCAGCTCCGACTTCCAGCCTCCAAGGTAAATGGAACGCAGCATTTGCCACAAAGAATTAAGGCAGTTCTGAACGCAAAAGGAGGTCCAACCCTGTACTACAAGGTGGATGTAATGGAGTGGCCAGTGGGTGTATAGTTATAGCTGCTATCTGATGTTTTTGGTATCTGCTCTAACTAGAAATACTGGAAAAATAAGGAACTTAACCTTCAGGGCTCTTCCATTTGATTGGCACTATGTTACAGTGGCAAATTTTATTTTATTATTTATCTATTTCTAAAACATATATTACTTGTTCATTTTGCATCCTTTAATAGTGGGTACACTGCTGATTCATTCTGCCACAAAATGCCATTTCAGATCTTGACTGCAGCCTTGTCTATTGGACGACCCTGGTGGGATATAGCCTGTAATCACAATCTGACAAATCTGTATGCATGTGGAAAGGTTCATTTGAAAGACCCCACATCAGATAATGGTTCTTACCAGATTGAGCATATAGATATCACTTGTTGAGGATGAAAAAACTGTAAAACCCTGTTTACTGCTGTTTTGGAAATAGGATTTTAAGTATACATGTATATATTTGTTGTGATGGTATAGTATACTGTATTTCATTTATTCGCTAACTTTTTTAATTTATTCACTGTAAGTCGCTCTGGCTAAGGGTGTCTGCTAAATGCTGTAATTGTAAATTTTTCACATTACAGTATTGAAGCATTTTTAAAACACACATGATTCCAGGATAACAATGTACCCCTTCAAATCTGTAAAATGCAATTAAATCCTGAAATGAAATGTTTCGATGGACGCTATATTCTATATTACACCCCAAATGTTGTTGATTAACAAACTAAAACGGAGAATAGTGCATAGCTATCAAGGTGCATGGCCGTTAATTCCTGTTCAGTAACCCCCTGTTATATATGGTTTCTCCCATTGATTACCGGCGGTGTTCCGTTATACATCTCGCTTACGGTTTGTGGCATTTATAAAGAAGCCGTCTGAACGGTTTCCTCTTATGACTGCACTGGATTCCCCATTGAAGGTTAGATGAACTTTCGTTTGTTCTGCACTGAGTGTTTCAGGTCTGTCATCAAATGGCCCGTTCTTTATCGGCAGGGCAGAGCTCTTTGAAGAAGCCTCTGTTTATCGCTCCTGTATTGTTCATTGTGTAGGTTTGCACACGGTAAAACTCTTCCGTTGCTGGAACAGGCTGCTTGTCTGTTTCCTTTTTTTTCTCTTCTCTTCATCCTGTACTTTTTTTTCTCCCCTTTTGATTTCTGCAAGTTTCAGCTTGATGAAAGGCAGTTTCTCACCTTCCCCTAGGCTGCCTTCCAGTCTTTACACGGGCTGAATAGCAGCCAGTGTGCCTGTAGCTCCCTCTCCCTCGCCTGGATTCCCAGCAGCGTTTCTGCGGCTTGGTGACTAGCGTCTGACCCGAGCTGCTACCAGACCGTCATCACATTGCCAAAACTCTCCTCATCTGACACACGTCAGAAAAGCCGGGCCGGCTGAAGATGGCGCTCCCCTTAGCCATCCTTGCCTCCTGAGACCACCGGCCGGCATGACGTCATGTAATCTTCAGGACAGCTAAGCCAAAAATGCTGACGGGCTCCACGGAGAAGTCAAGGGTGTGGGGAGGGAGAAGGAAATGAATCTTCCATTCACTCAGTTTAACTGAAGTTGTAACATGCACTGGCTGCCAGAGCCTCATTTCTCATACTGGGGGTTGGGGGTGGGTGAGATTCCTTTCCCCTTATGCCTGTCCTCAGCTTCAGAGCCCCTGCGTGTCCCCCCCACCCCCTCCTTTTGTGACTGACTTCTTCCACTGAAATATGATCGGGGGGGGGGGGGTATTGATTCTCCATAGCCCACCAGGCTGAAAGCTGATAGGCCTGTTTTGATGCTTTCCAGACTTCGGTGAATGTGGGGTCCCACTCCGAAAGAGCGATGGGGCCGGAACGTGCTCTCGCTTGGCCTCAGGTCCCTCTCCTCCAAATCGGACTCTCCCGCCTCCTGCTTCCTGGGTCATAAATTAACCGCTTCAGCGCAATCTGGGCTATCATGCGAGGTTCTTGAGCTTTTTATTGCTTTGGCCTCACATTTGCTTTTAGCCTGACCTGCTCTGTGTAATTTCTGTGTTGTTGATGGCTAGCTAGGCAGCCCAGTGCCAGAATACACAGGCTGATGTCGTCTGAATTCTGGAAGATTGACATTTTTAGAAACATTGCAAAAGTTATACTTGTTTGAAGAAGTGACTTAATATTTTCCCATTCCCTAAGTATTCCCCCCCTTTACTGGCAGACACTGCTTTTACTTTATTCCATTTTTATTGGACTTAACAGTTACTCTTGCAGCTGTGATTGATGGGAAATATGGCTGCCTTTGAATTTTGCATCAATAAATCTAAAAACATTCTTTAGAAATCACGGGAACAAAGGGTAAGTGGTCCAATGTGACATTCCTGACATAATCCCTAAGCGCTCCTAATTGAAGCTGTGAGCTCCATTCTGTAATCCCAGCTCTAGTAAACAGCACATTAACAGAGCTGTAATTCTTGCAAATTGCATGCCAACAGTCTGAACAGGACAACAGAACAATCTTCACCAAAAACCTGTGGTAACCTTAAGAAAACCCTTCTTGATTTTTAACACGGACACTGATATCTCTCATGGGCTTTGAGGAAATTGTAGCACCATTCCAGAATGCTGCACGGGTCTTAGAAGACAGAATTCCACATGCAGGGCAGCTTTTGTGCCGGATTCCATGGGAACGCAGCTTAGTGTGCGTCTGTGTGACTCGAGGTTCCCATCCCAGCCCTGTTGATTCAGTTGCTTTTAGGATCTAGGCCGTGCAAGGGAGATGCTGGAGGCCGCTGGCCAGACACTGAGTGACACGTCATTATTTATGGTTTTGTTGGTTTTCATCTATTCCCCCTACCCCCTTTTCATCTGATGCTGGGCTTGCTTTGGATAGCACTGGCCTGGCAGCCAGGCCTTTTTACTGGTCTGAATTAGATGGAGTTGACATTGGAAGCTTGGAAACTGTCACTCTGCAGCAAAATTTCACGTTAGTGTTATACATGAAATTTCCTGTTTGTGAGGCTCGCTTTCACTCTCCTAAACACACAAGAATCCTCGGCGCAGGGTGTGCTTCTTCAGAGGATCCTAAACACTTACGCAGGAATCCTCAGCGCAGGATGTGTTTATTTAGAGGCTTGTTTTCAGTCTCTTAAACAGGCTGTGCTTCTTATTTAGAGGCTCGCTCTCAGTCTCAGAAACACTTACGCAGGAATCCACAGCACAGGATGTGTTTATTTAGAGGCTTGTTTTCAGTCTCTTAAACACGCAGGAATCCACAGCACAGGCTGTGCTTCATTTTTAATGGCTCACTCTCAGTCTCCGAAACACTTACGCAGGAATCCTCAGCGCAGGCTGTGCTTCTTATTTAGAGGCTTGGTCTCCATCTCTGAAACACTTACGCAGGAATCTTCAGTGCAGGCTGTGCTTCTTATTTAGAGGCTCGCTCTCAGTCTCAGAAACACTTACGCAGGAATCCTCAGTGCAGGCTGTGCTTCTTATTTAGAGGCTCGCTCTCAGTCTCTGAAACACTTCCGCAGGAATCCTCAGTGCAGGCTGTGCTTCTTATTTAGAGGCTCGCTCTCAGTCTCAGAAACACTTACGCAGGAATCCTCAGCGCAGGCTGTGTTTATTTAGAGGCTCGTTTTCAGTCTCCTAAACACGGAGGAATCCTCAGCACAGACTGTGCTTCTTATTTAGAGACTCGCTCTCAGCCTCCGAAACAGTTACGCAGGAATCCTCAGTGCAGGCTGTGATTCTTCTAATTTTTTTTTTTGTCTTCCCACACTGTTGTCTGCCTACAAGAAGTATCCCCCAAATCCCTGGGCTGTTGAACGAACCAGCTGCTGCTTCTGTGAATAAATGCTGCCTTGCCTCCTTCGGGGGTAGGGTGGGGGGTGGGGGTGTTGCTTTAGGTGCAACACTTACAAACAGCTGAGTGTATCTGCCCCCCCTCCCCCAGCCATTTCCCCTCTTACTGCATTTGTTGTGAAAATGAATGGGTGGAGGTAGGCTGGGGGAGGGTGGGGGCTTGGTGATACACATGTAAATGTATTACCTTTCAGTTTTCTGTGGCTTGCTGGGAATGTCTGAGTAAAGCGCTAAGTGGTGAATGCCCCACTCTTGTATGATGTGTTAATGTGAGCTGTAGTATCCGTTTATATGTAGACTACAAGCAATGCGTCAGTGTGAGATGTAAACATACAACCCAGGCCACCAAAAGACCCAGATCAAACTGTTATTTGTAGATCACAGAAACATCTGAGCCTTTAAGGTGTCTGCTGCTGCGTGTTTCAGTCTGAGCTCTCTGTCGCGTGAGGGCAGGTGGAACAAATTACCCCTGCCCCGCCCCGCCCCTCCCCCAGCCCACAGTGGTGCAAGGGCTTAGCTGATACCATCTGTAGATTCCCTTTAATTCAACGCTTCCTTGTTGATTACTCTGTTGTTGTTTTTCTATGGCATGACATCTGCTTCATTAGCTCCTCATTGTGTCTCAGAGTAAGTGCAGCGACAGTGAGTCACAGGCTCCCAGGCTGATGGATTCATCTTTACAGCAGATGCAAATCACAGTCCTCCTTTTAAACAGGACTATTGCTATGGCAAATGGTGGATTTGCATCTCTGTCTGTCTATTGATCTCCACTGCACACTAGGGATATTTTTTAATATAATGAGGACACTTCCTTGTCTACTGTGGTAAGAATCTATGCTAAATAATGACAGTTTTTCAGGGGTAATACAATGAGCTTTTCTTAGTACCATGAGCGCAAAGATTGTACTTGTGGTTTTTGCAAGACCGGTTTTGCTAACTTGCCTCCCAAGAACAAACTTGGGGCATAATGAATTGTGGGATCGGTCTCGTTTGGTGAGGATGCAGGCGATGCAGCCTTGATATTTGTGGGAGGGCATGAATGACTTCCAGGCATTTTTACCACCCTCTGTACTTCTGTTCTTAAATCTTGAAACTGGTATTCGGCAGTGGAAGATGACGTAAAATGGGTATGCGACAACACAAGTATTGTTAAGTACGCATGTTTAGATTCACCCAACAAGTCTGGTTTAACCCACCTCCATGGCTCTGAGCCAGTCCTTCCTTCATGCTCCCAGGAAGGTCTTTGTCTAATGGCACTGTTTAACTTACTGAAGCGCCTGGACTTCTTGCTGAACTTGGGGGATGTACAAACCCTGAGGAGACTCACTTGTTTGGTACCAGTACCTAGTTGATCATGCTTCTGGTCCTAACAAAGGGTCAGTTCTTTATTCAAGATGCATTAAATAAGGGTTCCTTGAGACGTGCATGAAATTGTTCGTTTTTACTGAACAAAATGAAATTTCCTTTGAGTGAGGCTTGGGTCTCTGTCTTTTGTAACTTCTTGGTAAGCTCCTTCTACTGCTGAGTGTACTTTAGACCCATTTCTAATAAATCTTGTAATTCTTTAAAATAAGAATTTTAATTACATGGGTATGTTACAAGAATTAGGGTGGCAGTCGAGGAATTATGTTAAGCAGAGTAATATAGCAGTGTCCTTTCTAATAGCCTGGTACCATAATGATGGTCTTGGAAATTGGACTTTCTGAATTGATGATGATAATGTGTTCATTTTTCAATCTGACACACAATATAAATGTTTATGCTTTGTCACTTAAGTATGGCAGCGGGCAGGAGCCTATAGCTGAAGGCCTGCCCTGTTAAACATGTTATATTGGTCATATTAAGGAATTATTGTTAATCGTATTATTTGTAAAACGGCATTCTGATTATGCCTCGTGGATGAAATGTAGTGGTTATGGTTTAAGAACATTGATTTACCCTAAGAAAACATATTGTTGGGTGCTATTTGTTCAGAAAGATTATGCAGTCATTGAAACCTATTGGTATGGATGATTTACACAAGATAAAAAGCACTGATGTCGTCAGTAGTTTTATGGGCAGTAATTACACCTTTATAATTGCAGTCCTGTGCTCAGTGTAGTGTAGTGTAGTAAGTGTTGTTGACTCTTGTTCTTTGGTTTGCTTTCAGTCTCATGGATCTGTCCCAGCTCAGTCTCTCAGCATACAGTCGCTTCTGTGATGCCGATACCATGGCGCTAATTTGTCCAGGTGCCCCCCCCCCCCCCCCCCCCCGGTCTTTCCCCTGTGAGATCTGCTGAACAAATCAGCGTGATGTGAAACAGCACAGAAGTATTGACGGAAATCAATCTGGCAAAGACCGATCACCCTTACTGTCGCTGAGATTAAATGTGCCATTACTTTTGCGAATGCATATTCTCCCCATCCTGCTGCGTCTGTGGCAGGGAAGAGGAGGGGCTGCCACAGCATAAACACATAAGATAGGAGGCAGAATAATTAGCCACTAGCTGCTCTGCTTCATCTCGATTAGATAATGACTATAAAGATCAGGTAACATGTCAGTTAAAGGTTGCAAGCTGCCTTATTCTTAGTGATTGATGTCCAAGAGGCTGCTGGTAATATATTACATATCTGCCATAATGTTTGTTTGGCAGTCTTTATGACTCTGCTTACAATGCATTAAGAATGTAAGCATGTTCTGTAGTGCTTCCAAAACGGGTACACATTTAATGTGATCAGAATCACCTGTTCGTCCATAATACTCATATTCTTGGCCAGTCTAGTTCTGGTGTTACTTTTTTATTATGCTTTATGCAAATACTTGGCTGTCAGATTTGATGAAATGGTTTATCCTTTAGCGCGGAGAGAGCAGGGCTGCTGGGAGAGGGGGAAGAGCTGCCCGAAGCCTTATTCATCATGATCACTCTGGATGGCCGATACTGAATATGAAACCCACAGCCAGTGCTGCCTTTGTCCCGCGCGGCTCTCTGTCTGCTACCGGCTCGGGATCGATTGGCTGGTGACTTAATGGGAGCGGCTGGCCCCGCGCTGGGAGGCTTCTGTTCTCTGCATCGCTGCGAAGCCCCGCTTCCTTTGTCTGCATCCGTCAGAGCTGGTGAGGAAGCTGACGGCGTAGAAACGAACCGGCCGCTTTTTTTTTTTAATGGTGTCACGTGATGGCTGTTTGGGAATATTATGTTTATAAATGAACCATGTGATAGCTTTATCCTGCCTCCACTCTGTATTTACATACCAGCCTTCAATTTCAGTGAGAATAATTTCTTTCCCGTTTATCCAAATGTCAAACATCTACATTCAAGTGACCGTTCAAGCAGACCTTTGCTGAAACTTTGAGGATGGGAGTGGGGGTGGGCGGAATCGTTTGGCTTTCAACTTTTTTTTTTTTTATTAATCAAAATGACTAGCAAATCAAACTGTCAAGGTGAGCTGTTGCATGTGCGTGTTTTGGTATGACATGGATAGCAGTAAACTGGAGATGACCAGCAACTTGTTTTTCCCCCCCAGTCACTGTTAAGCCAGAATATTTGAGCAGGAAATCTACTCATATGAATGAGTTAAGTGTTTTTTTGTTTTCTGTTTGTATTTTTCTTATCATAAGTGTTTCTCGTGATATTGGCACTCGCTCCCTCTTCAGTTCTCTTGGTTCTGACCTCAAACCTGTTCTGTTTCGCATTAAATATGGCAAAAGTGAATGTGATGAATGCATAAATGCCAAGCTCTATGAAATTAACCCTGTTGTTTAAGTAGTCATTAGTGCAGCAGTCATTTTTAAACTTCACTGGAACCAGATATGCATTCTAGGCTGACACTCATGATCTTACTTACAGGTGAGGAATCCCCTCTCTGCCCACACATCAAAGCCCTTTGCTGCTCACGCACATTTTTACATGTCATTTCTCTTTTAATCGTATTGGGCAAATGTTTCTTCCAGTCAGAACTTTGCAAGGTGTTAAATAAGAGGCAAGTTTTGATTTCACAAATGCCAATGTGAAGCACCTTATATAGAATTTTATAACTTGTATGTAATCTTATTTCCATTTGTTTTCTCATTATTTTATTTACTTTTAATAATTATATACTTTCTATGTAACCTAACTTTCTCCATGAATATAGCTCTAGCTACTACCATGACGAGAATTCAGTTAACTTGTATTCACATACCTTGAGTCCTGTGAAGCGTACAGTGTAGAATTCTGCTCAGAGGTTCCTTAGCATGCGAAATAGACATTGACTGCCACGTGCGTACAATTGTCAGAATGCATGCTTTTTACTTGGGGGGGGGAAATGCAGCGATATCGATTTCCCACCATAATCAGCACAGGAAACGTCAGACGAAGCCGGGCATCTCCTTTAACTGAGAATGACACTCAGCGTTGGGACGGTAATGAGTGCATTGACATCGCATTAGGCCGGCCTCGTGCTTTTACTTTCACTATATTGTCTTTTTCCAACCCTCCTTGGTGTTTCATATAGGTTTGAATCAATTAATGGAGCCTACTGCTGGTTTTAATGCACTGCTTTACTGTAGCTAGCTCCATTATTGAGTGAATTAGCAAATCATCTGAGCAGCGAGAGGCCCAAGCCAGTTGCATCTTGCTGGAAGGCAGAGAGTGGGACGGCTCCCGTGAGCTGCCTGTTCTACAGTGTGCGGTTTCCTTTAGTTGAAACAGTGCTGTTGAAGCTGCAGGACCTGCATCCGCAGGGACAGCAGCACCAAATATGGCAGGTCTTCTGCTCTTACAGGCTTTTGTCAATGCTCAGCACTGTTTCTTACCGAGCACTGATGTCAACCTCTCCCCCTCGTTTCAGATGGAATCTCCGGTCTCCACGCCAGCTCCTCCCCCCCTGCACCTCCTGGCTCCCATGGCCAACAGTGACATCGCCTCCCCCTGTGAGCAGATCATGGTGCGCACCCGTTCTGTGGCCGTCAACACTGCAGATGTGTCCCTGGCGACGGAGCCCGAGTGCCTGGGGCCCTGTGAGCCTGGGACCAGCGTCAACCTGGAGGGCATTGTGTGGCAGGAGACGGAAGACGGTGAGAGTGCGTCTGGGGGTAGCAGGGCCCGTCTTGGGCTGCAAGGGTACCTCTGCCAGAGTGGCAGGCATAGGCAGGCGCTTGGCCCGACCTCTTTCAGCACTACTGCCAGCAAAAGTGCCCCCCTATAAACGGTCTAGCAGTGGATGCAGCTTTTCTAGCCTTTGCCAGCCTTTGTCAGCTGTTCTTTTATACAGTGGCCTGTGAAACGGCAGTCCTGCTGGCCACTGGCTCTGTAAACCTTTGGAATAATGGTGGAGTTTGTGGATCTGTAGTTTGTGAACTATTGCTTATGCAATATGTACTTGTGTGGCCTCTCTCTCAGTAAACCTAACAGCCAACAAGAGAGGTTGTGTCCCAAACCCACATAGTAGCATGTAAAGCAAACAGCGACATGTGCATGATAAATTGTCGTCTGCAGTTCTTTACGCATATTGACAACTTCACATATTTACTTGAAGCCCCGTGTATGACTTTTTTTTTTTCTAAAAATGGGGGGAAAAATACCCACGTAACATATTTTTGACCTTTCTTTGGAGGGAAACACGGGCACAGGCACTTGTTGATATTTCAAGTTGCAAGGTAATAGATGCTTTTCATGCTGGCGCGTTCACTTAAGCAGATTATTAAGCAGAAAAGGCTGGGAAGAGCTGACTCCTCAGGGCAGGCGGCTGATTACGTCCCTTCTGCACTGTGCAGGCTGCTTTACATTCTGCTTAGTGCAGGGGAAGTAAGTCGGTGTGGAGCCGCCCGAATGAGTCCAGCTCTACCAACCTTCACCCTGGACTTTGCATACCCCGGATATTATGTAATTCTATGCAGTTGTCTTTAAATATGCGTAGGTGTCTGTGTATGTCTGCACACAGTGCATGACTATGTAATAATGGTTGAAAAATGCATCCTCTTACTCTCCCCTGTCAGTACATAAGGTCTGGATAACAGGCGCCCTGCTCCGTGAATCATATGCATGCGAAAAGCTAATCTTCAAAGAAGTGAGTGTGGAAGAGAGCGAGAAGGAAGGGCCGACTCGCCCACACGGTGTCTGGTGGAATGCTTGCAGCAGCCTCGCATAAAGGCAGCAGCTCATCTGCATTCCCAGAGCGCCGCCACAATGCCTTTCACACTTCCCTGCTGTGGGCAAAGTGTTTCTCTCTCGCTCTCTCTTGCTCTGATTTCCCTCCGATGCTCCTAGTCCTCAGCTCTGTCTCCACCCAGCCTGTGCGAGGGGGGGGCAGTGTGGCCCGCAGGCCTTGCCAGCTCACTTGGGAAGTGTATATTCATGATTCGTCACGTGTTCTGCGGGCACCAGGGCACTGGATGTGCCTCCCTCATCGTTCGGGGGTGCTGGTGGGGGGGGGGGACCTTTCCCAGTAATCTGCATTTACTGGGGTCGTCACTCGCTGGTGCCGCAGATCAGACAGCCTGTCTGCTACTGAGGTGGATCTCAGATCTGTATCTGTGTGTAGGAGGAAAGGAAGGCCGCTGACAAGCGAAGCCTTGTGAGGAAGGCAGCTGCTGCCCACCTTTTTGGCTCCTGGTGAAGTTAAGCTGTAATCCATATGGAGTGTTAAGTCTCAAGCATGGCCGACGTCTTGCACAACTAGGGTTCCTGCTCCAACACGATCCCCCCTCCTTCCCCCCCACCTTCATGGCCTAACATCCGGTAGAATATTAGTCTAAAGGTAAAGGACACTAAAGGTAATATGGCAGCCCCAGAGCTGATAACCTCTTCCTGTCATAACACTCCGGTGAGTCATTGCGGTTACTGCTCCAGTTGTGAGGAATGCGTGCAGGCTGCTCTGCAGCTGTGTGCCGTGTCCAGAGCTCCACTGCTAGATCTCTGATGAAATATGTGCCACTGTGATCATCAGCTGGATGGCTGCCCCCACCCCCCCACCCATGTCCCCAGCGCCCTTTATCCTGAGTGTCATTTTAGGGTTTGTTGTGGCTGCAGTGCCCCGGAGATCCATAAAAGAGAGTCGTCTTAATACTGCAGCGGTCTGCTTGATAAATGGAAAACAAACCAAGCGATCTCCAGGGAGGGGGGGAGCGGGGGTAGGCCTGAAAGCAGCAGTTTTCTGTTCCAGTCTGAAGAGCGATGGGGCTGCCGATTAAATGTCTCCCACCGTAAAGCTTCCTGACAGGACTCTGGATGAGTCATTTTGGAACGCGGTATGGTGTTGATTGGGGCGATTTAGCATGCAGAAAAAAATGCCTGCCCCTATTCCCTGGACTGATCCGTCTGTAAATGGAGGAACTGCAGGTACAAACTAAACATTTGTGCTGTATAGCAGAACAAAGGGTCACTGTACAGGGACAAACCAATTACTGAAAAGCCCTTAGAAGGATTTTTTTAACCCCCTCCCCCAGTCCTTTCTGTAGTGACTGCTTGGTCTTGACATTTAATCAGATTCGAATCGTTTTCTTATACATTTTAGTACATTATGAATAAAAGTCCTGTTCATTTCCATCCTAAAGGGAACAATCTTTGCAGATGAATTTGACTACCAAATGTTGACCTTTAGCGAGCTGTATTTGTACAGCGGCATGTGGATCAATGAGCTGCTTCACAGCGAGCTGTTGGGGGGAACTGGAGGGGGGGGGGCGGAGAGAACAGGGGGAGGCGGTGGGCAGACAGCTCACATCAATATCCCCCAACACGGAGAGCTGTAGCTCCAGTCACAAGCAGGCGGAGTCAGCTTTGCAAGGCATGCTGGGAAGCCGGCAGGGCCCGGAGGAGGCCTGGGGTGGCATATTAATGCAGCTCAGTGTAGAGATGAGGCCAGTGCACACAGACCAAGTGTGTGTGGATGTTGGACAGTTGGGTTTTCATCCTCTCAAGACTGCTGTGTCAGTATCCCACCTGTTTACATTCCTGCCAAAAATCGGAGGGTGCTTTAGTCCACAAACACTTAAGGGAATGATTGAACTTGGATATCAGTAGCTTGATTTGGGATTGTGCAGAAATGTTCTTGGAGGGATTTTTTTAATGTGCTCCATAGTCTGGAGGCAAAACGGGATGTATTTTCTCTCTCACGGCTATGTGCTTTGCTCTGCTGCTCTCGGGGAAGAAAAAAGGCAAATCTGAAAAGTCCCTTTTAAAACACTTGTACAAATTGAAGCATTTAGAAGTATCTTTGAAGCGAAAGTACCTTCCTGGAGCCTTTCCACAAAGAGATGAAATGAAGTGTCTCAGAAGCTCGTGAAAAGCCCCCCGCCCCCGCCAGCAAACCCCTCCCCCCCCAAGCCTTTGAATTTCAGGTGCAGCCCCCATGGCTCACCCTCCTCCCGACAGCCTGTCAGAGGCTTCATGGAGATGTTATCCCGAGGAGAGTGGGCCCGCTCGCTGCTTGTTTTGTTTCCGTCCTTGAAGTATGTAATGAAGATGGACACTTGACCCGCCGATGTGTACGCAGCCCTGCCAGTCGGAACGGCACACAAAAGGGCCCGCTAGCTACGCGGCCCCAGGTCTGGGTGCTCCCGCGGGCCCCAGAGGGGCCCCCCCCGATTGCCTGGTCAGGCCCCTCTCCCAGTTCTTCTCACTCACTGTTGGGCTCGCTCCAGCGGCGGGGGATGGCCGCCTTCCAGGACACACGCAGCTCGCCGCACTAGACAGATTTGGAATGGAAATTGAAGCTGGCCAGAGACCGACGCAAATTTTCCATTGTTGACATCTTGACTTCTCCCCCCCCCCTTTTTTTTAATCTCTGCAGAGGGGGAAAAAAAGGAAAGCTGCCCAGAATAGCAACGGCCGTGGCATGTTTATAATAGTTTTACGGTTTTGAAATCTGAGAGCTGTCATGCAGCACGTCGGAAGACTGTCCCCATCCTAATTTGTGCGGGGCTCTGGCTGGCTGGTGGAAGGCTTAGGAGTTATAAAGCGGCTGAAGCAGGGGGAGTAAATGGCCCGGTTTATACACGGCACTTAAGGCAGATGGCAGAGGTGCAGTAGCTGACTAAGCGAAACAAAAGCCCCACAGAGCAGCGTTGAAAATGCATTTCACTAGAGAGGAAAACAATCAGGGAATCTCCCTCTGTGTTCCCTCGTTGTTCCTCCCTGGCAGCTCATCTGGGTCTTTCCCCTGAGCTGTATCTGCATTCTGATACCGAGAATGTAGCTGATAAACGTCAGATCTGAAGAGGAGCCTCCATCTTGAAATGTTTATCTGAATGAAGAAACTGAGCACATTGGAAGCCTAGAAGTCATCTAGGTGCCCTGAGGGGAATGTAGATAAGCTAAGCTAACGCGTGTAGCCACTGGAGGTTAGCCTAGCTTCTGTTGCTTGTGTTCAGCACTATATTCTGGCTGCAATGGCTTTTCATTGTCCTCATTAGTACTTTTCCACCATAAGCCATAATTATCTTCTTCTTTTTTTTATTTAAAACCTTGCAGCTTGTAGTTTGGATGCTAGTCCATTGATTGAGCCACTTTGGTAGGTGATGGTGTTTTAATAATGGTGAAATAGATCTTTGGGATTTGCATATATTGATCAGCTTCAGAGTGTGACAGTGTATAGTTTATCTCAGCCCAGTGATTTATTTTGGCAGAGTACCTTTGTCTTGGGATGTGTTTGAAAAGCCTGAAGCTGCCAGTGCTTTAAATGGATGGTTCATGCAGTCCCCCACCCCCCCAACAGACGTTTAATATTATGCATCTCATCGTGATTAAAGTGCATCATAAGGTCGTTTATCTAAATCTGAGGCTCATCCTCTAATTGGTGGCATTATGCGCGAGACGTGCCGCTCACCTGCGCTTAACCCCTCCAGCCTCAAGATGCCGATCTCGGCACTTAATGAACCTTTGCATGAGTAATTGTTGTTTTCCCTCTCATAATACAAATTAGTGGTAATAAGGGATACTCGTGGCACTGATTTGAATCTCACAGGGAGAGATGAGAATCTTGAGCTTACATCAAGATGCATGTTTGTGCATTGGCTGCATTCACATTTATACATGATGTAATATGTACCATTTGATATTCACTTATGGCTGCTACATGCTCTAGCATGTTCTCATGTGTACCTTTTGTGTCTTTGTCTAGTTCAGTGCAGTGTGTTTACCTGAAATGAACACAACGCAGAACTCTAAGAAGGTTAAGAACTGTAAAACCCATGTTTCAGTTTCTAGTTGCATGGATCATTGCTTGTTTTGAACATGTTACTTATCTATTGCTCTGGATATTTTACTAACGGCAGTTCTGGTTAAATGCCTATCTTAATGTTAACACAGCAGGGTCCTTTACTGAGACCGGAGGCATCTTCTGGAGGCTGGTTTGTGTCCTGAAACTCTGCGTTATGTCCTGCCCCATGAGATGTCAGCTGACGTTTTTTTTTATATATATATACTTTAAACGCAGTGGAGCCTCCTTAACTGTAAGGATCGTTGTCGGCTTTTGTGTACAGTGTTTCGGTGGTCATAGCGAGTACGAAATTTTAAACATGGTGGCAAGAGAAAGCAGTAAGATTTTTAAAAAGCGTGCTCTCTGTGGTGATTGTGTCTGCTTGAGCTTTATTGTAGTTTGTAAAGACTGCCTTTGTCTGTGGGGTCAGTTTGACAGTCAGTTGGAGGAGAAGGGTTTGGGGGCAGGGAAATAAGACTAGTTAAATCACAATGGGCAAAAGTGCAAAGGTTAATCCGTGGAGCCCTTGGCCCAGAGACTTGACCGGCAGCAGGGAAGCTGATTATGTAGACTGTGCTCTTCTAACAAAACTCCTCATGAGGAAAATTAAACTAGTGACCCGGGGAGGGGGGCCCAGCCCCCCCTGAGCCTGTCAGCTCTCTGGTGTCATTAGGGAGCCGTTTGATAAACGCCGCAGAGCTGTGCAAACGCTGTCGCGGAGGTGGCTTTTGTTGCTCGGGGGGGGCAGTGGGCAGGAATGGGATGTGAAATGACAAGCCGGTTCAGGTCGGGGGGAGGCATCACTGGTATCCCCCCATGCCCCCCCCCCCCCTCTGAGAAAATGGCTCCTCTGTCAGGCACGTCAGTGTGACTCCAGCGAACCAGGGTGGCTCTGATGGGTTTAGCAAAAGGCCGGGGGGGGGGCGGGGGGGTCGTGGGGTCCCACCAGTCTGCTCCTCCTCTGACCTCAGACTTCTGCGAAGGGGGGACTGGTTTTTCAATAGCTAGGTCTGGTGATTCAAAACAGTCCTCAAATGCTCCACAGAAACCACAGTGTTCGCTCTTTGGCTCCCCCTATTTTGGTTCCTTCTCAGTCTTAACACCCCCCCCCACACATACACACACACACACACAAACAAGGCCAAGAAAATAAAAAAATTCTGAAAATCAGTTTTGTTTATCCGCAGACATTGCTGAAGTCAC
Organism: Petrocephalus schoutedeni; assembly: GCA_026780765.1. NCBI lineage: Eukaryota > Metazoa > Chordata > Actinopteri > Osteoglossiformes > Mormyridae > Petrocephalus > Petrocephalus schoutedeni. The sequence goes on along the minus strand of JAODKL010000009.1, from coordinate 937,448 downwards.
AGCGTGGCTGAGCTGCTCTTTGAAGGGATATCTTTATTGCTGCAGCGAGCCCCGTCTCTGCAGCCTGTCTGCTGCTACTGGCGTCCCGTTGGTGTAGGCATGGGGGGGCTGTGCCGAGAAGCAGGGCAGAGATCCAGACAAGGGAGCAGAGCAGCACTAATATTTAAAACTCTCCCAGTGTAGGAAATTTAAATATCACTCACCAGCAAGTCTACCCTGTTATACTGCGGAGAAAGGAGAGATGCCATGTGACTCCAGTTTTCTGTTTGCCCTCTTTCTGCTGGAACCCTTCATCACCCCCCTTTTTTCATTAAGATGGGGATGAACAATCAGGTCTCAGTCACCTTGGTCTACTGATAATTACCTTAGAGCGTTGGCTCGTCCATTTCATTATATTCCAGAGGCTCATCTGCGTTTCTGCCAACCCCAAATATTTTGATTTGTTGACGGTTGCGATCTTAATTACAAGTACCATAATGCAGTTGGCACACTCTCCTTTCCCGTGATTAGTTATGTAGCCTTGCCTGGACTTGCTTCCAAGTGTTAAATGATTTTGTTGTGAAGTTTTTGCCAACCTTCAATCTGCACATCTTCTTCTGAGGTGAAGGTGACACTAGAGATATTTCAAATACAGCAGATGTGCTCAGGAATTCAAGCGTGTGCTTTCTGTGACTCCAATTTCTACTGGTAGTAATACAATGACAGAGTTTATCATCTTTTTTTCGAAGATGTAGAAGTACACTGGAAATGAATGACGGGGTATAATTTGTATGTTGCCATCTCGTGCATTTCCATTAAAATTGTGCACATAAGGTACAGTGTCACGTTCTGAAATGCAGTTTAAAATGCCCATGTGTGTCACAGTTGTTCCACCTCCCCATCTTAAGGAATGCTGGGCTGGACTGAAAACCAAAGCTCCCATCCCGCCAAAAAAAATAAATAAAATTTAAGCTGTGACCTAATCGTTCCTGGCTCTAGGACAATTAAGACATCAGCTGGGAAATTTGCATCAGATACAGGACGCCTTTCAGATGTGGAGAGCCACGTAAGATGGGCTTTGTCTGTCGGTTTGAGTGTCACAGCTGGAGAATGAGTGTGGGAGCCCCCTGCTGGAGAGCAGTACCAGTGGCACTCCTGTAAACGGATGTAAATGAGTTGATTTACTTCCATTGTCTTGTTTCACCAGAAGCTTGTTCTGTGCCTACCCGCCCACCCCCACACATCCACCCCTTCCCCCCTTTCCATATTATTCCTTCTGAAATAAATAGGCTCCTTAATCTCTGCTATAAGACAGAACTTGAAGAACCTGCAAAGCAGTGTGCCTCACTCTGCCTCACTCTGCTTCATTGTGTGCTGTTGCTCACCTGCACTCTGCTTATTGCTTGGTCTGAAACGCGGGCTTATTCTGCTGCCATTTAGGTATGGAGCCGATGGTGGGGAGGGGAGAGGCAAACTGCTCCTTTATAAAGCAGCCCATGTGTCCTGGAGCCACAGGCTGGTGTCTCGCCAAATCTGCCACCAACCC
>JAODKL010000009.1:907501-917571 GCA_026780765.1 Petrocephalus schoutedeni | reverse complement strand
CTCCCCCCCCCCCCCCCCCCCCAAGGTGCTGGGGACCGAGCTGTCTTCTGATGTCATGTCCGCTGAAGAATGCGATGGCTTTGCCCCCCTCTTCTCTGTGCCTTGTTTAGACTCTAGTATTGCTGGCCTAGCATGCATAACACTGCCTTTGTGCCAGTTGGGTTGCACTGTCAGCTGTGTTCAGCCTCTTCCCAGAGTGTCAGCCCTCCTGGACACCTCAAACTGCACACCAAACACACAGCTAGCTCTTTTTTTGCGAATGTGCACCTTTAGTACTTCATATTTAACATCTCAGACCTCAAACAAGCAATTGCCATACGAGCGCTGTCCTTTGGCACCGTCTCTGGGCAGCACTTGTTATTCACAGCGCTGGCTCACTGGCTGCTGATTAGCCATTGTAAGGAGGTGAACAGAACAAGCTTTTAGAAGAAGTCCTCTTTAGAGGCTCGTCTTGTATAGGTTCCTGCTTCTCCGCTTCCTGGGTCCCAGATACTGTAGGGGTTATATTTATATGTAGCACTTGTGTACCTTTTTCATTCGGTACAGAAATACTCTTGACCAAGTAACTTAAAACCAGGCAAGCGGTGGCCTTTTTTATTTTTAATTTTAAAAAATAGATCTTTCTGTATTTTTTAAGACCAGATTATCTGTGTGCTGTACTTTGGCACCATTCTCATTTTGAAAGAAATGGCTCCTTCTCCTTTTGAGTGTCCCCAGAGGATGGTGACAAACGGTAGCCGGCAAAGCTCCAGATTAACATGCATAAATCCCTCGCGGGCGAGCGGGTGAGCTGCACTTCAGTCTCCGCGGTTTGGGTGAGATAGGAGTAATGAAAGTATTAGGCCGGTGTTTCTGCAAAAGCAGCTGAGATGATGATATTCACACTCCTGCATGACTGCACTTGCCTACAGTGATCTTCACCACTTCATCCATCCATCTATTATCTTTCTATCTGCCTTACATTCTGGTGGATGAACTCTGGAAATCAATTACTAGCTTTTCAGTGGCTGTACATCCCCCAGAAGTTGTTTAAAAAAAAAAAAACCTGAACCGATTTATTTAAAATGGAAGTTAACAGAGTGGCCTGAAAGTACGAGGGCTGAGCTCTGCACTCCAGGCATCGGCTGTGTTAGAGATGGAGGATTTGTGGAAAATGATTCATTAAAATGGGATTATGGCCATGTTTGTGGCCTGCATCCCGCTTGCTGTCCCCCTCCCCAGGCTCCACTTCCTGGCTCTTAATCTTCGTTTCTCGTAACAGTGTTTAATCTCGTCGCATCTGCAGAATCGGGCCGTCCTGCTTCTCATCAGCAAAGGTCATGTCAATGCTTAAATGGAGTGTAAAGTGTTCCTATGTATCTCTGCGCACTGTCGGTTTTAGTTTCGCCATTGTTTCCTGTCACGTGGGAGCAGTGCTTACTTTCCTGAGCAGATGACGATCAGATAAAAAACGTTAGATGGCATCTACGCGCTGGAAGCATCAGCGGAGCGGTACCCCGTGTAACTGGCCTTTCTCCAGACCTGACCATTTTTGGGGGGAATGAGAGTGACCTCCGGAGCGAGGAACACGGGCCGTTCTGTCTAGACTGGGATGTCGGGATAAAATAAAAGCGCAGAGGAGGTGAGTGGGCAGGAAACAAGCGATGTGTCGCTTCTGGGAGAGATGCAGCGTGGCAGGTTGTTAGTTACACCTTAAATTGTGCATGGCTACACTGAAGGATTTCCTCTCCCAATGGGGTGCTGGTGTTGCTGAGGGCTTGCTTCTGTAAATAGGCCCAGCGTCTGAGACTGCAGCATCTCCACTTCTCGTGCGCAGGCCCAGAATCATGGCGGAGCGGAGTGAGGAAGTCAGCCTCTCGGCCCCGCAGGACCCGGCTGAGCCCCCCAAGGAGGAAGACTCTCAGGGCCCCTCACAATTCAGGCAAGGCATGGCAGGCATCTACCACGTCCTGCCTGTGGGCTGACTGGGGGAGATGCTGGCTTCTGCCCCCTGCTGGAGACCGGGAGGTTAATTCTGGTGGGGTCATAAAATTTAACCCAATGTTAAAGAGGAAATAAAGAAATGCAAGTTGATTCCTTGTAGGATTTCATTTTTTAGGTCAGGTTCCTGCAGTTTCATGTTTATATTGGTTAATTCTGTGCCATCATAAGGCATGCAATTATAACACCATCACCAAAACATCCTTGAGCTACTTTAAGATTCTTAAACCCACATTAGGGGTCAAGGTTAAACAATTAACTGAGCAAAGTGCAACAAAAAAAAGGTTAAGATAAGATTCGTTTGCCCAGGTATAGATTTATTATCAGCTAATTGCCAGGTTTGATAGGTATGTTTGAGCCGGGAAATCTGCAAACTGGCCCTCCAGGACTGGAGTTGGGCAGCCCTGGAAAATACCCTGGAGAGGCACAGATGCCCGCATTTTCAGATGCCAGTCATCAGTTGCAACACTCATGTCTGCAGAAAACATTTGCCCCAGCCAAGTCCTTGCTTCTCATGCTGCCCAGTCTAGCTTTGCTCAATAGAGTGAGCAGCGGTTAGACACACCATCAAAGGCTCTGTCTAGGGGGGCTACCAAAATCACTGGGCTGCAACTGTTTGCTTAGCATCATGATCATCATTTCTGCTCCTTTAACACAAGGATTTACTCAAATTTTAAAGGAAGCCTTTATTTCTTTAAAAGTAGCACACCCAAAAAGGACAATTTATGGTCCATGGCAGCTAGAGATGTACCGTCAAACCTCCCTTATGCGGACCTCCAATATACGGGCACCTCCCTCTACCGGGCAGCTCTAGGCACATAAGCATGTGCAGATTAATCTTACACAACTAGCAGCTGTTGTTACGAGCGCCAGTCTAGGGTTGGGGCGTAACAGAGTGAAAGGGAAAGGGGATGTGGAGTACGGGGAGGATAGGGTGCGATGGACAAGGGAACACACGTGGATAAGGGGGATTTTTTAAAATGTATTTTTCTGTTTTTATTGACACGACACGAACACAGAACAAATAAACCTGGTGCAAAAGGACTCAGGAGTGACTATAGCAAAAACAGTAAACAAAGCTCAGCTCACCTAAGTGCAGAGAAAACAACAAAAAATTCTACACCTTACTCCCTATCCAAACAACAGCATACGACATAAGCTGGCAAAACGAAAACTGCAGTCGCTCCCTATGCACCTGACACACACACAGAGCATACACAGATCAAAGCGTCAAAGTCTGAGGGGCAGGCGAAGACGGTAACCAAAAACCGGGCCAGAGTTCAAAACCAAATAGCAAGTAAACCAAAGCGAAAATCATGCAAGAATAAAACGGGGTGATTCGCTAGCTCAGACTGAAATAACATCCTATTATAATTCTTGCACCTCATAAATATCATGTAGTTCGTATGTGTACACATGTACGTTGTACTGTACTGTTCATGTTCTAAGTTACGGGCATTTCTTACTTATGGGCCCCCCTTGGTCCCATTCTGCCCGGATAAGGGAGGTTTGACTGTATTGGATGACAAGATTGGTACTGGTATCCTGGAAAAAGGATTTACTCAGAAGGAACTGTTTGCACAAGGAGTGTAATATAACTTAATTCCTATTTTAAAGTGCCATTCTGCAGTATTGACAATAGCTTTGGTGAAAGCTAGTAGCCTCCTCTGCCCCCCTTTTTAAATGATTTTCTTGCGTAATGGGACAGTATGTCAGGAATTGATGCAATGCCCCTAGTTCCGCATTCCTGCTTCGCTCTCAACACCATGCTCTATTCTTCTAGACACCATTATGTAGGAAACATGGAGACCATAAGTGCAGAGATGGCAACCTTGGGGCAGGGGGGGTCTGATTTCCATCCATTTTCTGTAACCGCTTCTCCTAGTCAGGGTCACGGGGGTCTGGGGGGGGGTGTTCCACCAAGCAGGATTTCTCTGTCATCTGGGTAAACTTAAGTTAGAAATCATATTTGGGTAAGGAGTATTTATATGTGTCTGCCGCGTGTCCCATCCTCTGTCCCTCCGCGCGGCCCCACCCCGGGCCACTCATCTCCTGTGTTTATCGATATGCATGCAAGAGCACTAACGTGGCTCAGAAACTGCTCACACTTCGTTTTCTGGGCCACCCGTATCTCCTCGGGGTAAGGACAGCACAGCCTCCTCACTTGTCACCTGAGTTCTAATTTTGGCCCAGCAGTGTGACAGACACCCAGCGCTGTATGTCAGAATGGGTACACTCTGTCAGAGAGAGCAGCTCCAGGCCCTCTGCAATGTTTTATTCTTTTTGTCCTCTTTTAGCACAAAAGGGTTTTCTAGCGAAAAGCTGGTACCATACAAAATGTGTTTACTGTGTGTGTGTGTGTGTACATCAAAAACAGGAAAATTCAAGGCTAGTTGAAGGCTCATAGACATGCAGACTCATAGACATTCTTTGGATATAGAACAGGTGAATTATTATTGTGATTTATATTGAAATAGAAAAACATAGCCTTTCAACCTGGAGATTGTTGAGCATCCTTGCAGGCAGATGTGTGGATATGTGCCTGCCTATCTGTGAAGCATTCTGCTTTCTGCATACTGCACAGCTGTCCTCTGAGGGTCTCTCTGCCATGAGATGTGCGTTGCCGGTAATATGTTCCACCATCGCTTTATGCTATTTGTGCAGATATATATATAAAATATTTACATTCCCATATATGTTTCTGGATTGGTCCAGAGGTTCTGGCTCTTGTTAAGCACTCTGTTTTTTTTTTTTCTCGGAATACGCCATACACTTCAGTGTACTGCGGGGATTAACTGTGCCCCGTGAAATGGAGGCACTGTGTCATGTGACAACTCTGTGCCCATAAAGGGCCATGGAGCGGGCCACAGAGGTCATGTGGTGGAGGGCAGCTGCCTCCAGGTGGCTTCAGCAGTGGCTTTGAAGCAAGGCCAGTTCTTATTGGGTTCAGGGGAGGCCATAGACCGTGAGTACTGTAATATGAAACGGGGTGGGGGGGGGGGTTTCAGGGTCAAGCAAGCTTCCAGGTCCGGACTGATCACAGATATAGTTTTCTCAGTACTCAGAAAGGTGCATCCCATGGCTGAAGTTGGGCAGCGATGGGGATTTCGTTAAGGTCTGTTCATTCTCACATGCTTTTCATCCAAAATCCAGCTTTTCTGGGATATTTAATTAATAAACACACCAAACATAAATATGTTTGGGTCAGTTTGTCAGTTTTATTTAGCAAGTACAGAACAAGGCAAAAGTAAATCACAAAAATAATGTACCTGTTCTGTATCTCAACAATGTGTATGTGTCTGCCTGTTAAATTGCCTTCAACTAGCCTTGAACTTTCCAGTTTTATGATGTAGTAAAATCTGGATGGTACCTTTTATGAGGTTTGATACTGAGACCTGTGTGCTTGGGTCAGAAATGTGATCTTTAATGCATTTGTTGTGTGCGTTCAAACTTCTTGTATGTCTCAGAGAGACACATCCCTCTGTTTGCTCTGATGGTGAGACTGTGTTTGACCAACCTGTCATTTCTGTATCACAGGGTCCATCTCATTGACAGCCTGTCACACGAGGATGTGAAAAAATGTTACCGTGGATCAGTGAGTCTTTTTTTTTTCTCATTTTGGTGACAGAATTGTCAGCGAAGAGAGAACATCCCACACTCACCACCTTCCCCATGCACACGCAAAAACGCACACACACTCTTGTGTGTTCTTGTTGCTTTCAGACTGACACAGGGAGTGCATATGTTTATGGTTTAGTAACAGACATTGTGACATAGGAAAGAAGATAGGAAAGAATGCATTGCAGCTGTCCTTAAAGTATCCCATTATGAGAGACATTTCTCTGTGCATAATATTGTAATATAGTATGTGTGTCATTTTGGGCCTTGGTACGTAATTCCAGTGTTAAATATTAAGAGAACACGCCTCTCGCTCGATCAGGCCATGTGAGCCATGATTTTGATTTAAGGAGCTCCAAGTAGCTCGGGTGACCTGAGAGGGAGGGACTTAGTTCAAAGCAGAGGAGTTGGCGTCCTCTCCACCAGCTTGGGACTTAGTAGGTTTGTGTTCTTCTTAAAGGGGGAGATTTAGCTGAGTGTTTGCCCACTGGGTGGCGAGGTGGTGGGGGGGAGGGGTGTTTGGCCAGCATGCTGGGGCTACTTCACCATTCCCAGCCCCCGATGCATCCCTCAAACCGGCTGCTCACCTGTCCCTCTCCCTGCCGCCCCCCGCAGACCGTCAGCAAGTACAACGCGCAGTACCACAAGCTCTTCCAGGCTGTGCCCGAGGAGGAGGCACTCATGAAGGGTAAGGGAGGTCGGCTGGTCGCACGCACACACACACACACGCCGTGTCGCCGTGGTGACACCCGCGCATCTGCAGCCAGTCAGTGTCTGGAGTGTGTCTGTTGGTTTTGGCCGGGGTTGAGCTGGAGCCACTCTGATTCTGATGGATGCATCCAGGCCCCACTGAGAGCTTTCGGCTGTGTCCCCACCAGGCGAAAACCGCCATTTCCACGTTCTCTTTGAAATGTGCAGGGCGGATTAGAGGCATGGGCTTAGTCACAACCAAAGTTAGTTTTTCCTATTTACTAGTGTACCATTCCGCATGGAGGGCGTTGTCGTATTCCGTGTGTGTGTGTGTGTGTGTGTGTGCCCGCCCGCCTGCTCCCTCTTGATGGGCTCCTGCTGCCCTAATCTGTATTCCACTGGTCTTTCCCCTCCTCAGTGTACTCCTGCGCTCTTCTCAGAGACATCATACTACAGGGCCGCCTCTACATTTCCAGAAACTGGCTGTGTTTCCATGCCAACCTCTTTGGCAAGGATATCAAGGTGAGGCCGTCTTTCATACTCCGGGGTTCGTTTACTACTGACCGACTCTGCGTACCCCCTGCGTTTTGTAAATAAATAAGCAATATGAAGGAATCTGCTTAATTTTAGTTTTATATTGATACAGTTGTTTTAAAATGTAATTTTCACAGAATATTTCATGTGGTTCAGTTTGATCTATATTTTATTAATTTGACATATTCCTTTCCACATTCTTTTTTATTTATTTTAATTAGTAAATATGGAATTTGGAGTCCTAAGCCCTTAAACCAGGGTTGTCCAATCTTATTCGCAAAGGGCTGTTGTGTACGCAGGTTTTCGGGATAACCTATTTACGTCAGCTGTTCAAACCCAGGTATGAGGACTCTTCAGCCAATCAGTCCTCTAATTAGTAGTCTAATTAGGGAGTTGCAGCAAAAACCTGCACACACAACGGCCCTTGCGGATAAGATTGGACACCCCTGCACCAGGCCCACCGTAACAGTACTGGGAAATCAGGTATGGAAGATGGACAGGCAGGTTGAAAAAACAAAAACCTGTCCAACCATTTGTTATTAACAAAACTGCCTACATGACTAAAGCTCATGTATCAGCTTTTATATTTGCTATATTCATTTCAAACGTTTTGTGTGTATTTTTGTATGAATCCAAGATCATCCAGTGACGCTTTATTAATATTGAAATTATAATATTAAAATAATAGGTAAGGAAGGACGTTTCAGGGTGAGGGGACCAGGTTCTGTTAGCTACCAGCACCAGCCTTGTGGGTCCAGATCCAAAAACGCAGCTGCTTAAGCTCCAAACCATTCAAACCAAACCAGTGGGGGCAGAGTGAATTCTGGGAGTCACTGGATGCAGCGTGGTGAGGCTGTGCCCCGTGGGAGGACCCTCGCAGTGTGTGCCTGAACATCTCCTGTGCTCCAGCAGGTAGCGATCCCTGTGGTGTCTGTGCAGCTGGTGAAGAAACACAAGACGGCCGGGCTGGTGCCAAATGGGCTGGCCATCACCACGAACTCCAGCCAGAAGGTATGCCCCCCTGCCGGTGCTCCGCTTAGGGCCGCCATGCTGGAGGAGAACGCACTGGCCTTGGCTGGCGCAAGGGCATCCATATAAGGTGGTTTTGTGGGCTCTCTGTGGATGTTTATTAGAAAGTCCCCTAATATCTATTTCTAAGACCCAGTATTTCTGCCCTACTTTATGATCCAGTTTCTTTCCACATTTGGCGTCAGCATCTTATTTTACACCTTGAGCTGTGTTTTCGGCCTGCTTTGCCCCAGTGTGCCTTGCAAAGGTCGTCCAGATGGGCTCCGTCTGGCTAGGCATACTCGGGCACTGGCAAGCGCTTACTTATACTGTCCTCGGGATTACTTTTATGACTGGCAACATGAATGGAATATGATATTTATGTTTTACAGGCTTTCGGTCTTAATCTGAATTTCTTTTCATTATTTTTAATTTAATTTTTTTTTTTTTTTTTTTTTAGAAAACGACAGCTTTCTTTGGTCAGCTCTTAATAATATTACATAATAAAATCGTATTGTATCTCAAACTTGCTTAAACAAGTGCTGTCTTCTGTCCAGTGCAAACGTTCCTTTGTTGATCATAGGGAGTTTCTCAGTGTGTTGATGCTAAGGGGACCTGCTGAGTGTCAAGTATCTGTAATGTGACACCTTGTGACAAGCTGACACCCCTCCCCCAATATCCTCTACACAGTACGTGTTTGTGTCCTTGCTGTCCCGGGACAGTGTCTACGATGTCCTGAGGAGGATCTGCACACACCTCCAGGTGAGATGTCAACATGGAGATCTGGTTTTGGGGTTTGGTCATTATTATGCGCAGATTCACAAGTAATGCATGCAGACTTGCTGAGCTTTGGGCGTGGTTATCATGCACAGGTTCATGGGTAATACTACTAATGCATGCATGGTGCGTTCCAGTTACCTCGGAGGTCGGAACTCGGAACTGGGAATGATGTCACGCACGAGTTACCCGCTTTCCAGTTAGAAGTCGGAAAGCCATTTAGCGATCTCGGGGACTACAGTAACTTAACTCTTACAGGTTTTCCGGCTAAGTGAGAAATCCCAATATCACACAGTATTTTGTGCATGAAAGCACCCTAGCAAGGTAGTGGTTGGACCTAGGTAGTGGTTGGACAATATGGTGTGTCGACCTATTAATGAGCCACAAAAGATGCGAGCGCTAATAAAACTACAACAACTTCTTCTGATTAAAGGCCACAGCCATCTTGAATTCTGAAGTCGGGGCTGTGTCGACTCCTCCGAGTTCACGGCTTGTCATTCCGACTTTGGGGGGTGTTCCAGTTACAACTTCCGGTCGTGAACTCGGAATTTATGAGTTACAAATACAACTGGAACGCACCAGCAGACTTGCTGAGCTTTGTGCATAGTTATCCTGCATAGATTCACGGGTAATGCATGCAGACTTGCTGAGCTTTTTGGCCTGGTTATCCTGCACAGATTCACGGGTAATGCATGCAGACTTGCTGAGCTTTTGGGCCTAGTTATCCTGCACAGATTCATGGGTAATGCATGCAGATTTGCTGAGCTTTGGGTGTGGTTATCCTGCACAGATTCACAGGTAATGCAGGCAGACTTGCTGAGGGAGAATGTTATGTGTATGCTGGACCCCTTACTGAACTGATAGCTAACATTTCAGACATACTTGGTGACACATCGTCCAGTGGCAGATTATAGCAATCGGGGGTTAATTTAGTGGCCTGAGAGCCTGACTGAAATAGGCCTATGTTTGTGATTTACATACAGTACTGTTCCTTCTTTGTTATACTTCTCTATCAGCTCAATTAATTAATTAACTTGATTTGTAAAATAACTCATTGTAGTTCAGTCAGAAAAGACTCAAAGTGTATTGGACGGTTGCTGCAAACACTGGGGTGACTTTAGGGGAGGTTTTGCAATGGCTAGGCTGGCACACAAACATGTCAACATGTCGCTCGGGTCCGTGCGTGGAGGCCTGCCGCTCTGGTCCGTGCAAGGGGGCCTGCCGCTCGGATCCGTGCGTGGGGGCCTGCCGCTCGGGTCCGTGCGTGGGGGCCTGCTGCTCGGGTCCGTGCGTGGGGGGCCTGCCGCTCGAGTCCGTGCGTGGGGGCCTGCCGCTCGAGTCCGTGCGTGGGGGTCTGCCGCTCGGGTCCGTGCGTGGGGGTCTGCCGCTCTGGTCCGTGCGAGGGGGCCTGCCGCTCTGGTCCGTGCGAGGGGGCCTGCCGCTCTGGTCCGTGCGAGGGGGCC
>JAODKL010000009.1:889284-905502 GCA_026780765.1 Petrocephalus schoutedeni | reverse complement strand
TCCGGGCGTGGGGGTCTGCCGCTCTGGTCCGGGCGAGGGGGCCTGCCGCTCTGGTCCGTGCGTGGGGGCCTGCCGCTCTGGTCCGTGCGAGGGGGCCTGCCGCTCGGGTCCGTGCGTGGGGGGCCTGCCGCTCGGATCCGTGCGTGGGGACCTGCCGCTCGGGTCTGTGCGTGGGGGTCTGCCGCTCGGGTCCGTGCGTGGGGGGCCTGCCGCTCTGGTCCGTGCGTGGGGGCCTGCCGCTCTGGTCCGTGCGTGGGGGTCTGCCGCTCGGGTCCGTGCGTGGGGGTCTGCCGCTCGGGTCCGTGCGTGGGGGTCTGCTGCTTGCCAGCTCTCCCTTCCTGCTCCTCACCCCCAGCTCTGCCCTGCAGGTCAATGGCAAGAAGAGCCTCAGCTTGAAGCAGTACCTGGCGGAGCCCATCTCGCTGTCGCAGGTGAGTGAGGGACCCTGCAGCTGCAGCCTGGGTACTGTCTGCCCCAGTGGCTGTCACCCAGGCGGGACCCCAAGTCCAGTGCCTTCAGCTGGCAGGAATATCTGACTATCTGCCTAAGTAATATCTATCCCGGCTGGGTCACGCTCACCCCATGTCCTAATCTACCAGTGTAACCTCCAAGGCTCCACTGTCACGTGGTTCTGTTCTGGGTTTGGGTTTCAGAGATTTTGAAATGGTATTCAAAAGGATCGCCCGTGTCATGAAGCTTCTCACACTGTAGTGGGTGCCGGGTTTGTCGAGGGGCCCGGGGCCTGCAGTGTGGCGTTCAGGTTACCTGCAAGTGCACCTGGTGCTCTGGGTGCAAAGCCGCTTCTAACAGAAACATAAATCCCTAACATAAGGACACAGGCGATTAAAGGGGCCTTATGACCTGGCGCTCGGCGAATTGTTTCAGTGTGAACTGGTCTCATCATTTGCCTTTATTTATTGCACTCACCAGTAGCAGTGAGAAACATCATTGGTGTTGAGCAGTACCTCAGGCATCCAGGGTGGTGTGTGCGGGGTCCCCTCAGCCAGCGCGTGCACGGGGTCTCCTCAGGGGCGAGCGCACGGGGTCTCCTCAGGGGCGCGCGCACGGGGTCTCCTCAGCCTGTGTCCCCTCAGCCTGCGCACATGAGGTCTCCTCCCCTATCATTCACCCAGTCTTCTTCTGGCCTCAGCATGAGTTCCCCGCCCCGGAAGAGTTCCCCCCGGTCCTGACCTGGAGGCGGAAGCCGTCTGTGGCCTTGGTGTCCTCCTCGCTCCCTGACCTCCTGGGAAACTCGTCCGCCAGCCTGAGCACGGGGGAGGCATTGTTCCAGGTGGACGCAGCTGTGCAGGGTAAGGAGAGGCAGACAGCTGACAGCCAGCGCCATGCGGAGTCAGGCTCAGTGCGGCCCGCCCCGGACCTGCGGAACACGGCCGCGCTGCGCTCAGCATTCTGACAGACATTAGTTTTCTTCTGCTGAATAGTATTTGTACGGAACATTTCCTGCAGTTCCTTTAAAGCACTGACGCAAAGCTTAATGTAAAACGACTGCATTTGCCAAGCTTGTTAGATGAAGAGTTTGTCTTGTCTGACTTGATTTGACATTTAATATTTGAAAAGAGAAGGCGTTTGGCAGACTGCATGCCTCTGCCATTCGGTCTTATGCTAAACACTTTTGAAATTTCATCACAATTGACCAGGTGCCTGAATCTCAGAAACCTCAATTACAGCACTTGGTCCTTTAGTTATGAGAACGCTCTTCAGTGCTGTAATTCCCTCTAAATATGGGGGTGGAGTCTGATTTAGCCTCGAGGTTATTTGGATTAAAGTCTTTTCTGTTACGCAATGGGAAATTCTGAGTAGTGCAGGTAAACTTAGGATGGTCTAAATTAATTTTTACCCCTGAATTTGCCTGCTGGTGCACACTTAAATCATTTTATACTGTGTTTTTCCCCCGGTTTAGGGAATAATGTCTCCTAAATTACCAGTGTCTGACAGCATTTTTATATTATTTTGTCTGAGGATTGAATGACTTTAATTAGAATTATGGTTGCTATAGTCACAAGTCTTTTAAGTTGCTTGAAAAACCAGTTCCCTGTTAAAGCAAGGATTTTAATTCACCTGCAAATATCCTGTTACAGAGCCTGTGACAGCAGTAGAACACTCAGCCAGATTAGCGGCGATTGAAAACTTGGGTTTCACTTTGTGATGCTTTTAGATATTTGATTTTCAGGATAAGAGTTGAAGGGGGCAGGAATGCATGAGCCACCATCTCATTAAAAGGACTAGAGGCTGTCCAGATGCCGAGGCCGTCTGCTGAGTTTGGCAACCAAGAACAAGCAAAAACTTTTGCTTTTGGTTTATTCCACAGAGGGAAGCCTAGAGCCCGAGAAGGTTCTCACAGAGCCAGTACCAGAACTGGGCCAGATGGAGTACCAGCTGCTCAAGTTCTTCATCATCCTGTGAGTAGGCCTAGCTGAGGCGTCTCCTTGATCCGAGTCACTTTCTCGCCAAAGTCACATGCTTTATAAATGTCACCTTGTCCTAAATGCGTTCCACAACAACTAAATTACAGAAATATTCATTCTTTATTTATCTGTGCATCTGTGCCATGGTTATCAGTAATAAGCCAGTGATAGAAAAATCCTATTGTGTGTTATCCAAAGCACAGTGTTATCCATTAATTGCTTGTATCATTATGCCCTAATGATTGATTTTAAACTGCACCTGAAACTGCACCATTTTCACCTGAAAATGTACATTGTGATTAATGAATATGAATTTGCAGTTACACATGCATTGCTTATTTTGGTCTTCTAATTTTAGAGTTGTCCCCCTTTCCACTGCCATCTAGTGCACAACTGTGGAATGCCTTTATCCTTACCTCAGTAGAGTAGAATGCACAACGTTCATTCCAGTCTGTTGCCGTGATATGTAATTGTCTTAAAAAAAAAATTCAGCTTTATACTTTTGTTAAAATAGCAGGAATGTTGCTGAGTTCTCTACTCTTCACCAGTGCTCACACTTTTCATGCCCTGTCCTGTCCTGCCCTGCCCCGCCCCCACCCGTATCCTCCCCTGCCCTGCCCCGCCCCGCCCCACCCCTATCCTGTCCTGTCCAACCCCACAGCATCCTTCTGCTCATTCTGTCCTCCTGTTACCTGGCCTTCCGCGTGTGCAGCCTGGAACAGCAGCTGTCTCGCCTGAACACAAAGCTGGCACTGCCCATGAGAGAGAGGTGAGGCCCCTCAGCCTTGCAGAGCACTGAAGAAAACTCCATGGGAAGCTTGTTGTAGAAGTGTGAGCCATCAGATGAAATCTGATTAGCTGGCTGATTCATGTACTCATTAAGAACTAAAACAGCGAGTACTATTACTAATGTTAGACAGCTGTAGCACCTGGTGTGGAGAGCTGGAGGCCTCAGCCTCAGTCGTATGTTTGTTGCCATCCAGGTAGCCCCTGCTGCGCTCTGCATCACAACGGAATATACCAGGCCCCAGGGACCCGCCCTGTGACCTCACGGCTTCTCAGCGACTGACAGTTTGGCATCCCGCTGTTCTGGATTATGTCGAGTATCAACGGAAGATGGGAAGTCCTGTACCGTGATGGACTGTAGCATGTCCTGGTCCTGGAGTGCAGCTGGACACCCTTGGAGTGACAGCCCGGCCCTGTGTCTGTTCCTCCACGTGCCACATGTCGGGGTTGTGGTCCTACCTGAAGGTCCAACCTAGTGACATAGCAGGTGCTTACAGCACAGGCAGTGACAGATGGCCCCCTGAAGTTTCACTGAAGCTTCAGAACGTTATGCCAGCAACTGAAAAGGACGTGGTAGACTTTAATCACAGGTTCTCCATTCCGAGTAAAAAATGGACATAAATTACATATTTAACTTCCATGTCTAATATCATTTTTTAAAGTTCTGAAAGTACGTAAAAACATTAACTCCCTTCATTTTGCTTGAGATTGCCATGGTAGAGGATTAGGAAGAAGAACTGACCTGATTGTTCAGGTTACGCCTTCTGCGTTGCTTTAAATCTGCCCTTATTGCAGATTCAGCCTTTGCTCTCCCAATCAAGGCACTTAAGTGAGATGAAAGTTTCATTCTGAGACCTTTGCAAAAGAGAAAATCAGATGTCAGCGACCAGGATATACGATTCTGTTTCTGTTGCAAATGGCTTTTAAGGGTACGTCATTGTTCCGTTTTCATTGTTGTTTTTTTCAATGAGTTTATTAACAAGCAGACTTAAAATGAAAAATTGCATTTCGTTATTGCTGATGGTTCCTTGGCATTCATTTCAAAACGAACGACTATTCCCTTGGAGCTTTCTTGCTGGCAAGCGCATACAAAAAGAACAGTCCGGTGAGGAGGGACTCGGTAACATGCATGCTTCATGAAATGGACTGGAAAAGTGTATGGAAATGAGGTGAGATTATGTAGCAGACATATGGATGGTATGTCCTCAGAGGCCAGTAACAGGTTCGGCTTATCTGAGGACACGTGGCTGGGGACACCGCTGGTCTGCAGTCCGTGTGGAGCCATGTGGACTTCACACTGGGCGCCACACTGTCCTTTTGGTCCAGCACCAAAGGGGCCGAATTAATCTTATGGACCCACTTCCTCAAAATGACCTGAGGGACACATGTTCCATGTGGACACAGTTGTGTGTGTTTCGTATAATTTATAACTACATGGATTTAACTGCTGAAGTATTTGTGTGCAGTTTTACACTGTGATTGTAAGGCATCCTTTCATTGGAGGTCACCGTGGTCACTTTCCTGTGTGGTTGGCTACTGTAAATTACCCCTGGAAGAGTAGCAGCGCATGTGTAAGGTAATAAAATCCATAACATGTGGCACTGCTTGCTTCAGCCAGACCTGTGATATTTCAGACCTCTTCTTCCCCTTTTCTTCTCTCAGCTGGTGTTACCCCATGGGCAAGCCCCTGAACAGCATCCTTTGCTGGGATTTTGCAGCTTGCACCCGTGTAGTGTTAGTGGACATATGAGGGCACATTGTGTTTCAAAAAAGGGGGGAGGGTCATTTACATCACATTTACAGACCTAGAGCCACTGAAAGCTCCCCTGGGGAGAAACATATGCGGTGTTTGTCAGCCTGCAGTGTGTCAGTCTGCGGTGTATTTCAGTCTGCAAATGTGTGTTAGTCTGCAACGTATATCAGTCTGTGTTGTGTGTCATTCTGCAGTATATGTCTGCAGTGTATATCAGTCTGCGGTGTGAGTCAGTCTGCGGTTTGTGTCAGTCTGCAGTGTCTGTCAGTCTGCAGGTTTCAGAGCAGGCATGATTACAGCTGTTTGGCATGCTGTAAGCCAGGGGTGTCAAACTCCAGTCCTGGAGGGCCAGAGCCCCACACATTTTTGGGTTTACCCTCATTTTACACACCTGATTCAACTCCTCACAGCTCCTTGTGCTAATTTCCACACAGCTCTTCAGCTCAATCCTTTGTGGTGGAACAGGAAAAGAACTAAACTACACAGGGCAGCAGCAATCCAGGACTGGAGTTTGACACCCCTGCTGTAAGCTTCTACCCTCCCACTTATTGTCCATCACTAAGCGTGCTATGAATTACAGTATAGGAACAGTTTTACCATGCTTGCAAAATAGTGTCACACCAGATCATCCAGTAGTGGTATATATACTGTAAACGTTTGCCCTGACATTTTGCCACAGTGTGGAAGAGCACCAGACCTTGTGCTTACGAGGTAGTGAGAGAGGGAATGTGGCTGTGCTGATAGCCATCGTCTAAAAAGCCCCCCCAGCCCCTGAGCACGGCTGCCCTCCTACACACTGAGTGACTGTCCAGGCCATCCGGATCGCACCCAGGGTCGTCATGTTACTTACTCTACACCGTGATGCTGGTGGCTTTTTGAGACATGGTGGGGTCATACTTTTTTTTTTCTTTTTTATTTCCTTTTAGTTGACAGGTTTCTGACATATTCAATAATTCATAAATCATCTCCTGGTCAGGCTGTGAAAGCGCCCCCATGTGTTTGATGGGCGAGAGCGCACGCACGCACACACACAGCTCATGAGCGTGTGGCTCAGCAGGCTACATCAGTGTGCCTGTGATTGGAAAGTCCCTAGGTCAAGTCCCAGGGTGAGCAGGCTGGTATTACCGTTGGGCGCTTAAGCAACAATTGCTCCAAACATTGTGTTCCCCATGTTTTGTAGTTCAGTGGTTGCACATTCAGTCAGCAAGTATGATTCAGTATAGAATGAAATATGTTCTTTTAGCTTGTGCCTTACTGGATTTCTAATTGTCCTTTTGCCTCTGGGTATAATGTGTTGGTTGAGCAATTTGAGTCTGTTTCTGCATATTGATCTGGGAAGGCTCAGATCTCCCCCTCTCCACAACACGTGGCATCCGTTTTGCTATAATCAGCCACACAAACTGTAAAGCAGGCATGTGTCAGCTAGGGTCAGCTGCTCCTGATTACCTACTGATGGATTACATGTACAGACAGAGAAATCTAGGGCGTCCTCTGAAGGGGACATGCCCCCCTTGATTGTCAGAAACCATAACCACAAAGCAAATTTGTCATCTTGAGTACCTAGAATAAAACGTCATTGCGTGGTTTATTTGTAAAGTAGGTCACTGCACAGCGGTGAGACTAAACAATTTATTAAATAGATTAGAAATGTATATATGGGATTTAAAAAGATTGCAATAGCTTGTTTGCTTTTACAATATACACATGAATGTAGCAGCATGAAGCAGTTCATAGGTAAATTTACATGAGATGTAAATTTCCTGATGTTTATTAGACGGTGCACTTATTCTCCTGGACGCTAGGAGGCGACACAGTGCGAGAAATTCCGAAAGATGCCTGCTATCGGGAGCTGACTCAACAGCCTCACTACTTGCTGCGAGTCATTTCGATTATGACTCTGTGAGATTTACGGATCTACCATAATCCTGATGGTAATCTGTGGACTGTGCCGTATAAAAAAACGGAACTGGAATCTTAATTCCAAAAACGTAGTGCAGTTTAAGTTTATTTGTAGTTTAGTGGCAATCTTTCTTTCTTCCTTCCTTCCTTCCTTCCTTCCTTCCTTCCTTCCACCCGGGGGGGGGGGGGGGGGGGGGCGCCCTGAACGACTTCATTGCCGCCGCCTGCCTTTTAGTTTAATGTAATATTTTGGAGGTAAGAATCTCTCAGTGCTACTAAATATATTACACTCTCAACTACCCAATACCTAACTCTCCCACGCCCCTGCACCCATCCATCCTCCACAGCTGCTTATTAGGGTCAGGGTAGCAGGACAGCAATCATCGTTTAAAATGCATCCAATCTTAGAAAAAGTATTTCTTATTGAATCATTAATAAACTAAACTGAATGCGCTGCTGTATTTGAGCCAGGCAGCCTCAGGTACATGTAAGGGACGTAGGGTGAGCGTGTGAAATGATTAGTTTAAAACTGTACCGATATAAAGCAGGTAGGCAGACGGAACCGGCAGTGGTTATGTGAGCAGTACCGAGGAAATGCGTTTGAAATGAGCCTCGATTAAGATCTGCAAACCGCTGCTGCAGGCTGGCGGCTGTAGTTGCATTAAAATGTAGCGAAATATTTGTACACATGCCAGGGTGTGTGCTAGTAGGGCTAGTATTAATGTGTAACATTTGTTTTTCTAAAAGAACTGGAGTATAATTAGTAAATGGCGGAGATCGGAATCGCCTAAATTACGGGTTATAAAAGTTTTGAAACTTTGTTTTATCGTGCAGTAATTAACTATATACTCTTATGCATTAAATTGCTAATGTCCAGTTAAGGTGTCACAGCGTCCGGTGTTCTGCCGGAAGCCATTCATTCTCTATGGGAGGCCGCGTCGCCACGCTGCGAGCGCCAAACTGAACCGGGACATCTTTATGGTAATGAGCTGTGACGCGACTCGGCGGAAACCAATCGGAATGCAGAAGTAAAACACACACATGTCAATCTCATAGCTGCATAGCAAGCTGTCGGATTTAAACCGTGTGACAGAATACGTCTCCACACGGCAATTTTTTACCCGTCTACACATGGTAAAAATGCCCGTGTTTAGGCGGCACCAAGCTACGCTTTTAAGAAATCCATGTAGACCTGCATTTTTATACCGCGTCAACACGGTACAAATATACGCGTTAAAAAAGGTACTAAGATATGCATAGGCCATTACTTTTCTAGTCAAGGGCAAAGTGTTAAGTCTGCAATGCATTATATTGGTTACCATATGATATTATTTAGGCTTTTAAACATAACCACCGAATTTCAAAATTAGTGAAAATTATGTCTATTTTGGACCAAGTGAAATAAAAGGAGCCAAGCATTCATGGCCAGAGTCGGACTGAAAATCTCACCGAGTTCAGGCCCCGGAACAGCCCAATATGAAACTGTATAAACAGTTACTCTGCTGTTACAGGTTTCCATTAAAATACCCATTATACGCTACTTAGCGCACATTCGCATCTACACGCTTTTATTTTACGTTCACGTAATTTTTACCGGTACATTTCACCGATTTCATTAAAGCGTGGATCTCTTTAATTGACGTAAATAGGGAAGCGTCACCAGATTGCATTATGTGCAACGTCAAAAACGTCTTTAATCAGTTCTAACACAGTAGAATTTTCCCAAATTTGCGCGAAATAATGATGCACACTTCGACAGCTCTCCCTGCGAATGCGTCGCGACAGTATGATATATAAATCTGCCTCCCAGCGGTTGTAACACTATCCCGAGATTTAACTAGTATCAGGAGAGTTTTGCTCTAACTTTTTTGTGTTGTATAGAGAAAATGCCGTGTCGAGACGTATTCTGTCTCACGGTTTATACCCTGATGGCATTCCATAAAACTGCCATGGGTTCCCAGTAATTTATGACATGTCCCTGTTTGCGTACAGGGTCATAAATTAGAAAATGAGACACGGACCTAGGGGTATGAAATTATTGGTGTTCCAGATGAGCTGGTGAAGTGCATAATACGTTTTTGTGAGAAAAGGAAAGAAATCATAATTTTGGCGCCATGGAATACAAAGCAATGTGAATCGTCGGTATCTTTAACGTTACTCATTTTTCGCAGTAGTGTTTTTCTTAATATAATTAGCTGTGCTTTGATTTTATTAAATTATATCCTATCGGCAGTGGGTGCTTTAAAAAGTTTGCAAGATCTAGCATGCATAGCTACGTCAGAGAGCCCACCCCCTAGCGCTGGTAATTAACCTGCACTGATCCTGATACCAGGGAGCCATCCTCTTACATGTGGAGGTCCCCCCCACCCACACACACTTCCGGTCTGTTTCCTTGAAAATGACCACTTGCTGTCCACCGTTCCGGTGAGGGCCAGTAGGAGGACAAGCTGGCAATGGCCGAGCTCATGGGCAGTGGGTTACCGGTACTTCAGAAAAGTGCCATCTTCCCAAATGCCTTGTTCTAGGTTATTACAAAGGCTATGTGGGACAAACGTTTAAAAAGTGTTTTATTTAATATCTTTGGCTAGTTTTATAAATACATCTAATGCTAAATAAGTCCTTATCTGTAAGGCTTTGATGTTGCTGTTTCCAAAAAGGTATATCTGTAACTGCATCTGGCCAGTGCTGCTGAGTCTTACTGAAACTTAAGATGAAATTTCCTTTACAAAAAATGGTAAGGCCGGGTGAAATGAGCCCTTCCATTGTTGCTCTCCTAAGCATATTCTCCTAAGTTTAGCTATTTCAGCTCATTCCTATGACACAGTATTTCTTGACTGTGTAGCAGCTGTAATGAAGTAATGATAATAATTTATGCTTACTTTTTCTGGAGCGTCCCTAGGCAAACATCTTGACACATGGCAGAGAGAGAGAGAGAGAAATGGCCTGTCACACTGGCATCATGCTCTGTATTCTGGCGCTTTGGAGTGTAAACACTCCCAAACAGGGGTGAGGTGCTGCCCAGCACTCCAGAGCTCCACATTCCTGGCCGGTGGTTAATTAGCCGATTACCTTCAAGGTTGGTGGGGGTTTCAAATAGGTCACTGAACAGGTGGGTTCCATCCACATATGGGCTGAGAGCTCAGGAGTTAGGAGTGACCTTCCCCTGGTAGCACCTTTCAGCTGACTGATGGAGATCGAGGAACTACACGGTACCATGGCGATGACTGCTGCTGCACCAAGGCGTGACAGGAGTTCCGATTGGCAGAGGTGTCACACCAAAAAAATAAAAGAGAAAACTCATATTGTAAAGATTTTATGACTCTTTGAGATTAGATGTTTCTATTGTGTTTGACATGAAGGGTGAAAAATATCATAGCAGAGAGTATGATTCTCCCTGGAATGTAACATCACTTAAAAATAATTAGTAATAATAATTAGTCTTTAATTCTGGTCCTCTCGGTCTTGGTTAATGTTAAACGGCTCCCGTGTCGATTCCCCACGTTAATGAGTCCCACTGCAAAACGTTTTCTTTTCCCATCTTGCTGACTGACCAACACAATCGGTCCCACCCCCTCCCCACAGGTCCTGCGAGCGATGGAAAGCCTGAGCTGTAGGAAAAGGACGGTCATTTGGCATAAAGATCTTCTTGCCTGCCAAAAATAACTGCCCATACATAAGACTGTCATTGTGTGCAGTGGTGCTTTGCCTGAATAATTAGATTGTAAAATAATTTAAAACAAAACCGCTTCGTGTATAATTTTATAACCATGGATGAACCTGCTTTCTGTGTTTGTTGTTTAACTAACTGGGATTCAAGACCTGCATTGTATCAGACCTTTTGTGTTTATCGTTGTTTTCCATAAAACGCCTGCATCACTTTTGCATGTAAGGGACATAATGTTTCGGCTTCTCGCTGCTCAGCACATAGATGGCTCCCATGTCTACCCTCCGGTCAGCAGCTCAGTACATCTGCCGTTAGTGCCAAGAGCTGAGGCTCCAATGGAGGTCCGTCTTTTATGCGGGAAGTAGCTATCAAATGGTCATGCCTGAGTTCTAGAACCTTCTACCTGTACACGCAGCATGCCAGTGCTGATGGACTCTCACTTTCAACCGACTGTGGGGCCAGCCGGTTATGTTTCACTGGAAATTGTGCTTTTGCAAACGTGTATTTGTTTTGTCACAAATGATAAACGTTCTCCCATTTCCAAGGGATTATACCACGGCTGTGAAGTTATGGAGCAGCTGTCAGGTTAGGTCTTTTGTTTTTCAACATGCTTAAATGTGATGTATGATGAAACAACTTACTCCTCAAAATTGCTCTGGCAGGGGTTCAGAAAATACATAATTCTTCCTCTGATTCTGTATTAAACAGGTTAGTGTCTGACTATTGGCTATAACAAGTGATTTTTGTCCACGCTTGAAAATCAACCACAGGGAGAGGTAAGAGACACAAACTAGCATGTCTTTGGACCCATATTGCAATCGATCGCATCACAGAGAGGCCTTTCGAAGGTCATCTTAAATACTTGGGTTCTGCTCTCTGTTAGTTATTTATTCTAATGGTATTCCACCCATATATTAAAACACAACCAGTTTTCTCATTGACCTGAAATGTCCATCTCTCTTAGTATGGCTCAGTGGGTTTGCCTGTTATCAGAAGGTTGCTGCTTCAAATCCCAGGGTCAGCAGAGTGATTTCACTGTTGGGCCCTTGCAGTGACAGCCACAGGGTAGTTTGTGTCTCTGTGGTTAAGGAAATGGGCTTCTGGGTGCAACATTGCCTGTCTAACTCGTGCCTCAGTGTCTTGTTTTTTACCTAAGAGTAATGTACCTGACATTGTTTTAGTAATACATACAGCTGCATTGAATGTGAAACAGCATCACAACATAAAACTGCAAGGTGAGAGGATGACTATTTTGTTGCAGCCAAAGGTGATCCAGAGATTGCTATTCACTGAGCCTGTGCACCAATCACAATAAAATGTAAAGTATATGCAAAGTGACGGCTTCCACAATAAAGCTCATTCTCCTTTTCAGCCTTTCATCCCTGTTATCAAAGCTCTCTGGCCAGCTTGCCGAGGGCGTATGTAAAGAACACATTGAAAGCTAGCTTTAAAAATCAGTATTGCCAAAGGTAGCGGAGGTGACTTCTCTGCTCTGGCGGAGAATCTGAGAGACCATCTGCAGCACAGAAGCAGAGAGCTTGGTCGGGGGGGCAGGTGAGTTCTGCTGTCCTGGTCCAGCAGGGCACATCTGACACATGGTGTAGGTGTTCGCTCTCCATATAATTTGTCTGTGCACTTTGTTCCCCTTTGGCCAGTCGAGTAAGATGCATTCTGCAAATTAGAGACTGGAGAACACTGAGGGAACCTGCAAAAGAGAACAAGGAGAACCTGAAAGCTCCACACACACCTGTGGGGAGGGGGAGGTATGTGGTTACGGTGCTGGATAAATAAATGACTCACTGTGTGTGGTAAAGTAGCAAAAACAGCCCAACTTCCCTCAGGTGTATAACACTGACAGGTTTGGTTATTCATCCATCAACTGCCACCACAGTGTCCCAGCAGAGCAGCGTAAACAATCACACGCTTGTCTTTGCTTTTTCGGGCCTTTTGCTGAAGCTTCTCTGTGTATAATGACATAAATGTGCAGCCAGCGTTCCTTGGCCATTGTTTCACCCGCCGTTGGGAGTCGGCCCGTACAGTGGGGCGATGTCCTCCTGGCAGTGCGTGGCGGATTTGGACAGTACGGCCCAGTGGGCTGCTGTGCACCGCCAGGGAAACAGCTGCTCTTGGCACAGCTGGTTACAGATGGGGATGCGGGACACACCAGAGGGTGGCGGAGATCCTGGGCTGTGTAAATCAGAGGACTGAATGGAGCACAGAGCTGGGCCGGGGGGTGGGCTACAGAGACACTCATTTTCACTACAATGGATGTCATAAATAATATGGTGGGTGGGGTGTGTGCTGAAAGCTGCTGATTTATTATAATGCCTTTAATGTCCAGGGATTCGCCCCCTAGCTGTGCTGCTTGCAAAAAACATGAAATGGCTTTTGGCAGCCATTGTAAATTGTGTTGTGGCTTTTTCTGTGCTGCTGTGAGCTGAGGTGGCCTGGGTGCCTGTGCCCTGTCCATGTGTTTACTGAGCAGCCGTGCAGCACAGGGTGTGTGCAGTAAAGCTCCCAGATAAGGCCTTATTCCACACTCCACTGCAGCCTGAACCGTGGTGCCTGATTGCACCACGCCTACTGTTTGAAATCAAAACAAAAGCACACGATTTTATTATTATTATCCATCCATCCATTTTCCAACCCGCTTACCCATTCAGGGTCGCGGGGGGTCCGGAGCCTATCCCAGAAGCTACGGGCACTATTATTATTATTTATTTATTATCATAAAAATGAAGACAGCAGGGTCAGGTGCAGGTGTTTAACCTCTCAGTCCCAGCTGTACTCATGCCTTGTTTCCACCAACGCAGTGACACAGCAGGGGCTGGACTTTTTGCCCAATCCGGAACTAGTTCTGCGTTTTTCCACTGCAAGAAACGGTTCCAGCACGGCATCACAGAAAAGCCTGGTCCGCATTTGGAACCGTAATGTAAGTGTAAGTCGGACAGGCTATCGCGTCCAAACCCATCCGGAAACAGCTTTGTCTTGTATCGCCGGTGAAACAACTTGCCGGCTTATTAGCGGAATAATGCTCTGCAAGCTTATTTGGGTGGGTAGCTCATAGAAACTTAAAATCTGAAACAGATCTAAATAAATCCAAAAAATGTAATGCATACGAGCCCCTCCCAGTTCCTGCTGTTCCCAGGCCACGTCCCTTTCAGGCGCTGCTGGCCCCGCCCCTCGTAGGCCCTGCCCCTCTCTGGTGTTGCAGGAATCATGCATGCGACCTAGATTGATACAATTAGAAGCATGGCTGAGCCACAAAATGTTTTTCTTCAGGTTGTGCCTTTTTGAATCAATATTCAATAAAACAAAACTGTTGCATATGCAAAGACTATATAAATAATCATTTATATCAACTATTTCAATCCTGATGTAAATGTATTTGATGTATCCAGAATAATGCGATAAATGTTGCCAAAACATTACACCATGGAGAAAAACTTAATTTATATCCAGAATGCTTCCGATTTTAAACATGGTTAATATCTAGGCATGACAAGAAACCTTAGGTAACTGATATAAATAAATACATTTGCGTTTTTGTTGTGTGCGATTTTATGCTTAACCCCTATCCCGTGTTCGGGGTCAATCTGACCCCAGAGCATCATTAAACGGTAGGCAAATTTCACATGGGGAAATTATCATGGGAAAAGGGTTAAACAGTACAAAGTCATCCCTTTAAACCTGGTAGACACATATCCAGTAATATCATGAATGTGATTTAGGGCCAGTGCTGTCAGACACCCTAGGTTAGTGGGAGCCTGGGCACTTCCCATTCTCCAAAAGAGTCTTGCTTCTTGGGTGCGTTACCCTGCGTCAGCTGATGTGCAGGTCATCCTATTTCCTCTTTAGTTCACTTAGCATTGTATACCTTGGCAGGAGGGGCGGGGGCATTTATCTAGTCATCAATCAGGAAGAATGAGCTCATGCAAATAATACCTGATTAACTCAGAGGAGCAGGCTTTTGTAACCGGAGAGGAGAGTAACGTGTCCTTTTCAGCTTGGCTCCTCTGAGGATCTGACGTCCATGGAGTCCACATGTCTTTTTGCCTTCACAGCTGGCTCTCATTAGGAATGAGCTCATTTGTGTGGCCTCTTCCTTCTGTTGTGGCCAATTAGCGACCTAAAGTTAGGTTCAAAGGCGTAACTGTCCCTGGTGTCACAGGGCCACATCCGTATAAACTCACAAGGCACCCTGTCTCTATGGCATTAACCTCAAAGACACTCAGTAACCACCCTTTAAATGGTGAATCATTACATTTTCAAACCAGCACCAGAATGAATGTGGGTTTTGACATAACCAGTCCAATCTCTGAGGACAGATTCAGATGGGACCATCAGGCAGGCCCACCCTCACATGAAACACACTTTCATGCACAGTCATGTTCCTCTGACTCATATTTATTTAAAAAGTCATTCCTTAAAGCCATATCCATCACATCAAGTCAGCGAGGATCAGTATGTGCAGCAAGGCTGCTCTTTTCATCTCGAGCCCACGCGGTCACTACAGGCCCTTTAAAGTGGTGCTACTGAAGACTTACATCACAGGGACCTAAACACTTCCCCTGATCTAAAGAGCGAGACACAGAGCAAATCACGTCGCGATGAGGAACAAACCAATTATCCTCGTGTCGGTGAAGATGAACACGAGGGAAATTCTGCAATAAAGGGTGCTTCTGACTAGTGGATTAGGCGGGATGGTGGTGAACCTGTGGCCCGTGACCCAGAAAAACAGAAACAGAGGCTTGAGTTTGTGGTGGTGGGGGGACAGTTTGGCATGTTTTGCTTCAGGATTTAATCAAGGTGGATGGCTAAAGACTGATTTAGACTTCTGTGTAGAATCTACGCCATAGGTAGCCATGTAGCCTACCCTGTAGCTAGGTACCTGTACTGTTTCCAGGAAGCTGCATGCCAGGCTACGGTGTTGGGTACAGCATAAGGTGCGGCACAGGCAATGGTGTAGGGTACGCAGAAGTATTTTTAACTCTCCTGGAAGGCACACACTCCATACCCACTGCGCGCCAATCAGATCATGCTATAAGCCTGGAAGGGTTGTTGAGCTGTAGTACGCACAGGGACGTGCTGGATCGTAGCTGCAGTGCGGAACGCACCGCGACTCTCAGGATTACGAATCTGATAAATGAGTCGCGCGAGAAGGCAGAGATACTACAGGCCAGCAGGATTATGGCTTTCGTGCTCTAAATTCAAGCTGACACATTACAGGAACTGGGTCTGCACCTCCATCTGCTACTGAGCGAGGACAGTTTTGGGGGAACACTGTAATCATCCAAATTCATACAGCATTAAGAACACTGAGGGACCTCAGCAGAGCATCATGTCAAACTCATCGTTGTGGTGGGGGTAAATGTAAAGTGTGCATATGTAATTATATCTCATTCTCCCTCAATGAATGGGTAGTGTAGTTTAGTTTAACATCTGCAATCCAGGATAAAGATAAATGCATTCAACGCTGTTAAAAGTAATGAATGAAGTATTAGAAAAAAGACATCCCTTACTGAAAAGGAAAATATACAACAGCACAAAAAAAGAACACAGATCAAGAAATCAGCAGGTCACACTTAAAGCTGCTGTCAAAATGTTAAATAGGGGGAAGATGGTGGCGCAGGAGGTAGTGCTATCATTCGGCAACCGGAGGGTTGCAGGTTTGAGCCCAGGTTCCTCCT
>JAODKL010000009.1:832698-879917 GCA_026780765.1 Petrocephalus schoutedeni | reverse complement strand
TATATATGTGTGTGTGTGTGTGTGTGTGGGTGTGTGTGTGTGTGGGAGAGAGAGAGCGAGAGAGAGAGAGAGAGAGAGAGAGAGAGAGAGAGAGAGAGAGAGAGAGATGTAGGAGCACTAACGCGCTTCTGGGCATTCAGCAAGCCGGTGGGGAAATGGCTGCATTTACACTTGGACCACGTGAAATTAGGCAACAGTCTGAGTCAAGCAGCGGATGTGAGGGTTTGTCTCAAGTTTCTATGAGCTGCTGCCCATCAGGGACTGTGGGGTTTCATGCGGTCTGTCTTTGAGCTCTTGGTCAGACCCCGAGAACAGGGCTTTTGGCCCAAGGGTAACTTTTTGTTTTTTTTGCTGGAGGGGAAATTGGCCACACCTAAATCTTTGGCACTCCCTAATTTAAGAAACCTTAGAGGTAAGGAAAAAAGAAAAAAAAATAGTCTTATCCTGGCATCCTGCACATGTCTGTACTTAGCAAGTACTCTGGGTTCCCCGCTCTGTGCTTGTTGTGGGTGGCACAGATGATTGAGTTGGATCATTTTGTCCTCCTGTTGAACCTTGGCATTCTTGTGCCTGTTTTTCCAAAGAATTCACTGAAAAGCTGTAATTTAGTAGATCAAACATGTTTAAAGCTAATTTCTGGATTGGCCAGAGTACGATTCATTTGGACTTCTTCCTTTTAAAAGAGATCATTCACTGGTCCAGCTGTGACTGTCCTGAAGAGATTTTTAGAGATTTCCTTGATACATTTTGGTTTCTGGGCTGAACCTTGTATTGAAACGCTATTGGTGAGTAACTTTAGCATCGTTCTTTCATTCTGCCTCCATCTCCAGAACCTCCAGCCTTCTGTATGACATTCTTTGCTGGTTTGCTAGTTTATTTGTCCTCACCCTTTCTGCTGTCATACTTTCTTTTATAGGCCTTCTGCTGACCCTGTGATTTTGGGTGTGATGCTGATAATCTTGACTCTGTTGTCTTTCACTGATTCACTGTCCTCTTCGGGGGCCGCTCTCCTCTTCGGGGGCCGCTCTCCTCTTCAGGGGCCGCTCTCCTCTTCGGGGGCCGCTCTCCTCCTCGGGGACCACTCTCCTCCTCGGGGACCACTCTCCTCCTCTGAGCCAGAGCGTCTATTCAGTTGTATGGTAGTGGTAGACGCGCCCAGTTTTCTTCCAGAAGTAGCTGCTTCTGCCTCGCACTCTGGGCCCCGCTGCCATGTGTGTGCTGCTGCTGCTGCAAGGTGACGCCATGCCCTTGCGTGACATTCTGCAGTTAGCTAGCTAGCCAGCCGGCTGCCCTTGCACACAACTGCACCAGCGGATGGCTCTAAAGGAACAGGCACAGATCCGTGAATCAGCACGAACCCCCTGGAAGCAGCCATCATGGACCATGCACTGATGCTCTTGCTGGTTGCTCATGTCAGTACTGTTTCACCTTAAACCTACAAGCCTCCCACTGAATCCATTGCCACAGCTGTTTTCTGAATGATACTTAAACTGCATGCATCATTACAGTAGCTGTGTGAGAGTTGTGATTCCAAGGTTGTACCAGTTGTACCTTTCCTGACACGTGCCCATGGAGTGTGGTCACATGTGCACCCCTCCCTCTCAAAGCTGGAGTCACTATGGGGTTATATTTATAAGTGTGAGCGGCATTTTGCTTCCGATCCTGATTCGTGTTGGATGTTTTCTGTGAGGGTGACACATACAGATAGTTGCCTGGACCCACATTGGCACTGGAGGTGGCAAAAGCTTCATTTGACTGTGAGAAGCCATGTGAATGATTGAGGTCGGTTTCCCTGTTTTTGCCGCATCATGTTATGACACTATACAAATGAATAAAATAGCATGCTGTGCTCCATACATTATGTATGCAGCGCTTGCATAAAAGGTGATGACTATATAGAAAGCCTTTGAAAGGGAAGCTAAGCTGTCTGTCCTGTGTCTGGCCTTGGGCTGCGATGGAGGGCTGCAGTGTGATGACAGACACACAGCTGAGGCGGAGCTGGATGTGCTGCTCGCCAGGGCATGGAAAAAATAAGGCCGTTTTCTCCTAGGCATCCATGGTCTAGGTGGCTTTTTTTCAGGGATTAAAAGTTTGAAATGGGTTGGTATGTTGGCTCTGGATAGCAAGGTTGCCTTACATGGCTCTCTGGGCATGGAGCTGGCATGTTCTCCTCGAGTTTTCTCCAGGTACTCCAGTTGCAACCTGCAGTCCAGAGACATGTAGTTGGTGTCTCTAAATTGCTTATAGAACATGTGTCTATGCATGCATATATGTGCCCTATGATGGACTGGCATCACAGCTGGGGTCTACCCCAGTCTTGTGCCCTGTACTGCCTGAGATGGGCCCCTTGTGACACCTGACTAGGTTAGTGAATAGATAGATGGATGAATGGATGATTTGAAATTTGCACAGCAATCAGGTTTTTCACTTTGCTTTTCTTGCCCCAGTTGTTTGATGTTTAATTTCTTATTTATTGAAAGTGTGAGTACTGCGGAGATCCGTCGTCTTCTGTCTGTGCGATGTGAGCCGCGCATGGTTCCTGCCACTCAGTCCCCTTCCTTCCCTCCAAATCACTGTTGAGCTATCTTTAAAACACAGTCAGAAGGCAGCCTTGAGTACAGTGACGGATCTGTAAAAATCCCTGACTCCAGCTGGCTGGCTTTTGATCCTGATTTAAGCTTGGCAAGCTCTGTACACATGAACACCTAGTACTGATGACATTTTGTTTAACTGCAAGTCTATAAATTGTGCGCTGGGTGTGCATTGTGTCGTTTGATGATTGTCAAGATAACAAGCATGCCTGTTTACTGTTTTGAACAGTGTAATTTTGGGCTGCACGATGAGTCTCTTTTCATACATCCAGGGAAACTAACAGCGCTGTGCATGATGCTGCCCTAGCAACCCAGAGAAGAGTTTGGGAGGCAGAGCTTGGGCCTTTAAAAATATAAAGATGACAAAGCAAGCTGCATTCCCGCATTTTTGGTGGAATCCTGTTATCAAGTGTTTATTTTGGCAGAATCCTCCTGTCACATTAGGTATCAGAGTGGGGGTTGGCTGACCTTCTCCTAAAATGCCTGGGAATCATTGTTTTGGAGTGTTTTGGAGCAGGTGAGCGGCCATCCACAGCTGAAGTCTGTGTGCTGCAGATGAACCTGGTTTGCGGAAGCCCCAGCAGCAGCCGTTCCATTTCAAGGCTCCTGGGATGTCCCTCTTGCCAGCTTGTTTGAAGGGCTGAGCCATTTCATCCAAGACAGCTGTCCAGCAAAGGAAATATTTTGCTGCAAGTTAGTACCAGTGATTGATCCTTAGGCATTCACTTCAAATCTATAATGGCGCAATGGGGTCCAGATTCCACGTCCAAGACTGTGGAGATGGTGTTGGTGTGTCAGGAGAAGCTTCTTAGCTTTCGTGGCTTTAATTAGCAAGTCTGGGATGTGCAATTGTCCCTCCAGAACTGGCACCAGCGGTTGGGCATGGAATGGACCACCCAGGTGCTGTGCCAAGTCATCTGACCAATCAGCATGTTAGACCATCTTCCTTTTCTCACTGAGTTATTTCTATAGTGATGTAGGCCGTGGCAGAAAGCAACAGCACCATTTTAGTTGACCTGTGGGCAGTGGTGATTCTGCTCAGAGCAAATCTGGTTTATATCATTTAGCTGTTTGTTTAGCTCCTGTACAAAAAAATAACGGCATGTTTATGACGCATGTTGCTATAAAAACATCTGTTGCCTCTAGTCACCTTAAAATTTTCACCAGTTTGCTCTTTTATATGTAAGATTACACCAGAGAACTAATTATACAGAAGCTTCTCCACAAAGATTCAGCACTTGCTTCCCCATGTTTAAGAAAATAAAATTCCTCCATGTAACATGAGCTTTGTGCTGCACTTGAGTCCTCCAATCCTTGTGCTATTGACATAAATAAGATGATAAAACCATGGGACCCCCCTCCTTTAAATTGCTTTGTTGAAGGGTGTTACTGAGGTGGAACCCATCCTTCCCTGTGTCCCCGATCCCCATCTTGTGCCTGGTTAATGATGTAGGGCATTGGACTGAGGCGGTAAGGGGGCAGAGAAGGGCGGTTCATCCTTCTGTGCCAGAAAAGGGCTATGTCTGCTGCTCTCTCTTAGTCACTGCTCTTATAGGCTCTCTCCAGATGGATTTTTCATTGTAGGACAAGCATCCAGCACCTACATTTGTGGCACGGAAAAACATGGATGTTGCATTTATTTTCTTAACAGATTAAGGGCAAGTCCACCAAAGTTATGGCTACTTTGCTATGCATGTAGAACAAAACGGAACTCTGCATTTCTGTCCTAGTTCCAGTGAACATTTTCACCTCCATCAATCTATCACACAGGCTGCCAATTTGATTTTTTTTTTAGCCTGAATGGGACTAGAAGGATCTGAGCTCTACCAATGCTGTGATGAACTAGTTGAACATAAAAATTGAGAGAAGCTGACAAGAAGCTCACATAGTTGGTGTTCGTAAAGAAAACGCCGTCTTTCCAAAGGGCATGATTATGCTCTTTAGATTTTTAAACTGGGAAAGAAACTGAAAACATTTTCCTTTTGGATGCCTTTGAAGCAGTTTGATAGCTAAAATCAACTGTCTGGTTTTTGGATGGAATTCCCTTTTCATTGTGTCCTTTCTGGCCCTGTGATGTTCCCAGGCGTGGGTGCTCTTTTCTCTCCCTTTCTCCCCACTTCATTTGTCATGCATGCCAGGTGAAATGCTTGGCGTTCCTCTCATTTGATCTTTGGTCCAGAGTGCCCAGGTCCCAGGTGTACTGTTCCTTGCTTGTGGTCGTGTTGAAGTTGATTGCAGCTCCTGGTTTGCGAGGTGCTGGCCAGGAGTACTGCACCAGTGCACCGTTTGTCCGCTGTGTTTATGCCGGGCGGTCTGACTCCATAGCCAAAACCGCGATTGTGGGGGGATTAACAAGCTGCTGGCTCTCCTGTGAGCCCACTGCTCATGGATGTGGTTTTTCTGAAACCCAAATTGTTAGCTTGACATGCGTTGAAGAACACCATTCTCCAGCTGGCCAGTGAAGGTGTGCCCTGTCTCATCCACTTCTCCTTAACCTCATTTCCACCAACATAGAGCCGGTGCCAGTACTGGTGCTGGGCTGGTTCTCATTTGGTGCTTTTTTGAGAACCTGTCCGTGTTTCCACCAGTTTCATAAAAGAATGGAAATGTTATAGGTGGAAGTGAGAGTAAAGTAAAGGTTCACATGAATTCTGTTATTTGGATTTGATTTGATCTGTTTCGGAAGTTATTATAAGCTGCTGAGCCGAAAAAACGGGGCCTTTTAAGTCTTACAGTTTTCGGAGTATGACTTGTTGAGCTCAGTCTCTATTGGCCGTGTTAATTTTGTCTCCTTAAAGGGCATATAACACATAGTCTGTGTGTGAGTTTATTCTCGCTGGCTGTTTTATCACTGTCCTTTTAAGGGTCACTCAATAAATTGAGCTTTTCTCTCTCTCCGCATGATCCTCTTTGCTTCTCAAGCAATTTATTAATATTATTATTAGCTATTTATTTATGCAACATGTTTTTTTTATTTATTACTATTATTTAATTTATTAAATCTCTTTCCTTCTGTCTTTCCTGTCCTACAGAATATAAAAAAAATAATGTTATTTCCCATCACATTTGCTTATTTATTTAGTGGACCAGGCCATTTGGACTGGTGACCCTGTGGTCACAGTCAGTCGCAGTGTCCTACCCTGCTGAGCCACACTGGCCAAGCTGAATGTGGGTGTAAAATGCTTCCAGAGTAGGGCTGCATGATGTCACATTGCGATGTGCTTGCCATTATTTGGCACATGCGCAATAATCACCAGGGCCTAGGATGACGCATGAAACATTTGGCCGGCCGCCAGCTTTTCAATACAAACGATTAATTACGCCCACAATTTGATAAGCAGATTAGCAGTATGCCTAAAATATTAGCAATCTGTATTAAACAAGTATATGCCAAATTCTTAAACATGTGGGACTGCAAACTGCAAAAAGTACTGCCACAACACCGACGTCTTTCTGCCTTGTTTATCTCCTTGTTTAAAAGATGATGTGGCTGTTGAGCTGCACCTTTCTTCACCACCAATTCAGTGGTTATCGCTTCCATGATTTACGAAAGTGATAATATGTAGCGGGCTCCGCTAAACGAATTCAGTAAACATTAGGATGCGCCGAATTTATACAGATTACTAACTTTTGGGCGTCAATACGTATCTCATTAATATTTTATGTTCACTACTAATCTGCTTACCAAACTGTCGGAGTAATTAAATACCCTTATAGTACTGAAAAGCTGGCGGCCGGCCAAATGTTTCGCACGTCATCTAAAGCCCTGGTGATTATTGCGCATGTGTCAAATAATCGCAAGCACATTGCGATGTGACATCGTGCAGCCCTATTCCAGATGTTGCTGGAGCCCAAGTATTGATCAATTTTCTGAATATTTATGAACTTTCAACTAAAACACATTTAATATGCGCCTCAAACAAATGGTGTTGTATAGTACACGTCTCGTGATCTGTATGACGCAGGTTTGTGCTCCAGTGGACTGTGGGGGTGGGGTGTTCACGGAAACCTCTGGTGGCTATGGCTCCTTGCATGGTTTTCACTATCTGTGCTTACACTCATTCAGAAACATGGAGTTCCCTGACAGACAGTGAGCGGCCAGTTGATTTCCAAGTGGGGATTAGGGGATAATCACTCCGTGTGATTAACCCTCCATGTTGGGACAGACATTTGCGTGATGTTCCATTTTGCTCCTGCCCACTGGTCTAACAGCTAAGAGGTTTGGCTGTAGCCTGAGCAGTTCTGGTCTTCTGATCTTTGCTAGCCCCCCCTCCTTCTCAGCCTTCCCTCACCTTATCCCCCCTCCTCTCCAGGCCGAGATCCCTGCCGAGTCTAGTGGCTTGTGCCCACAGTGGTTATTTTGAAGGGGAAATGGAGTTTGTGTATTGTAGGTCAGTGTTTCTCAGCCCGGCCCTGGAGGATCCCCGGGCGGTCCACATTTTTTCTCCCTTCCAGCTCCCTGCCAGATAGACTACATTTCTGCTCTCTCACAGCTCAAAGCATGGACCATCCAGGGGTCCCCAGGGACCGTTTTGAGGATCTCTGATTGTAGGCAACTGGTGGCTGTAACTGTTGAGCCTCTCTCTCATCCCCATCTGGGCCTTTCTTCACAGTCCGACAGAGGTGTGAGCATCTGGTGTGTCTGTTTCGCTGATATCTTGGTTTTTCAGGGCCCTCCGTAATGTTTGAGGAAGAAAAAAAATTTTAATCTAAAAAGTTGAATCACCTAATAAAGATGAGGTACATTTTTTTTTTCTTTTTTTTTGGGTGATCAGTTTATGGCTTTGGCCTGGGAACAGGATGTGCAGAAACAGTTTGTGTGTGGCCACAAAAAGATGACTCATTCTGTTTGCAAAGCATCACCTTTTAATGACTGTGCTCATGATGCCCATTTGGCACCAGCTGATGGGCCGTAAGTGGCACGCTTTGGCACGTGCCTCCAGTCAATGTCCTTCACTCTCCTGTCCATTTTTAAAGATCTGTTATTGAGTACAATTTAAAATAAAAAAGCAGCGCTGTTTCCTGTGTGTGGAATGGAGTGCCATCAGTCTTGTACTCCTTTTGCTGTGGGCTGCTTCTGCTCTGTCAGCAAAGGCATGGAAGCCACCAGAAACCCTGTTTCTTTGTTGCAATCTTACAGCTGATCTAACTACCACCCCCACTCCGCCACCCACCCACCAAACCTGCTGTACCTGTTAAGTCACACATGACACTGAAGTCTGGAATGCAGGTAGTCTGACAGCGCGAGGGTGCGAGAAGTTTGTGTTTACATTTCTTGTTTTCCTTACATTCATCTTTGGCATTGGTGCTTTTGGTTGGAGCCAACGTACAAGACAGGCAGATAATGTGCTGCCGGTATTTCCTGGTGTTGCTTGAGTAAGACGCAGCATTTGGAGCAGGCGGGTTGTGTAGTGGTTAGGGGAGCAACCACATTACTGAAAGATTGCCGGTTCGAGTGCCCGACCCGCAAGTACCACTGACGTACCCTGGTACCATGGTACCGTCCCCAAGCACTGCTCCCCGGGCGCTCAAGTAGCTGCCCCCTGCTGTGTGACAGTGTCACATGGGTTAAAAGCAGAGGACACATTTTGTTGTTGCATGCTGCGGTGCATCAACAATAACAATTAATCATCACTTCAAATTAATCGCCTTCATGTTTCTCCCAGGATGTGTGGCATGCTGAATTCCTCACAAGTGACTGAACTTGTGGCCAGCAGCAGACACGTTCGTACTCTATGGAGAATTTGCAGGGTTAGTGGGTCAGACTTGGAAAATGCTGTTGGATTGTTTGAGGAATTTTGTGTGATGGTCGGTGTCTTAGCTCTGGCATGGATCATCAACCTCTCTGTGAGCTGGATTGGGCCAGGGCCGTGCATTCTGGATTTCCTGTGATAAGGCAGAGACCAGTCGCTCAGCACTTCACCCACTGGATAAGTGCTGAGGCCTTTGTGTGCAGCATTCTGTGCATTTTTTTAAATATATTTGTTCAAATGCATTTGCTATACAGTTGCTTTAATCTCTTGTGGTGAAACACTTTGTCGGCTGACCGTTGCACCTTTAATTGATCCCATTGCATTATGAAAAAAATGGGATGTTCACTTATCTGGGCTGGCCCTCAGTGTAAAATGTCAATAAGAATGCAGTGCATGCTGGGTGGTTTGTGCTGGTGTATGATTTTTATTTAAAGGATAGCTTTTGAGTGACACCTCAGGTATATGGCTGCACGACTTAATTTGATTCGTTAAATAATTGCTTTAAGTTTGCTAGTGGCAGCTTAGTGTGTGGTGTCTTGTGGCCCTTGTGGTCAGTACAGCCAATTCCTGCAGGATTCTCTGCAAGCTTGAGGGCCCTTAATATTTGATCAAATTACATATAAAACCTATCATTTAACAATGGCTATGATGCAATAGCTGTGGAATCATGATGCTTATGTATGTACTCATTAAAAATATTTTTCAAAAAGTATTTTAAGTGTAGAACTTGGGAATAAAGTCGGGTGCAGCTGTTTGTGTTCTTCCTATTAAATGGTTTGTCTTTGTTTTCCAATGGTATTTTTCTTGGCATAATCTCTGCCAAGTCTGGCCAAGGCTGAGGTGTTAAGCTCGAGGTGTTAGCTTAATAATGCTGGGCTTGGTATGGTGTCGTACACAAAGAATGTCGGGGTGGGGGGGGGAGTGAATGTTGCTCCCTGGTTTTTGCTGTGGCTGTCTCTGATATCTCCTGCAGGCCTTTTGCATGTTTCTAAGAGACATTAGGCTTAATAATTTTTGTTCTGTATTAAAGCTGATTTCATATCATTGCTGTTGTTGGCTCATTTTCTGTGGATATGTTTGTAATCTCTCATTTTAACCTAATTTTTTTTTTTTTGCAAGAGGTTTGCGATCTATCGGACTATGTGATGTCTGAAGGACAGCTTCTTTCTTCTAATTTAATTCCGATCAGTCTACTATATCACTTGGGGGGGAAAAAAAGTTTTTTAGCTGACCGGTCACTGGGCCGGCTGCTTTAAGCAGCTATTTAAAGCTGATCCTCTGGCTAGGATGTTTGACATCTCTAGGTTTGCAGTTCTTACAGCAGATCCTCTGTTGCTGTTAGCCACCCAGTCTCGATGAAAATAGGTGGTGAACTAGCTGTGGGATGGGAAGGCTGCTGGGATCTGTGGCATCCAGGGTGAACTTCTCCATGCTGGTGGTACGGCTGTTCTCCAGAATGATGCCCACAGGTCATCATTACAAGCAATTATTGTGTGCTCTGTGTCCATCTCACAGCCCCCCTTTAGACAACGTCCCCCGTTCACACTCTTCTTCATGGAGTCACAATCTTTTTCGGCTAGGGCGGCTGGCACAACTATGTGGTCAGCGCTTGTCTGAACAGAGGAGGTGACGTTTTCCAACGCGGCAGAAGAGCATTCCTGCTGGACCTGGGAAAAGAAAGTTCATCAGCACTAGAGCCCTTACTGCGCAGCTTGTTCATATCGCGGTATAAAAACACAACTTGTTCGCTTCACATAATATAAATATTTATCCTTCACTCGAATTACTCTCTCTGTCTCTCTGTTGACGCAATATTCCTGGGCAGGGTGCGGACGCCATCAGGAGGAGGTGGCCTGGGGCCTCTTATAGTAGGTGTCTGGGGAAATGCCCGCGTGCCGCACTTACTGCGGGGACCCTGGCTGCAGCCGCTTTGTCCCCGTTTAAGGGTCGTCCCCAGGGGGCTGTGCTGCACCCTCGGTGACCTGCTGGCTTCACCACCCGCCCCAGTATCTGTGACCTCCTTTAACTTGGTTTGTTTTTCCACCTCTTTGCTGAGGCTGGTTTATTTATCTGAATTGTTTGGCTCGTGTCCAGCTTTATGGAATTTTGTGTTCGGATGTTCTAACTCATGTTTGTGGAGTAGTCCTTCTTACACTGGTTGTTTTGAACATCTAGTGTGACTTGTTGTGGTGGAGGCCTGTAGTTTGATTGGCGCAGTGGCGTATTCCTTTCACTGAAAAACTCTCATAGGTTTATCTTGAATGAATTTAGTGAATGACTGCCCATTGTGAAACGCAGCAGAGGCTTGATAAACACTATTTCTGAAGTATTATAATCAGGTACATTATGTAATATAATTAGTCTCTGTGTTGTTAAAAAAAAATGAATATCCTGGTTGGTGGAAGTTCTTGCTGCTTGTCAAAGGTTTGTGTGTCTGAATTC
This sequence comes from Petrocephalus schoutedeni, assembly GCA_026780765.1. NCBI lineage: Eukaryota > Metazoa > Chordata > Actinopteri > Osteoglossiformes > Mormyridae > Petrocephalus > Petrocephalus schoutedeni. The sequence goes on along the minus strand of JAODKL010000009.1, from coordinate 869,131 downwards.
TGTTGCTGATCCATCTGCCACAGGCCATTTTTCAGTTGTTGTGAATACTGAGTCTGGCCTTTTAAGTTACCGGCTAGGAACTGGGTCGTTGAGGACGAAGCTGCATCTGGCATCTGGCTGCAGCCCTTCACTTGCTGAATGGCAGATATGGCTCCACCTGGATTGTGATTGAATCATGAGAGGGCAGAAACCATTTCTGGGCTTGGTTTTTCATGTCATAGTGAAATTGTGAAGGCCCTGAGTCATCCATCCTGTTCCTCCATTGTTCTCGGGAGGTGGGAGCACCAAAAAAAAGAAGGGGGGTGGGCCAGGAAGTGGACCCTCACCATGGCAACATGAGAGGCGCAGGTCCTGTGTATATCTCCCTCTAGTGATTTTTTTCCCTCTTTATCCTAGTTATTAATAGTAACCAGTTCCTGTGCCATGATAACTAGGCCCATCTGATTGTGAGCACTTCACTGTGCTTTTAACATTTGGAGGAATTCCGTGGGTTAAACCTTAGCAGCTAGAGATACACAGTTAACATATTGGCATTGGCCAAGTATTTGTTAAAAATCTAAATATCGATTTCAGTTCAGTATGTCAATCGTGGCCGGTTTTGCTGGCAGGTTTTTAATTTTTTTTGAACAATGAACTTTTAATTTTAAAAGTTAGCAGCATCTGAGCTAAAGATGTATTTGCTAAAATAATGGAGATGATTGCGTTGGTCTATCAGCCATTTTCCATGGTGGAGACCGGGGGATTTTGTCTGCCACTTAGAAATGAGGCTGCCAATTTCAATTTGAAGAAATAGGGGAATGTTGACTGGGCTGGTAGCTCTAGACATGATTGGTCTCAAAGTAGTAGCCAGCCAGAGCATTTATACTGCCCCAGAAGTGTTTTTAGTTTAAATCTTTTCAGCAGACCGATCTTTCATTTTCCTGTAATGTTGCTCGCCACAGATATTCCCCCCCCAGTAAGGTAATAAGCGTGCTTTCAGGGTTTGGGGAAATTAGAACCACAGTCTGTCGCTGGGCATGTCAGGAGTCATGGCTGGAATGTTTCTTTTCCAGACCGGTCCTGCTTATAAATGATAAAAATGCATGTTGCAGCAAAATAATTTGCCTGGCTAATTTAATTTTGTTCCCTTTGGTTTTGATTTCATTTTGCAATCAGAAGGTTTTGCTTTCCAGGGTTCTTCCTAGTGATGAATGATGACAGAAGGTCCATGACTCAGGTCTGTAAAAGTTTTTTAGATCAAAGGCTTTCAATTATCCACTTATCAAAGGCTGACCGTTGTGCTGATCACGCCACAGAAAATGGGTCGCTGGACCACTTGGCTCTCCGATATCATCACTGTGCCCTTCTGTCTGTCACACCCAGGTGACATGAACTTGTGACAAGCCCTGCTGTGAACGCTGCTCTGTCCTGTTTTACTGCTGCTCTGCCCTTCCTTCAGCCAGGGCTTATCCAGGAATATCTGCAGGAAGAGCATCGCTATAGACAGTACCTTAAAACAAGTGTGTGCACGGTTTCCTTTACATTAAAGCCACATTAACTCGTACCAGCTGTAACATAAAGAAAATGCAGGTCAGAGCTTTGCCCACCTCCTGCGCCCTCGTCTGCCCCTGCGTGCCGGCTGGGGCGCTGCCTCAGAGCTCTGCCCACCTCCTGTGCCCTTTTGTGCCCCTGCGTGCTGGTCAGGATGCTAGTTCAGAGCTCTGCCTACCTCCCTCTGCTCCCTCAGCAAGCCAGGCAATTTTAATCACAGATCTTTGATGTTACAAGGCAGAGATGTACAGCGATCAATTTTGCATTTCAAGCCCCTTTGCTATGTGTGCTTAATCTCGCTATAAAACGTGGCAGTCTCTGCCATAACAAGATTGGTTCAGCATTTTGACTTAAAAACCACTCTTGCACACTGCATTGTACTTGATTTTCCAGATTACTTTATGGCTGAATTTTATATTTGCATGTGCACTTCAAGTTCAATAGCTGTAGCATGCTTGCAGTCACTGGTGGTGAATGGACAGAGTTCAGTTATTAATAAAAAATGTATAAAAACACGCACGATCTGAAAATCAAGTGGTGCAGGGAGCCCAGTGCATTGTCCCTCCACGGCTTAAGTCCCCTGTACTGGACAAGTCTATCACATTTAGTTTTATAGTTATTGGTTTGACTATTAATAACATAATGTCGCTCTTTTAAAATGTCAACACCTTTGTTTCGTCTTCCTTGGCGACGCTGTGTATATGTGTGAATTGGATAATTGAAAGGGTTTTGATAAATAAATAAAAAAAGGGAATGAATAAGAATAAAAGACTGTTTGTGATAGTAATGAGTCAGTATTCAGTTATTTAAATTTAAGATTTAAATACTGTGCTGCATGTGTGGAAGGGCAACTCCACAGAGTTGAAAATGTCCGGACTTGAATAATTCTATGAAAGATGATCTTATATATGAACATGGTTTTAACTACAAGCAGCAAGGGATGAGAACAAGCAAGAACACCATCTAGTATTTTTCTTCACGACTAGGTTTTTGTTTTCTTCTGTGCGGGTGTAACACGTGTTTGGCGGTTATCATGAAAGTTGATATCTTTAGTTAAGGCTGCCAACATCGCCAGGATTATATCGACACATTGCCCAAGCCTAGTGCATCCTGCCTGAACGCGTGAACTTTGCATCCTCTCCCAGTGTCGAGCTGCTTTGCTCTGGTCCTTCCGCAGTTCCAACGCATGCAGTGAGGATAACTGCCGTGTTTATGTCGCACACAGATAATGCTTGTGTGTGTGCACTACAGACTGACTTCCTGACCTGGGGATACTCCAGATCTACTCCCAGGATTCAGGCCTCCTCTGTACTAGCTATGCACCTGGAAGGTGGATATATGGTGTGTATCTTACCTGTCAAAAAGACGTTACCCGGCAGGCTTTGCGGCTGTCTTCCAGGGACAGTCCCATGCAGAGGCAGCCCACCCCCCACCGGCTGCATGTGGTCCCCTGTGTTTCTGTTGCTCATGGCAACGCTCAGAAATGGCAGTGCATGCTGGGAGCTCATGCACCGGGGTTGTTGATAGCTGCTGAAGTATTGACAAGATGACTTCCTTTGCTCTTTCTGTGTCTTAGAAATATATATATATATATATATATATATATATATTTATTTTGTTTTTTGGTGTTTGGGTTTCCCTACAGTTTCCACTCAGTTAATCCTGTGTTTATTTTGAAAGTTTCCAGTCGTTCTGACCATGCTGCTGTTTTATGGGAAACAGCTGGTGTTCCTGGGACACTTCTAAACGACACACCGTGCAGAGTGTACCGTTTTTAAAAAACGCGCCCATCCCTCCATTTTTTTGAAATGGTGATCTCAAATTGTGGTGACAAATAAGCCCAGTCCCGGTTTCTGCTGGGTGGCGGTGCTGCCCTGCCTGGGCAGTGGGGGCTGTGAGGGTGGGGGTCCTAGGGATATCCCACAAAGGGCTTTTCATAAACCTCTACCAAGGCTGCCCCTGACACCGCAGTCAGCACAGCAGCCAACCAAGTGGCCAGAACCAGCATTGCGGGTTTCACTCCTCCTTTCTTGTGCTTTTCCCTTCGTTTTTCCCCTTCTTCTTTCCCTTATTTTATTTCCCAAGGGGGAATAGTCCAGCATGATGAATGATGTCACCCCCCCCCCCACCCCATGAAGTGGGAGGTCTCAGCAGAGAGCTGGCCCCTCTGACAGGCTGCAGCCTCATCTGTTGGCCGACCCCCCCATGTCCACTCTCCCTCTATGGGGATTATATTTCAGGAAGCGATGGTACGCTCCAGACCTCCGGGCCCACCCTGTGCCTCAGTTGAAATGCCATTCAGGACTGTCACTTCATCGCAGATTTCCCAGTACAGGTTGAGTGTGCGTGGGGGAGGAGGGAGGCGGGGCAGAGCGAGAGGGAGACCGGGGCTGAACGACCTGGGCGTGATTTGTGCACAGCCTCTTCCGGGGGTGGGGCTTTCCATTCCAGAGGAGCCGCGCTCCGTCTGCCTGGACGCTGTGGCTTTGGATGGGGCAGCCAGCACAAAAGGGCATTGCTGTTGTTTAGGCCCCCTGAACCCAATGGATTGTGATGCCATTTCGTGGGCATTTGTGAAGGTTCCCCTTGCGTGATTGTGTGCTCATTGCCAGTTGGTGAGTGAGAGTGGGGGTGGGGTAGTTTCCATGGATGGGACATAGGCTGGTTGGCATGGTACTGGTCCTAGAGCACTCGATGGATCTGAGGAGTGACTGGCCACACTGTCTCACCCTACAGGGCTCTAGAGGACCCTGTCCTGTGCTGACACACTGGCTGACCTGCTGGTGATGTTACTGTCTTTTCTGTCTCACTTCTCACTGTGGACAGTTTGTGCAGATCATTTGAGGAAGAGAAAGGAAAAAATTTGGTCTGTTGAAGTTATTACTCTACAAGTCAAAGGGTAAGTGTGGTAAATGCTATTCTGAAGAGCTTAAAGCGGATCTGATGTGTGATGGAAACTGCCCTGGTGCTCTGCTTAGTCCTACTTAAATCACAGAGGATTTTAATGTAGCCCATTCACATAGAGGGTCTCTAGTAGTGCTGCGCGTCTCTCTTGGTTCTATATGTGTTCATGCAAAGTAAGCAGTACTGCTGTGTGTCAGCTTGGACAGTGTGTGGCCCCCTGTTGGGGTGCGGGTGACACAAGCTGATCGCCCAATAGCTGCTGTAGCTCTGGCTTTGGTCCGGGAATGTAGATGGAAATCTGTGAGAATCACAGCTTTAAGGCACATACTTTGGTGATCTGATATCTGCGTTCTTTTTTAATGCACATAACGCAAATTTGCATTATGTCACATACACTAATGGTTTTTTACTCAGCTGGACCTCTGTACTGCCCTTTGCAAGGGGGTTTTCAGGGGTTTCCAAGTACTACGTGTATGAATTGAGCTTGTTCCTTGGGCAAGGTAATTACATTTACATTTATAGCATTTGGCAGATGCCCTTAGCCAGAGCGACTTGTGCTTAAAGTGCTTAAAGACTCCATTAGTGAATAAAAGAAACAACCCACCCGAATGTTCACAAAGTGAGCAGACAGATTGGAATCAACAGCATTGCCCAGTTTCAAACCCAAGACCAGCAGAGCTGGTGACCTGAGTTTAATCCAGCAAGTCATAGAGCGACCATAGTAGTTAATCTTTAGTTTAGTTCGCGTTATTTTTCATATGTGTGTTAACACATACATGTAATGTTGTAATCAATATTACAATGAAATGCGTTGGACTAGAGAGAAGTCACCATTGGAGGAAGTAAGGTGTAGGCACCACAGATTGCACATTAGAGGACGTGATGTGTGTAGGCACCACAGATTACGCTTTTGAGGAAGGTGACGTGTGTAGGCACTACAGATTACGCATTAGAGGAAATGGTGTGTGTAGGCACCACAGATTACACATTAGTGGAAGTGACGTGTGTAGGCATGTGTGTAGTTTATTTCTTGCCCTGTTCCACCACAAATAACTGAGCTCAAGAGCTGTGTGGAAATTAGCACAAGGAGTTGTAAGGAGTTTAATCAGATGTGTTAAATGAGGGTAAACCCAAAAATGTACAGGGCTCTGGCACTCCAGGACTGGAGTTTGACACCCCTGCATTAGAGGAAGTGACGTGTGTAGGTACCACATAAGTATCAATAAATTGCACATAATACTAGTTAATGGTTACATTGCAGACAGAGTTAAGAGTTTTGTGATATATTGGTAACAACGTGGAATGTTTAAGGGTTCCCAAGCTGAGTTTGCACTTCCTACCATCCTACCATCGAGCCTTTCCCAGCAAGCAAGAGCGGAAAAGTGCTTTTCTGAACATGTCCACAACGCAGGACTAACTGGCAATTAAATGTACGTTTGGGCGGGTGGGATTGGAATGGCCAGGCCTGTCCACCCCTAGCTCTCTGCCCTGCCCTTTGGCCCCAAGATCAATCAAGGGACTCATTATCTTGTCAATTATCTTATCCCAAGCAAGCCTGTTTTGCCTCACAATGAGGTTTCTGCCATCTGCTGAACGCCGCGCTGTGGGACTGGACGTGAAGTGAGGCTACAAAAAGGCCTGATTTTGGGCTCCCAGGCCTGGAGCTGTTCCCGGGATCCACTGACCACTCAGGACTATGGTATTCATTATGGATGCATCTGAAGACAATGGAAAGAGTAGGACAATGTGGTCTCTGCCCATTTGTCATGTATTGATTCCACCCTGAAAGCCCTCTGTGCGAGAATTTTTTTCCCTTCTGGTTTAAGCTGCAGCGACATGCTACATGACGGTTTATTTCATACACCTGCTGCTGGACGTTCTTATCTCTCCGGGTAGTTTGAGCCCATTTGGAGAAGAAATTCGTATTCAGCTACTATTGATTCTGCCCTTTGAGCAATTTTGAGACCCAAGTGGCTGGTGGCTTGACGAAGTAATACCACCTTGCACCTTTGAGAATCGCTGGCTGCTGTGACTCCATTATCTCTTGAGTATATGACAGTAACTGGGATAATGGGGAATCACTTCTGACCCAGTGGTTTCTTTTTGCTATGCTCTTAATTGCTTGCTACATGTGCATCTACAGCACTGCACTTTACTTTCATATGACTACTTAAACCCGGGCCATTCCTGTGAGAATACCTGGCAGTGTACATTAGGTCAATCAAGTAAGAGTTTGAGGGGGACGGGGAATGCTCTGCTTACTCCCTTGTTTCTGAACATGTTACAGTCATTAGGTCATTTTACAGTGAGAGAAGCCAGTGAAGGCTAGACTCCATACAGTGTGTGTGCGCAGTGCTCGACTTTCACTGTGTCTGCAGTGCTCGACTTTCACTGTGTCTGCCCTATCTGGCCATTTTCTTCCCGAAATAAACTCTTTGTTTCCTCCTGCATAATGACATCACTATGGAAACATCCACCTCCTCAAGGGTCCATTATAAGCAGCTGATAGTATTAAGGTCCCACTGCTGCAGGGTGCTTCAGAAATTCACAGTGAATAGCACTTTAAAGTAATCTGGAGGAAATTCTGTTGTTTCATTAGCACAGTGATGCAATTATTTCTTGCTAAGAGGTATATGTCATTCAGAAAACCAGTTCTAAGACTTTGTAAGAATAATGAGCTTGCTTCATATAAGCAGTGTGTTTGTCCACAGATAGGGAATCAGATCATAGGAATACGCATACCAAGCTTTATGTTTGCGTCTGCGGAGTGAAATATGTTTTCGGGCCATATAAACAAATTCCCATTAACAGAATTTGTTTTAGATGGGTCAGCTTTTATTTTCACCGCTGGTCTGCGAGGCACAGAATGAGTGGAAACTGTAGATTTAAATTGTATGATTATATATCCGATCTTTAACTGCTTGCTTTCTTGTGCCTTGTCTAATAATTTTGCTTTAGGGACTAGATTCCCCTGGCCAGCACAAACCAGCTACAGACCGCTGCTGGTCACATGCAAGACGAGACCTCAGACTTCTGCTTTTCCATGACAAATTTAGCGTGGATTAGCCTCCGTGTGGTTCTGAAAGAAGGTTTTCATTAGTCTGTTATAATAAGTCCCACACTGCTGCAGTAGACTAGGGGCCTGTGGGCCGTCCCTGTGCAGGCAGCTGCCATTGGTTGCGGTGTGTGTGTGGGCCTCTGCAGAGGGATGTAATTATACATTCCCTCTGTGTTAATTAGAAGCTTCTCAGACTTTATTCACATAAAGCAGTTAACCTTTACCTGTATAGACTACATAATATATGCTGTTTGTGTCCCTTTCTTGGTCTTGGCTCTTTTGCGTTCCCTTTGGTTCTATTTGGACTGGCTGTCGCTCCACTCACGCTGCTAACATAGGCTGCATTGGTGCCGGCTGCAGCACCCATGGCCAGTGGCATGTTGTCAGTGACCTCGGACTCCGTCCGAATGTCGGACTGACTTCTCCATGTGTGCCCCAGTCTCTGACCATCTGCTGCAGGCCGCATCCGTTGTTCGCTTGTTTTGCATAGGAGATGGGCTGCATGTTAAGGTGAACAGGAAATTGCACAGGAGGGGGCAGGCTTGGTTCTGGTACCAACAGGCTGCTTTCCAGGGGGTTCTCCACGCCTGTACTTCCTGTCACTTCTTTCTTTTTCCATCATTTGCGTTGGTGGCTGAAAGGTTTTTTTTTTTTTCCCTTTCATTCTTCTATTTTGTGGCAGGTGACTTCACAAATTACAATAGAGTTGGAAATATGATGTTTACAGAAAACTGAGGAATTTCTGCTCCCATTCCTGTGGGCTGTAAGCCCCTTTGTTCCACTAATCGTCCACCATAGATGATCATTAACCCAGTCCGATACATTTAAGCTTCACCTGTTAACTCATCTGCACAATCTGGAGTGGTTGTGGTTTTACTTCTCCCAGTTATAGAAAAGAGCTTCACTGCAGCCCGATTAACTTCTGTAATGGCTTCCCTGTTGGCTGGAGGGCTTGGATGCTCCGCTGGAATGAAACTTGAGCAGCCCTCTTGACATGGGTGACTGCTGTTAACTTACAGTCTCTTGTGGTGTGAGAGGAACTCTGTGCTCCTTCCTTTGGGCAGGCTTTTCTGACTGTAGCCCTCCTTTGATTGCACGAGGGAGAATGATAACTAACTTAGTTTAGCTTACGTCCCACGTGGCTTTCGCTGTAGGGTGGAAATTTAGTGTGTCTGCAGTACTCCATGCACTCTGAATATACGGGTATAGTTTTTGTACATATTTTCTGCACCTATTAGGAAGCGGCTCTTGCTTTCTGAAAACCAAACACTTGAGCAGTATAGTGAGTGGTAACCCCTGGAGACAGCTGAGGCAGCATGAAGAGGATGCCTGTGAATAAAAGTATTGTGTCCTTGTCACAGACACTTCTGTGTGGAAGGTGGCAGCTGTAAAACTTGGCAGCCTCGATGATCTTATCTGTTCACTCCAGAGTGACCTCAAACTCCATGAACCTGACCCCTCCCTCCTTTTTGTCTGTGGTGGCCGACGGCTGTCGCCCTCAAAACATCCGTTGTTTTCATCTAGTAGATCAAAGACCTTTTTCCATGTCCTCCTAGCGAATTTAACTCTCTCGGATTTGGCGATTTACTTAAACTGGCACTGATAGAAGTTTTAAGATCCTGTCACAGAAAGATTTTGGAATTATGGGTGATTTGTATTGCCTACATTATTATGCCAACTAGTTTTTTTTTTTTTTTTGCAGAATCAGTTTCTAATTTGCAAGCTTTATCCATGGCTAACCCCAGTGTATTCTCCTTGGCAGGCTTGAGCTGTGATGTCTTGAGGCAGTCTCCTGGGGCCCCTTGAAGGAAGTGCTGCAGGCGCTGATGGGAACTACTGCTCCAATATGAACCTTCACGATGTTGGAGGTAGGCGACGCTTCGAGGACCCAGAGTTCACCCTGCGGATCTACCCGGGAATCATCGCCGAGGGCACCATTTACTGCCCTGTCACGGCCCGCAAGAACACCACGGCGGCTGAAGTCATCAGCCATGTCATCGACAAGCTGCAGCTTGACAGGACCAAATGCTACGTTCTTGCCGAGGTGAAGGAGTTCGGTGGCGAGGAATGGATCCTCAACCCCACAGACTGCCCCGTCCAGCGCATGATGCTGTGGCCCCGCATGGCCCTGGAGAACCGCTTTGGCGGAGAGGATTATCGCTTCCTGCTGCGGGAGAAGAACCTGGATGGCTCCATTTACTACGGGAGCCTGCAGATGTGGCTTCATGTGACGGAGGAACGCCGGCGCCTGGTCGAGCGGGGCTTCCTGCCGCAGCCGCCGCAGAAGGACTACGATGACCTGTGCAACCTGCCTGACCTTAACGAGAAGACACTGCTGGACAACCTGCGTGGCCGCTTCAAACAGGAGAAGATCTACACCTACGTGGGCAGCATCCTCATTGTCATCAACCCATTTAAATTCCTGCCCATCTATAACCCCAAGTACGTGAAAATGTACGACAACCACCAGCTGGGCAAACTGGAGCCTCACATCTACGCGGTGGCCGACGTAGCGTACCACACCATGCTGCAAAGGCGCCGCAACCAGTGCATCGTCATCTCTGGGGAGAGTGGCTCGGGCAAGACTCAGAGCACCAACTTCCTCATACACCACCTGACCGCCCTCAGCCAGAAGGGTTTTGCCAGTGGGGTGGAGCAGATCATCCTGGGGGCTGGACCTGTGTTGGAGGTGAGGCAGCTGCTGTTTGCACCGGGGCTGTTGGATTGGGTGGGTGGCGAGGCTGCTCAGAGACTGGCATGGCCCTCTCTTCCATGACTATAGAGGAAAATGAAATGCATGCATTTCACTGGTCATGATGTGTCGGCTGTTGGCTAAGTTTGTGTTGTCTCTGGGGCTTGTTCTGTATTTGCTAGTAAATGGTAAACTTCAGTAACTAATAGGGCTGGTACACCTGGAAGGCAATGCACTGCTCTTGTATAGCTGGTGGTCCTGTGTCTGCTCATACAATACAGATTCAGAAACTGTGACTTTGCTCTGCCGTTTTTTGTCAAAGGGCCTTTTCATCTTATATCATGACTCTGTAGTGGCTGAATTTGGTCCAAGTGTTGAAGCTGACAGTTGACTAGGGGTCGACCGATTATTGGCCTGGCCAATTATTGGGGGCTGATATTAGGCATTTTGCCGATTATTGGTATCGACGTTTCATTTCAACGCTCACGATGTTAAGTGATTACAAGGTGCCGTACTGTGGTTCAGCTGCCGTCTCTTCCTCTGTGCTCTTTGCTCTCATCCTGCTGCTTCATGTAATGTCCCGTCCACACCAATTGCTGATTGGCTATGTGTCACACGAGTAATAGCCAATCAGTGCTGAAGCCTTGCTGTCACTCACACCACACTCTCATACATGAGCGCAGTGTGAAGCCTCGAGGAGGGCGGAGTTTCACCTCAGCGTGGGCTGTTGCTGAGATTCTAAGGTAAAGCAGCTGATGTTTCCCCAAATTAAAACGTTACAGTCCTACACAGTGAAGTTACAAAACACCACAGAGCCCCTGCGACCTATTCCCATAATGAAAAGCCTGCCCGGTTTCCCAGCTACACCACTGAAAATGCCAGAATAAGTTATAATAATATAATAGAATACAGAAGCGTCATGCATTCACTAAAGAAAAAAAAAAACATCCGAGCGTTTTTATGTAAAATGTACTTCTTTAATTCAGAAAAACAGACTGGGTTTTTTTTCTTTATTGAATGTGGTACGCTGCCGTATGAGTCAGCAATGTTAGCTGTAATGACAAAGTGTTAATAGCGTTATGTAGCAGCGACAGCTAATGTTGCAACAGAAGCTTATTTGTGGTTCCACGCTGCTTATCTTACTTTACATTGCAGGACTTGGATTACTCATCCCTCATGAGATTCTCATGTTGATGTTACGTGTAACGTTAGCTGATAACAGCGTGGAGTCTCCTACTGCTAATTTAAATGGCTTACCAAACTCTGTTATGTTATTAAGCAAAAGGTATTAATGGTATTAAAGTATCTATTAATTTGTTTTGTCCAGGCATATAAGTTTTATTAGATGCTTTATTTTTTATTATTCTTATTCTTGCTGCAACAGTGTTATGAATACCTAAGAATCTGTAAAAAGTATATACATGTTTTTTGTTTTATATTGTATAATGAATCATTTTCCATTAATTTAAAAAGTAACATTCACTTTAAAAAAGAGCAGCCATGCTGTAATAGTGGACTTTATATCTTCAAATTCTCATTACAGATGGATGCAAGAAAAGCACATAAAAGCAAATGCATATCAGTTCCAAATATTGGTTATCGGCCCCACCAACTAGTAACAATCTGTATCGGTATCGATATCGGCCTTGAAAAACCGATACCAGTCCACCTCTGAAATTGAATTCCAGTGAAAGTATGCATGACATTGTGAAGTGGAAGTCTTTTGTTCCCACTTTCTGCTGGCCTTATTTTTGGGTAAATTTGGGACTTTAAACCATGTTTGGCCACAGCTGTTAAGTTCATATTTCTGCTGCTCTTTAGAAAAACTCATTGCTGCTTAATACATTTGGGCTTCGGTTTTACAGAGGTATCCACTCCTTCCGCACTGGACCGCTCGATCGCTTATACACTTGACTTTTGATCAAAAGCTCAAGAGGGGTAATGCATGGAATTTTCCCCTCACTGAGAGAGTTCTGTACTTTGATAGTCTGTTTACTGCTTATGGTGTCCTTTTGCTGCCCTCTGGGATGGAGCCCAATGCCCTCCCCATTCCCAGCTCTTTTGCTTTGTCTTACCGTGTTGGTAGTTGCTGGTTTCCGTGTCTTTGGTGATTTGGTGAGGTTTTTATGAGATTAATATTAAGTATAACTGTAAGACCAGCAGTCATTCAGGATAGCGGGGAATTTGGTAACCATGACCTCAGCTGTATGAATTGGGAACACAGGTTTCCAAGTGGATTTCAGGACTGTGGTGCTGGTTTGGGTTGATGGTTGGGGGTGAGAGTCTAGCCTCAGACACAAACTGGAGCATGTGACCTGAATAGTCCTGGCTATCAGTGGAGGAGCTTGAGCCATTGAGCAGGAGCCGGTCATCTTGCTTGTTTTTAACTGGCTCACCGGCTGTTATGTACTGTATACTGTCCCAGTCCCTTCAGTCAAACATACAGATCCTTCAGATGCCATTTACTTTTGGGCCTTCTCTGAAAGATTTCATTTAAAAATGCTGTGGTGATTGAGTTATGCTGTAATCAAGATAAAACATAAGAGGGGTTTGTTTCTGGATACTGCAGTACTGTATAGCTGTTCTGTTCTGTTGGATGTGAGCCAGGAGCAGATTCAGGAGAACGGTCAATGGGCGAGGCAGTGGGGGGCTCTGCGATGTACTGTATTTTGTTAGCAGGCCGAGCAGCATCAGGAATGCATGGTGGCTGTGTTCTCGGGCGCTAATATTTAATCATGTGGGTTAATTTCCAACTGAGCGGCACACTTGAGTGGTTTTCTCTATCCTCCTCCATACACTTATCTGCAGTTGGACTGGGCAGCGCAATTTGGGTATGTGGGCGCTGTTCACTGTCGGTGCTGCCATGATTTCGGGCTGCGTGCCCAGGCACACTGCCCAGCAGTGCCAGTTTCTTCATGGTTTACCAGCTTTGGATATGGTATGAACTCTTGGCTCACGTTAAGGGTTGTGGCAGAATCACTGATTGAATTTTACGAAAATTTGCGGATGATTTCATTTACCAGTGCTTTTACTGGGAGCCTGATTTAAAAGTCTCATTTAAAATTTTATTAAGAGCAAATTTCACAGAACATGAATTTCAACAACATTATTAATGATAACCATGACGACCTAAATGTACATATAAAATTAACCCCCGGAGTATAGTCAGATTCTCCTTTACCTGTCGCCACCAGTTGTGCCAACAAACACAAAGCAGTGCCGACTGAAATCATTTGCTTTTGGTCATCCAGAATATTTCCACACAGCGAAAGATGAATGTCTTCTGGCGATCAGTTCTTTTTCACCTCGCCCATTTCTGTTTCTCACAAACAAACCACACTGTGAGTGAACAAGCACGGCAGCGGTTATAATTGGCATGAGGAGCATTTGCTTAGCTCACACAAAAACAGTGGAGGCAAACTTCCAAATGTATAAAATTTCAGAGAACGGTTAAATCGCAACTAGTTATACTGCTGCTAAGTAATACTTAAAATGACTTGTTTTTTTACTTTACACGTGTTATCGATTATTCCACAATGCTGACTCATCCTTAACCTACATGGCCGATTCCTGTGAAATGTTCCCTTACTGAAAAGCCTCCCTATTCTACATGATTTTCCTAGTAGCCTCCTCTCTAAGTTTGCTGCATTGCAAGTGAACTGACTGTCAGAATAATGGCGTCTGCATTTGTCATCATTTTGGCAATAAAACTACCCTGTCCTGTCCCACGACCGCTCACACCAAATGCTGCTTCAGCAGACATTCTGTCAGGACTAAAAGCAGATTAATTACTTATTCACTAGGGCTTCATGAGACTGGAAACATTTCAGATGCTGTTTTTTTTATTTTAATTTTTTGCATTAAATGACTTCTATATCTATACAGCAAAAAAGGAATTTACCCTAAACTAACCAAATAACTTATATACTAATGGAGTCTGTCAGGTAAGTTGCTGTTGCCGCAAGTTGTTCCAACAGACCCAAAGAGGTGCTTTGTTTGATGTCTTATGGTCACTAGTCCTTGTTTGCCCGACGCCGTTTGCCAGTCACTGGGATCAGAATCAGCTATAACTCCTCCCCTGCTTCTTATGTTGCACCACATGTGATTTCTGCCTTGCACACACTGCATACAGCCTAAAGTCTTTTTCGGACTCCTGGCAGGGCCGCCCGTCCGCCCATTTCAGCAGGCTGCGTTTGCCTCTCACGGTAGTGTGTCTCGCGTAGTTTGTCATCTCGCTGGTCCTTCAGATCAGCCTTTACAGAGAGCTCCAGCCAAGCTGCCGCCAGTCCGGCGAGAGCATGTGATATCACAGTATTAATCTCTTCTTAACGCAATTGATATCCTTTTGAATCTTATTGCCATGATTACAGTTATTTGGAAGTCTAAAGATTAATGCAGTGGCCCCTGGTGAAATAACCAATGATAAAAGTGTAAAATAATAAAATAAATAAATACTAAAATAATGCATGAGTACTCAAGCTGTGATTGTTAAAGCTGTAATTGTTGTGTGACTGATTAATTAGGGTCGCCTGAGTTCTAAATATTTTTAGTATGACACATGCACATGCCGCTAGAGAGATAAGGTATAGAATGTACGTGGAATCTTAGAATGTCACGTTGCTTGCTACAGTATACATTCCAGCTACGTTCTTTTCTCCTAATTCTCTCGCATCTCAGAGAATTTAGGCACTTTGCAAGTCTTAAAATTTCAAACAATGGTGGAGATGGCATCAAGAATATCAAAATGAACATAAGTAAAATAACTAAGAAAACTGACCCAGTACTACCTAAGGCACCAGAAGAGAGGAGGGTAGAGCTGGAAGAGGCGGTGCAGCTGATGGGAGAGGAGAAATGTCCTCCCAAAGTGCAGGAGCCAGATATGCCAAAGGTCATAAAAACCGAGAGCAATGGGAAAGCAACTCAAACAGAAATCAAGAGAGCTCGATTTCTGTCAGTGATCAAGCCAGAGAGCTTGGCTATGGAGGTGGTCACCTGTTCTATTCCAGCGTGGCTGCCTAACCTCCCCCCAGCAGGATGCCCTGCTCTCTGTGCCGATTTCAGCCCCTAGATGGTGGCGTTTCTGACACGGGCTGCTACTGAAGCAGGATGACATTTGGTACCATGAGCTTGTGGAACCCGCTGCAGAGAACATGGCCTGTTGCTGTCTTGTTGTGGTGACATCAAGTTCACGAATCTGTTTGACGGAGGACAAGGGATGGTTAAGTATGGACATGGCCTGCTGCTCCAGAAGCCTCCAGGAGAAACATAATTTTCCTGCTTAGGGGGTGACTTCTAAACTCTCTTTGCGACGCTCAGCTGGCCTTGGCTGCAGCAGTACCACCCCTCGGCGCCATGCGGAGCCTTCGGGGCCTATAGGGTGACGTCCTGGGAACGTTGCTCCGGCATCAGGCCCAGGCGCGTGACCCTGCTCCACAGAGCAACTCCAGTCTCATTTAACTGCCTTTGTCTCTCACTTGCATGTCACATGACAGCTTTCTGCCCAGGGTGCCTTTGAATGCTGTTCTGACCCACTGTGGTCTTGGATTCCCTACAACTCTCCTAGTCAATGCCCAGGTGTTTCTAATGAGCACTCTCAATTCCAGCTGCCCAAGGATTAGGGAGAATCACTCCCTTCGTGAGGCTGGGGTCAGGAGATTTGCGAGCAAAATAATCACAAGGCCTTCAGAGTGTGTGTTTAGTACGTTGCGTCCTTTCTCCTGAACATGTTAACCAGTTAATTTTTCTTAGAAAAAACCTCTCAAAGAAGACTACTGACATACTTGTTTCACCGTAGAAGTCAGTCATGTTAATCTTCCTCATTCTACATCTACATCTATCCATGCAATGTTTTTATGTGACTTTATTGCACTTTATTTATGGACATACTTTTTGTTACACTTTTGTATTTCGCTGGAGAAGACTTGATTCAAAATAAATATTTGTCACCATGTTAATCTATATCCATCCAATCATTTCTACCTTATTGTACTTTATTTTGATTGTTTTATGGGACATACTTGACTACACCTTTGCACCTTTGCAATGTGGACTAGATTTTGTTTACAATTCCCAAAGAAATATGATAAAATGCTAATTATGTTTGCATAATTCATTGTAATGTAAAGGATTATGAAATTTAATAATTTTGACTACCATAACCCCAGTATCAATCTGAACCAAATCGTATTGTATCATGGGAATTTCTGAGGTATCGAAAAAAATCGAATCGTTGGCCTAAGGAATCGATATCGTATCTTGAGGAAAGCTGTAATTTACACCCCTACTACTTCTCACTCACTAAAGTGTGTCTGTCTTTCTCTGTGTTTGTCTCTGTTCATGTGCATATCTGTTCTTGATGAAGAGCTGAGGAAACCACTAGTAAAGTATTATCGATTTTCTGTAGTGGATGACGAGGGATCCTGTCACTTCACCACGAAGTAGTAGGTTTGCCACTTTCATTCGGATGAAATAAGGGACGTCACCCTTATCGATTTGGCAGTCCATAGGTAAATTGTTGAGCCTTTCCTCTTGTTTCAAAACGTGGAACATAGTACCTTTTTTACGTTTTTAATTCATTTTTAAATCTGCCGTAATAAGTCGTTTTCAGCCGAGTTAAAAAAAAAAAAAATGGTGTGACATCATAACATCATTCTGCTGATTCGTTTTGGCAAATCCCACTCCCCCATGCTCGGGCAAGTAAGCTCATTGGTTGGCGTCCGTCAGTACCAGCCATATTAGTCAAATATATCGGTTTTCGATGTTGGTCAAAATTTCCATTTTGCTGGCACACTAATCATTAGCCCTTTAGTCAGCATTTGTGAAAAGGGAGCGTTTCATGAAAGATTTCCTTTTTAGGAGAAGGTTCATAGTTTGTGTGTTTTCAGAAGTTCTCAGAATTCTGGGTGGTGGGGGTGGTTCCTTGGTGGATAGTTTTCTCTCATTATGCTGTTCACAGCCCAGGGTCTTCCAGACAGTCATGTCGGGCTGACCTCCTTGACTGGATCTCTCCTGTGCCCCCCTTGATGGTATGGCTTTTTTCCGACCCCCGACAGGGGCCTTCTCCCCTGGCCTCCCCTCCCACAGACATTTGGTTTGGGCCTGGTTGTCTTTAGATTCCAGTTGCTTGTCGAAGGCGTGTGATTCGGAGCACATTAGCTCACCAGGAACAGCCGAAGTAAATGACTTCATTGCTGGACGACTCTACTCTATTTCCTTCAGAAATGTTAAATGATGCCACCGTTTGTCCTGCGTAATGCTGCTAACTGTAGTGCAAGCCGATGTCCCTAATTATACGGATGGGCCCAAAAAAATATATACACACTTTTTTTTTTTTTAAACGCCCTTTTTTAAACCTGAATTGAGTTATGGCAGCAATGTATTCAAAATTCTGTAATTCATAATTGAAACTTGACTTACAGCTACCCTTTGATATTTATATAAATCAAGTAATACACTTTTTCTGGATATTTTTTATGTTGAAGTGTGTATACATTTTTTGGGCCTCCCTGTATAATTTGCCTTATAATTAATAATTAATGAGATTTCCGTGGTACTGAAGTATTTATTCCTCTATCTTACTCTCAGTGCGTTTTCAGTTCACTTTAAATAAGGCTAGTATATGATAAGCATGCCGTTAATGGTTCTGGGTAATCTCTATAGATGTTAGGATAGGAAAGTGTTTCATTTTTATTTTTTCCCTCTCTTGATTTTGTAAAATAGGTTTCTTAAAGACCATTACTTTTATATGATTTTTTTAAAAACTACACACTGTACAAGAAATGTTTATCATATAGGCAGAGATGTGTTTTTCACTGAACTTGGATGACTCTAAGCATCTAAGATTGATACGTTATGTGCTCTTTAATGGTAGGAACTTTCTGGAATACACAATTTTTTGCCAGTTGACCCTGTTCCAGCAATCTCACATCACTAAACCGAAGGCTCTTATCTCACGCCGTTTTTCCTGTGTGATTCTTTGGCTGTGTCTGTAGTTTGAGTGATGCCAGTGATATCTCTCCGCCAGTGTGTGTGGAGGTAACATTCTTGTTGGGCCTTGGCAGAAGACCTTACAAACTCCACTTTGCTGCCCTGTTTACAGTTTGTTTTACTGGCAAGGCTGTCCTGGACAGATACCATGTTTTGTTTTTTGCTTTTTGTTGAGTCCTATTAGTGGTGCAATAGTTCTGACACCAAAACCGGGATCCAAGCGTTCACAATCTTAAGTCCCCGTTCTGAATGACTGAGGTCTGCTGAGCTCTCAGTATGTTACAAAATTAATTTTTCCTTTTGTAATTAATGCTGTGACACATATGACTCACAAAATTATTCCTCTCTGTACAGTTAGGGCAAGCTGTATATTTTGTAGAATTTAGAGCTTGGCTCGTTTCATTAGCTCCAGATGGGTAATGACCCTGAGACTGCAGAACTCCCAGGCGCATTCGAGTCAGCGGTAGGGCTGGGAGATATTCAGTTTTCAAACTCGCCAATATGTGTCTTAATAATATCGCGATAAATAATATTATTGTTTACATGTCATTCATTAACAAAAATTACACAATTTGGCCACAATGGGACATTTAGCTGATGTCACTCTTAAGTCCCTTTCAAACATGCAATGCCACCCGGTACTTTTCTAGACATTTCCCAGAGGGGTTTTATAAGCAGACACAAATGTCCGAAACAGTTGTACCGGACATTTAACAGACTTTACCCTGCTGGATCCCTAATACAAAGTCCAGATAATTTCCGATTAATCATCAGGTGTGAATGGAGCAGGAAATTTTCCAGAGAATTCAGCACTAGCGAGTGTGCATGTTAATGACGTTTCTATCAGGCCACTGGTGCAAAAACGGAGGAATATGTAGCTGCTTCATGCCTGTATATGGCTTTCCACTATTTTGCTGATATTGCAGATACGTCCAAATAAATGTAGAATTGATATCAAAGCAAAAACAGTCGTTATTGCGGAAGGATATATTTATTATGTGTCATGTCCTGTCTGCTGAATGCTCTACCTTAGTGTCACCCCGCGCATCGACCGAAATATTTCTGGTTGTTGTAAACTCCTCTGACGCAGAAAATCTCCGGTTGTATGCTACATGTGTGGAAGGGAAACTCCCGGAAAATGTTCGGACTTCAGTAATTCTCCAGAAAATGTCCGGAGTTCATGTATGAACTTGACTAGAAAACCATCTAGTCCTTTTCTTCATTACCAGGTCAGCCATTTCTGTTTTCTTCAGTACGAGTGTAACGTGTGCTCGACAATTATTGTTTCAAATTGAAAGTTATCGTTAGTTAAGGCTGCCAACATTGCACATTGTCCTCAATGTGGGAACATTTTGGTTATCCACCAAATAGTATAGTATTTTGTCTTTTTTTTATTGATATATCTTTATTTAGTTGGGTAAGGTAATTAGCATGCTCTTTAGTGTTTTTAAGTATTTTTAAGTATATAGTTTTTAAGATGATTAATAAAACCCAGAAATTTTCCCGTTTTTTTTCTTACTCATGCTCTCGTCCCAAGAAAAATAACCTGAGGTATGGCTCTAACCGTGGCTCAAAAATGATGATCTGAGAAACACTGTGGATTGGGAGAATGGTCACACCTCTAAATCCCACAGTAGGTGGGATTGTTTTATGTCTTTGGTCACTCATGGAAATAAAAGTAGCCAGTGGCAATCAAGCAGCCGGGACCCAGTGGTCCTTTTGGCCGTGGATTCCAATGGTTCGCTTCATTGGCTAGAGTTTGCTGTGGTGGGAGAGGGGAAGTTGCAGCGCATGGAGATGGTGAGCTGAGTCATAATGGGGCCGGAATGAGGGCATCGGAGAGGACGCCTGCATCGCTCTGCCTGAATGTGAGACTCTGCCCATGGTGCCCGTTCACCCGCCTCCTTGGGCTGCGAATTCCCCTTCTCATAGTGGACTCTGTTAGGCGTGTGATGTACCGGACGTCTTAAATGGCAGCTGCAGCTGGCTGCTCTCCCTCTCGCATCTGTCCTCATGCCTGCCGCTCCACCTGGGGAATTACCCACAATGCTGCCTTGTCCAGCTGCGCATCTTGCAGTGACTGTCCCCAGATTCCTTGAACACCCTCAGCTGTGCGTAGGTTTCTCACGGCTGTCACCGGTTACCAATAGAACCCCATTCCACTTAAAAGAATCTCCCAATCTGTTCCCCATTCAGCGCTAGTGAAAGGAGTACTGTTTCCTGCCCTGATGTAGCCCACAGCCATCCAAGGAGCATACGCTCCGGAAGCGGCCTCTTAATGCGCAGATAACTGTGGCTCGCAGTGGGGGGGGTTTGGTTTGGGTTTGGCTCCGGCTCCCTGAGGACCGGTGACATTCCCCAGCACACACAAGCTGACCGTCCTGGAGTCCTGGTCAACAGACCATCCTCAAACGGCATTTTGTTAATTTTTACGGAGTGTGGTGAATCGGAAGGCTCAGAAATAACGACCATGCAGGAAATTCAGTTCCGTTTGAAGTACCCTGAAATCTGACACCTCCTGTTCAGACATTTACCTCTGGTGTCTGTTAGTCCCCCACTTCCCTGCTTTTTTTTCCTTCCAATGATGTCTCCAGACTTTGTAAGGTCTGCTGCCTTTTCAGCTAAGCCATCCTGTCGGCAGGTTTCTCACACAGTGGCTCAGTAATCGCAAATACTTCATATGCTTCCTCGTTATGAATCCAGCACTGTGGAATTTATTACTCGCTAAGTTGTTAAGCCTTACCAAAATAACAGTTCTTAATGAGGTAACTGGTCAGCCAAGTAAACAATAGCATCCCTTTGGTAGAAGCCTTTGCCTTTAAAAATATCTTGTTCCTTTCTTCTGTTTTGGAGAAGATGTAATTTACCCAGCTATGTACTCAACCTTTAGCCTCTCCCTGCTGTTCCATGCACCAGCTTTTGATTTATCACTCTTTTATTTTGCCGTTAACCTTGTAATCTGTGCAGTGTTCGTGTTCCTGCATAGAAACCCCTCTCGTCTTGTCTTCCTGCTCATGTTCCTAGCAGTATATCAACACTGAGCTAACGGTTCCTCCACTAAATAAAGCCGAATATTATAGAAGGTCTTTTAAATGCTGAGTTGAGTGTGTCCTGCTGTACAGCCTTTAAAAAGCCAAGCTGTCTCTCTGCACACGCATTATGCATGCATCAGGAAGTTCTCCTGAGTGTGGGGGCATTGGCAGACAGCTGGGCTGCAGCTCATCTCCACTGTGAATCCATTCTGTTCTGGCTTTTGCTTTTTAGATCTTTCCTTTAGAAGTATTTCTTTTGTTGTTTCAATGCTGTCTTTTTTAATGGCCGCCTTTTGAACGAAAGAAGTGCTTTCTTTTAGGAGTTAATTAATTAAAATGTTTTAGCCGGCAAATCGTCTCCTGGACGTGTTGATGTCTTAATTCATGGCCCACACTGTAGGTGTAGTTCTGTGAAGGAGTCTATGCTAAAATGCTAAAATTTTAAAGCTCAAATTCATATGTGAGAATTCTTTGGATAATCTTTAAGTAGATTAGGCTTGTTTACCACTCGGCATGCGGATGGTGAGAACGCTGCTGGACCATTCCTGCCCCCACCCTGGCTCTAACCCTGTCAGCTGACACATGACATGTGACCTATATGAGGCCCGACCTTCCTCAATCTGGTAGGACACCTCGAAAGTCCTCTTCTTGGAGGCACTCTCTGTCCTGCAATTTCTCTGTTCCAGTGCCAGTTGTTCGATGTGCTGAGTGGTGGTGAGTCGGCTTTCTACTGCCCTAAGAAGAAGAATAGACCGTAAGCAGTAAACTAGCACAGCAGACATGTTTAGGCCTTCTTGTGTTAAAGGATTGAGGGATTCGACATGAACATGGCTCCCAAAAGTTTGCTCAATAATGAAAGGATGTGAAAAATTTTGAGCATTACTTATTTGGTTAGCTATTTTTTTCCTGGCTTTTTTTCTCTGCTGTGTTTTCGGCTTTCCCTGGCTAGCCACGGCAGAATATATAACTCGCCCTGGGATTGGCCGAGAGCAGGCCCCACTTGCGGAAGAGTTGGTTGGATGGTTCTTCCCGTGTGTCTCAGATTGAGGCCACGTAGTGCCTTGCTTTGTGCGCCCAAAGGAATGTGGTAGGCTGTCCCACTTGGGTGACATCTTCCCGGGCCCGGCCCCAAGGTGGATGATATCGCAGTGTAGTGCCTGCGGTTCTTCAGCACCTATGCCTTCCTGCACCTCTGGGTTGTGCCTAGTCCCTTCACTGACCCGTATGTCTATATCAGGCTCCACTGCTACGTGTAGCACGGCCCAGTAACAACATTCACCTTGCTGTTTAAATTACATTGCAGCTTGGTGTGTTGGAAATGACGGAAATGAATCCCAGTGAATCACAGAAATGATTTTCATGGAAAAACCAATCAGTAACCAATTATATAGACAGTGATTATATAGTTTTATGGGCTTGGATTTGACTTCCTTGCCAATTTTCTGCGTTAGAACTCGTACATTACAGTTAAATATTGTAGTTTTCAGGCTGTATAAAATGACTTAAAAAAATATTTGCCTTCGGCAAGTAAGGGCCTTGCATATGGGTAGTTTTTGGGTTTAAGCTGCATGTGTCAATAAATTTAACATTTAATGCACTATTGCAACTTCTGCTGAATTTAGGAACTGGCCCAAATAAATATTGCTTCATATAGGTAGGGATATGGAGGCAGTATTCAGTATATTCATCTAAAGAATTAGAAAGCAAAAACAAGTAAATGCTATATATACAACATTCATAGCAGCGTTGTGTTTTATTTACTTTGTTACCTTTGTTAGCATGAAATCTAGTGTGCTGATATTTTGCAGTTGAGCTGAGCTTTGATGCCGGCTCGTGCTGTGGGAATCCAGCTGCGTCTGAGAGTCGGCGCTGGGGGTCGGTTCTGGGAGGCCTCTGCCTTGCCGGTCCTGGAGCAGCCAGTGCTGCCGCTACTCCTCCAATTCTTGCCATTCTCCTATTTTTACGTAATGCACTTATTGCGGGCCCGGCACTGCGCCCTGGGTCCTTATACACACGCATGCCTGCAGTGCCTGGCACAGGCTGCCTCTTTGAAAGCTCATTCGTCATAGAGTCCTATCGCCTGCTCTCATGCACTGCGCACACCCCGCAGCCCACGTAGCCGCGGCTGTCAGGCTTCCTTTAAGTGGTGCTCGGCACAAAGGCAGGCATTATTTGTCGTTGCATCCAGAATGTTCCGTTTGGGATCAGTGAATCAGCAGTGGCTCCCAGACCCCTCCTTGGGCACCGCCAGCCGTTTTGTTTGGTTAATCAGCTAATCATCAAGCCCATAATTGGATGGTTTCCATTGACTGTGACTATAGGAATGGCTGGGTCAGCACCTTTCCTACAGTGAGAGTGCAGTTATTGTGCCGCTGGGAATGCATGACTGTTTCGGCGCTGACCTGATAGTTTGACCGCATTGATGCACCTTTGTGTTTCTGGCCATTAACCATAAGCAGGGAGCCTCTTAAAATGCAAGCATGACGGACAAGTGACTTATCATTTATCAGAATCATTCTGCAGGCTGAACTTTTTTGTTTAGCTATTCTATGTACTATGTGATCTTTAGTGCAATACTTTATAGCGGAAGTGACAGCAGCTTTGGATGGGATCTGCCGCATGTTTGCTGCTCGTCTGTGTGCCGTGCTGCGTAGTCTAAACCGAGCTGGACAGGATGGAAGACTCAAGGCCACGAGTTCCAGGATAAAGCCCCCCCCCCCCATTCCCGCTGTCCACATGGGCACCACGTTGGGAAGCTCCTCTGTGCTCTCGGCCTCGACCCTGTCTGGGCTCTTTTTCCTCCTTGCCGAGGTGTGGGCTGCAGCTGCTGGCAGCGCGTCGGTCCGCAGGATGCCGTCGCAGTGTGTCGCGCAGCGCGATGCAGTCCGGGCTCTCGCCATGTCAGCTGCACACATCCACCGACAGAACGGCGCAGCTGAATCAATGTTTCCACCTCGCCTAAGCCCCCCTCCCCCCGATTAATGCGTGTAGCTTCAGCTGTGCTCCCCTTCCTTCCCCACGCTCCGAAACCCCGAAATCTGTCAGCGCGTCATATATTCTCCGGGACATTCCTCGAGGCACGGCGCTGCACACTGTGGCCCTCTCTCACTTAGTCACATGATCAGAGCAGCAGCGCTAATGCTGGGAACGTTTGTATTTTTGACGCGGCGGGCCGAAGTGCAGAAGGAGGCCGCCCCCGTCCTGGCATTCCGGGTTCTGCCGTGTTTGACCGTGATCGCAGTTTCAGTTACCGCAGGTAAAATTAAGTAAAAAGGTGAAAGCTGGCTTCATCACAGACTGGGCCGTCTTGGGAGTTTCTGCATGTTAAAATGGGTTAACATTCCTTTCATTTTTTAATGGAATGAATGCAGTTAAATAAAATGGACATTTAAACCTTGATGACACATCAAACAGACCCTGTAACTCCAGCCTGCTGCCTTTGACCTTTGTGTCTGCCAGGCGTAGCTGCCTGATTGAATTTTTTTCTAAATTACCTTCATCACCATTTCCTTTCTGCTTGCCTGCCCCCTCCTCACCCGCACCGCAGAGCCCTAGAAAGCTTTTCCATGTGATGTGTCCGGCACCCTGAGTCTCCAGTCCTAATGGAAATGCATTTTTTAAAAGGGCGGCTGTAAATCGAGGATTTTGACGATCCGGAACTAATCATTTTCAACAGGCCTCCTGCGCCAAGTGGCTTTCTCCAGAGTTTGACAGCTGAATGCTTTCACCAGAGCCGTTTAGGCGTGGCAAGGGACCAAACCCGAAACGCTGGGCACCCGTGCGCTGACACCGAGGCGGGGGGCTACCCCCAGGTGGCCATCTCCTGCTGCAGCTGCCCTGTTTAAGCCCGCCGTGTTCCCCGCCGCAGAAGGGCCAGGATGTGTGACTCCCCGCTGGCGCGCCATGCCTGATGCCACAGCTGAAATGAACAGTCAGCACTTTCTCTTTGGGCCATATTAGAGTTTTGTCTTCAGACAAGTCGCTTCTTGGGGTTATTTTTAGTGTGCCGTGCGGTTGGGAAAGCTCTGCGTTTGTGGTCCCCCTGGAGATCCGTTTGCAAACGGAGGCCATTAGTTATTGGTCTAGATGAGAAATTGATATTCCGCAATATAGAATGCATTTTAAAAGTTTAGAAGTGGAAAGCCCCAAAGCTCAGGTGAGAAGTGCTGTGCGGCACGCCAGTGGTTTTCTGTTGTTCTGCCGAGGCCGGAGCTCGAACCGGCAACCTTCTGGTCACAGGCACAGAGGTTTAGTCCGCTGCCTCTGTGGAAGAGGCAGTACAGGGCTTCTGCCTTCTGGCCTGGCGTTGGCGTCCCGATGCTATTAGCCCTGCCGTTTATCGCATGGACGTCCCTTGTCACAGAAAGCGTCTACTGGCTGAAACACTGAAACGTGGCTCTACTGGCTGGTGGCAGTTATTCTTCTTCTCTGCTCTTCTCTGCCTCTGCCCTTCTGCATTTGAGGGGTGTGTCTGCTGCTGTGGGTCAGATCCCATGTGGGCCCCCCCAGGGGCGACCCCGGGTGCCTTTCGGTGTCTGTCCCGCACGGCGGGACTCCCCTGCTGCTCACATGGCAGGCCGAGCTCTGACGGGGCCGTCCTCCCCCGGGCTTCTGGCAGCCTCGAAGGGAGCCGCCCTCCGTGGGGAGCCCAGAACACGGAGCAGATGTTAGGAGGAGCCTGCGTCACCAGGCACTCAGGAGATAATGTCAGTGGTGAGGAGATGCAGCGCTTTTAGTATCGGGTGGATGAAGTGGTTAGTGGTGGTTAGCGGTGATTAGCGGCGATAGCAAGTTGGCTGCTTCAAAAAATAAACCACCTGTGATAATTTCAGTCTCTCCCCGTAAACATGAGAGTGAGATACTGTTATGCTCATGGTGTTTGATTTCATAACTTGAGCTCTTCTGCTGCCTGTGTGGGAGCCGCGAGGCGTGGCCTGAATCTTTATTTCAAGCTGAATTAAATTCACTTGCGAGATGAGTCAAGATGGCTAACAGGTTTGATCTGTACAGTCAGTCACCTGTCCTTGTTGCTGAGGACTCGGCTTCCTTTTCCCGATAATATACAAAACTCTGCTTCACCGAATGTGGAGGCTCTGTGACGGCCATCGTCAGCAACAAACTGTCCAAGGAGTCTCCGGTCTGAGAGGGACCCAGGCAGCATGTCCCACAAGGGCTTTTTGTTCGGTGTGTTGTGGGGGGTGGGCATTGAGGAGGGGTATGCGTCATGTCGGGAGCGCTGACTCATGGGACAGAATGGGGGGGGCTGAAAGGTCTTTGCTTTTCACCAAGCTTGATCTGCGTGACTGCGTGACGTGACCCAGACAGCCGCCGAGCCCCTCGCCGTCCCCTGGTGGGCGCACCCGTAGCGCCTCGTCGGCCAGATGACCTTAGGCCTTTTGGTGACTGAATCTGTGCACTGAAAGAAACATTTCTGGCACAGTTAAGAGGCATAGCACATTAGGGACCTGACTGGAAATGTCTGAAGAGGCTAGAGTTTGGGATTGATCTGGAGATGATTTTCATGTCACTATTGTAGAAAAGTCAGGCTTTTCCTGTCTGGTGTCCCAGCCTTAGCTTGGCACCTCTTTCACAGCCTATCGGTGACGTCCTGCTGCTGTAAGGCCCTCTGTGAAGCCACTGCCACACACACGCCTGCACTGACCGGCCTGGGGAGCGCAGGCGTCCCTCCAGCCAGCCACTCGGCCACAGTTCCCTGCAGGGGGAGAGAATCCGCTTCCTGTCTGCAGCAGGAGTGGCTGTGAAATCTTATCTACCTAGAGAGATAAGCCCGTTAACCCACCACTGGATTTTCAAAGTTATGTAAATATAATTAGCGGCAGATTGTGTGCTTTGCTGTTTGCGTTGTCTGTAACCCATAACCCCTGGCTGGCAAGCTGGGAGCAGGCTGGCTAATTTTGCTGGACAGGAGAAAGCGAGAGTAGGCAGTGAAAGTTTATTTACTGGTAGAGAAGCTTCATTCATTACATAATGCTTCCCTACTGGTAGGGATGTATCTTTACCAATACTAGTATCAGAATCAGGTCCAATACAGTGCTCGTGTGCACACACTCATCCTGGTTACAGTCCGCCAGTGCCTATAACCAATACCAAGTGATAACGTATCAGCGAAATCGTTATTAAGCAAGATATGGCACCACTGAATGTGAGAAAGTACTTCAAAGTTTTCGTGAAAGACCAAGGCACAGTGGACTGCAAACTGCTCTGTAGTTTATAATATCAAGAGGAGGCATGAGGAAAAGTTCATACAGCACTAGTAATCTAATTAAACTAAATTAGAACAAAAGACGGCTGCAGGGCCAGCAGCAGCAGCACTCTGCAGCAGCCCACCGTGCAGCAAACACGAACACCGAGAGAGGTGTTCAAACCATGACCCTCCTGCAGTGAAAATAATAGCAGCTCTTACCCAGTATCTTGTTCATTACGATCGAGCATGATGCTGTAATGGTGGTGTGCAGAGAGCGTGATATTTTCAGAGATGCTCCGCAGTGTAAACAGTTTGTGAACCACTGCTTTAGAGGGTGCTAGACTGCCCACAACATGTTTGTAAATCATAATTAAATCGATCGTTGTTCCACAGAGACTAAAAACTATCCCCATCACTAATCAGCACCCCATTAATACCACATGTCACCACGGACAGGCGTCTCGTGCTGGTGCCTTTATGTGGATTTTGTGACTGTAAAGACCTAGAACTAGAAAATTGGCTGTTCATGTTTCCAAAGTCACCACTTTATTTACAGTTGTGTCATGGTACTGGAATTTCAAGAATTTCCAGATTATTTTTAACACAAACAAAATAAACAAGCCACGCTTTTACTTTGGCTAAGAGTGTTTGTGTGAGTTTCCTGGTTTCTGGCCTGTGCATTTCATTCTGATTGGTGCCAAAAGAAACAGGATTTGTTTGGCCTTTTAAGCCATGCCGGGAGAAAACGTTACTTTTCAAACTCGCCCCAGTTGGGCCGCCATGAGGAAACACTGCCCCATTGTTAGACCCGGAATGTTCCGGGAACTTCGTGTCCAAAGGAGTCTTTGCACTTGCCTGACCCCAAGGATCACTGTACATAATTCATGCTCTCTCGGCCTAACCTCACCATGCTCAACGTCTGCTTTACAGTGTCGCTGACAGGCATTCCCAGCATGAAGGGTGCTACATTAAATTTCCATTTTGTTTACAGTCATATGTTTTTAGTACTTTGGATCAGATAAATTTGTGAGTCATTTGAATTCTGTGTACTCTCTGTAATGGTGGTATGAGGTTGTACGTCAGGCAGTTGCCTGATTGCGTGTATGAACAATAACAGGCCATGTTGAATTTGAATAGGATGCTAATTCTACAGGAGTTAGCGTGGTGTAGCCAGCAGCCTGCAGGCCCTGCTTTCCAGGTGGGCGACACTGGCATAATTAGCATCCGGATCAGCATGTCTCTGCTTTTTTTTTTTTTTTCTTCCTGGAAAGGAAACCGGAATGAGACCAGTAATAAATGGTGGGCTCTGGCTTCATGTTTCTTCGTAGCTGTGACCTATGAAACTCCATTCGAGTTGTTAGGGTTAAAAATCCAACTATACCCTATTAGTGCCGTATGGTATTGCTAACGGCTGGTGTGTGGTGGGCTGGGCAGCGAGAGTCAGGTGACCAGGATGTCTGTGTAAAATTGGTTCCACCTGTCTGCTGTTTCCGAATATATGACTTAAAATCCTTGCCAAGACCTGCTTTTCATTTGTCTCATCTGTCTGAGTTTCTGCTTAATGTTCTCTCTTTGCATTACCATCTGCTGTGTGGCTGTCCTGCATTCCTGTCCCACCCGTAATAAACTAATTCCCTGCTTGTGAGGTTTAGCTCACCAGGCTGACCAATGGGATCTTTAGATGGCTGTACTGCAAGCGCAGTGTTACGTGATTCGATGGACAGCAGTTGTTTAAAGTGGTGGGCCTCAGTGTTTGTGCGCTTGATTGATCAGTCACTAAATGGCCATTTCTGAGGTCGCACTGGCCCAGTAACTCTTCATGTGGGGGTATTAAGCATGATTGATTTTCTTCACGGCTGTCATACCTGCGCTAGAACACCCTGCATGTATGTGGCCCAGTCCACGTCTCATTATGGTCACAGGGTCTACGGTATTTCTGGTCCTCACCTGTTTGGAAGCCCTTAACCTGTGACTGGCAAAGCTTTGAAATGGACAGTGTGATCAGATTACATCAGTAGCTGGGACAGTGTAACGTTGTAATAAATGGTTTATTACAAAATGACATTACTGAATAGGAGTGACGTGTGGAAAATGGCAGCATGGATACCATGTGTCCCGCTCTGTACGAGAGACGGAGCGCTTGAAAACGTAAACATTCTGAAAAATTTTACATGACAAATGCTTCAAAAGAAGTTTTACATAAACAAAAGGATGTGAAATCTTGCAGAACTAGATGTTTGCATCACTAAATTGCCCGTGTCATTTATGAAATTTCTTTGATTTGTGGGCTGTAGAACTGCCTTGATCTCTCTAAGAGCTGCAGTGTTTTCTTTAATGTGATTCTGCCTGCCCTTACCGATCCCACCCTGCCTCTTTCACACACAAAGTTGTGCATAAATGCATTAATTCCACAGAGATGAAAGGTCTGGTTTTAATGTGCCGTCTTCAAACACAGCGAGAGACCTCACACGCTGTGATGTGGGATGCGGGCCCGGACGTGACCCCAAAAGGGCAGATTTATCGTCCTTACCTTGTCTGTCTATCAGCATGGAGGGGTGCTGTCCACTGTCTGTCCATTTCTTGCTGGTATCATCTGTCAGGGGTGCAGAACAGTCTCCTTCACTGCTGTGAGCCAGGATTGAGTCATATACAGTCAGGAATAACACTTCTAAGGTTATCGATTGGCTATTTAGTATGGTACAGCCTTTGATTTAATAGGTAAATGTGTTGTGGGCCCGATCTAAGTGTGCCCTGCGATGTGGGGGCATGCCGCCTAAGCTAGTGCGTGTGTGGCCAGAGAAGGCCCCATAGTGCTCCACAGGAGTCTCACTCCCGCTTTTTAAGTTGCTCTGGGCATGAGTTGTCACCGCTTTTTCACTGCGCGACTCCAAGCTATAGCACTCAGTGCCTGGTGCTGGGCCGAGGGGGATGGGACCGCTCTTCCTCTGGGCTCGCATGAGCGGAGACGGACGTGAATCACGTCCAAGGCACTCGAGAGCAGTGTTTCTCAAATTGGTTGTCAGGGAGCCCCAGTCCCAGATTTTGCTCCGTCTGGGAGTCCCCGAGGGCCGGGTTGAGATGGGAGGGGCTATGGCCAGGACAGGCGTCGGGCGCGTTATCTCTGAAGGGAACCAGCTGCTGGCAGGAGGCTCTGCACTGCATGTGTACTGGAGGGAGGGGTCACATGGTTACGGCCGAGGGAAGGAAGCAGTAAAGTTCATCATAGACATGCCACATGAGCCGCAGCCCACGGGGAGAAAATGAAATCTCTGTTCTGGCTCCTCGGGTCCCGGTCTGGGGAGCAAGCACGCTCTTCCATGGCACTCCAGGCCCACTCCAGACATCCAGTGATCAAGCAAACTGCCTCTGACATCTGACTCACGCCTTCCTGAAAAATAAAAGGGCTGATTATTCCCACGAAACTGACAGCTCTGACAGAAGGGGCCGTTTCAGGAGCGCAGACCTGCCGATCCTTCCCAGCCCCTCGAGCTTCGGCCTCAGAGGTCAGACGCGAGTCTCTCCTCTCCCACTGCCGTCTGACCTGCCAGGCGACTGTTGCCAAACGTGCCCGTTCCCGTCTCGCAGTGGCCCAGCAGGCGACTTGTGCGCACGCCGCCGTCTGGCTCTGCTAAGCTGAAGTCCAGTGCGTCAGTGTGACTCTGTTACACATCTGTCATCGTAAACTAATCACTGTAATTCATTGCCCCGGTTGGGGAAGAGTGGAAAACGCAAGCAGCCGGTGACTGATTTAGCTACCCCTACAATACATAAACCAATTAGACCGTCTGGATGGTCAGGCCGTGTTTGGGGCACTGGCTGTGGGAGATTGCTGTGCAGGACGTGATGTCAATGACACCCCAGTAACCCTGTCATTCTGGGTGTGGAGATGGGTGGACTGGCTCCCCCTGCTGGCTCCTGGCTGCGTGTCATCCTTGGAGAGCTGGTCTTTTCAGCATGCGTGGCTTGTGACACTCAGTTCATGCATTGCCACGTCCTGAAAAGTTTCCGCTCTTTCAGATAACTTGAGGCGTATAATTAGGCACCCAGCCTTAATCTCTGTGTCTGGCCGGGTCAGCAGTGACTAATTTTTGCCTGCTGGGTCTCCAAGTCAGCCGGGCACAAGACAGGGTTGCCCTTTGTCGTAGTTTCTGTTTTCAGAATCTCAAGCTGCACGTGGTCTCCAGGACCTCCTCAGCTTCCAGATTGTTCCTCGGATTGTACCGCGGACGTTGGCCTGGTGCTGCTTGCAGTTACTTGGTTATTACATGCCTGAGCATAAGCAAGTGATAGTCAGTTAGGGTCTGACTGTTTCATGACCTGGTCTGTTAAAGTCTGCAACGTGCCATGAAGTACACTGTGCAGCTCCAGGCCCACACCAGCCTTGGCCTCTGTCGCTCTACCATCTCAGTTGCTTCCCTGAAGGTCCTGACACTACTGCTAGACCATCTCCCAGATTCGGACGATTCTGACTCTGGATGTGCTGGTTTCAGAAGCTTTTGTAAAAGTGAAGATCAGCTGTGCAAAAATTCAGACCTGCATTCCTTGGAGCTTTATATTCTGTAAGGACTCTGGGGCCAGGATTTGCCTGTGCCCCAGCCGGAGATCTCTGCCTGCAGTCCACCTGGAAGTCCCTCTGGCTCAAGTCACATTAATCAGCCGTCTGTTTTGGAGGCCGTTGCTAAAAATACCTCGTAGCTGTCATGTCTGTGAGCCATTTTTTGACATCGGCATGCAGCGGTGAGAGTCAGACCAGCAGCTCAGAGGGGGCGGGGAAGCCGTCCCAGGCTGTACGGGGTGCTGGCCCACACGAGACCTCCCAGGGAGACTGGTCACAGGCTATTGTCCATGCGAGCAGTAAACATGTTTGTATCTCCTAGGCATTTTGCATCTTTCCAAAGGACTTTGTAGCAGTGCTGTTTTCGGCGTGTCCCAGTAACGGTCGGGCGTGAGTGTGTTGCTCTTTATTGGCCAGGATGCCTGTTGCCCCGTCCCCAGCTCAGAGACGTCGGCTGGGCTGAGCTGACCAGACAGAAATACTGAGTCAGCGATGAGCCTGTGATCTGTTAAAGATACCATTTAGTTCTCGAATGTGTAAGTCTTTATTATGCCATGTATATTTCATATTGAAACCCACGAGAGTGGGGATGGGGGGAGAGATTGTATGTATATCTTACTGAATGCTTTGAAGGTTTGAAAAATGCTAGAAAATAATGTGGGAAGATGTTAAGAAGATATTCAGCTGGGAACTCTCACTCAAGGCAGTGTGCAGGGAGGGGCTGTCACCTTGGGCCCCCGCAGCTGAGATCATGGTAGGAGATGGGCAAAGACAGGACAGGGGAACCCCCTGCAGTCCAGCGCCCGCCAAGCAGGACCTGTGACGCCAGGCCTGGGGTATCGTGGGCAGCACGTGGATGCCATTCTATAATCAATAATGCCAAAATAGATGTCAAATAACAGCAGCATCGGCATCATTTCCAGCTGTATCCTTTTAATGTGACTGATCTGTAATATTGTAAGGAAATGAGTTGCGTTAAGAGTGAAAACTTGAGTGTGGAGTTTCTATAGTGTCGTATAATCAGTCCCTGGGTAAGAGTCAGTATGCGCCTATAACCCACAAAATATGCCTGTGAGGCCCTGCAAGCGCACGCAAATGCATGTGGCCACGTCGCGCTGCTCTGATGCCATCGCCCGGGTGTGTGTAACCCTGCGGGGCGCCAAACGCCTGTCATGCTGTCAGCATCACACTGTTCAGCCAATATGGCGGAGAGTCAGATACTGCGAGCCAGGGCGTTTCTCCTTCATGGGGTGACAGATCAAGGCTCATTAGATGATCAGTGGAAAAACCGCCTGCTGTCTTTTGAAAGGCATTTGCGGCTTGCATTTAGTGAGTGCGTGCTTAGTGAGTTTTATAACCTTGTTGGCTGCAGTCTGCCACAGGGGCCTCTGGACTAGTTAAGCTAGTGGTCAGCTAATGCTTTTGGTTGATGCAAGTTATTTTTCTTTTTCTTTTTCAAAGTAAGGAGCTTGTCGGTTGAAATGAACTTAATCTGGTTAAATCAATAAGACTCCGACTCACATGGGTGAGAGATGATCATCTCCAAGATAATAATAAAAAAAAAAATCGGATAAATTTAGTGTTAAAGGCTTTTAAAAATATATATTTTTCTCGGCAATTACTTGTGACCCTGGGTTTCCATGGGGCTCCGCAAAAATAGACACCTCCCTCCCTTACCGCACGGAGGAGAAACAATATGACATCATCGCTGTCTCCTCATCAGCAGCCGCCACCGTGCCCAATCCTCTCATTGGTCGTTTCCCACAGACCTAGTAATCAATTAGAAATGGAAGTGGGAGTGGAATAGTTGGCCAACGTGGTGCTTATTTCTGCGAAACGGCTGGATGTTTCTGCTCATACCTTTAACTGCCCAGAGAGCTCTTGCTCTGTCTCTGGAGGAAGTGGCGATTTTATCGCACATTGCTGATGGTATCTCGTACCCGCTGTCTAATGACGTGTCTGCTGTCTCTGTCAACTTTTAGCAAGCACTTAAGGTTCAATTACTTTGGGTCGCTGCTGGGATTTTAATTCTTGGTCGGGTTTTGCAGTTGTTAGAATATGGCAGAGTGTCTGTCTGCGAGAAGGTATGGCGCCCCCTGCCAGGCTGAACGGTACTAATAGGCATGAAGGGGTGCCGGTGGGCGTGGAAGAGTGCACATGTGTGCCTGTGCGAGGTATCGGCATGTGGGCCGTGATCTGACATTGTCTGTCCTGGGTCTGGTTTCTCCTCCTCTCCTTCTAAGGGGCCAGGGGCCTGTTCTGCTTGTCTGGACAGTGGTCTGCACTGGCTTGTATGTGCCAAGTGAGGATGTAGTGTTATGAAGTCACTCACTGTAAATGTTTCTAGGCTGACTGCTGCATCCTGTCCTCTCCAGCTGCTGCTGCCGCTCTTCATTTGGTTGGGGAGGGCCAACTGCCGCGTTGTCTGTTTGCCGAGGCACATGTTTTGCTAACCCTTTTCCTTGATGTGGGGATTGATGCTTTTGTGTTCATAAGTGACTGGGGTCTGGGCCTGTAGTCTGCACACTTTGAGCGCAGGGCTTTGCAGATCTCCAGCACATTCCGTGTGCTAAATGCTAGTCTGGCCTCTTGGCATGTTCAGTCTGATCGCTGCTTTGTCAGTTTTCCTGGTCCTGCCCTGGGTTTTTTTGTTCACGGCCTGTGGAGCCCGTTCTGACAGTTTGGCTTAGAACTGGTACGGCTCTGCCCTTGTCCAGGGAAGCAGGACCCTTTTGTTTCTGGTTTCCACCGTGGGCCTCGACCCAGAGGCGCGGCATGAGCTCGGCAGGGAGGTTCGCATGCAATCTAGTAAATGTTTACTTCTGGGCCAGCCCAGGGCACCGGTCTGTGCCATGGCGAGAAGGAATAGGACAGGAGGGGTGTGCTGGCCAGCACGGGGGCACTGCCTGCAGCCGTTTGTTTACTTGCGGCATGGCTGCAAATAACTGTGAGGTTTAACAGCTTCCTCTGCAGGCTGGGCTTAGCGCTCAGGCGGGCAGCCCGGGGGGAACCGCCCGACCGTGGCCCCCGCCTTACGTCAGGGCTGTGCGATGTCCACAAAAATAATAGGCCATGCATTTGCTACAAAACAAGCAGATGGATCCAGCTTCCTAGAAATTTAACCCTTAGATCATGTTTCTGAAGATAGGTGTTCAGATTTTGAAGCGTATCCATTCTGTGAGGTCAGCTATAACTGCTAAGCCCAGTCTGTCTTTAGCAGATCGGTGATTTTCTCATATATGAGAGCTAGTTATTTTTCTATGCTTTCAGCACATCCAGATATGTAAGCTACGCCCCAGTCCTGTCCTCCATCAGCCCGCATCTTTTCCCTTATTCACTCACTTTTTCTCTCCCCCCCCTTCCGTTCCGCAGGCATTTGGAAATGCGAAGACTGCTCACAATAACAACTCGAGCCGCTTCGGCAAGTTCATCCAAGTGAATTACCAGGAGAGCGGCACCGTTGGCGGGTAAGCGTGGTCCGCTGGGATCCTGCTTCGCCGCCACGTGCGGCCGTCACCCGGCCTGCTGCAGCCCGCCCATGAGAACCACAGTCTGCCTGATCTCTGATAACATGCTCTTCCCAGCTTCCTGATAAAACACGCTCAGCTGGTTACTGTAGCTGAACTCTAAGGATTCTTTGCTTTGTTGTCATGGGTCAGGATATCGTTCATTTATGACAGGAATGTGTAGCTAGTGAAAGCAATACCTGTAAATACCTGTACCTGTAAAACACTGTAATCCTCTGATTGGCAGAACTTTAATCAGGTGTCATTTCGCTACTCCTTTGGCTCCTGTCCTGCTCTCCCCTTTACATATAGAAGAATGTAAGAGAGAGCCTTGGTTTACTGACGACTTATTTGCAAATTCTTGGCCTCCCTGTTTCTGACTGCTTCTTAGAGCTTACGTGGAGAAGTACCTTCTAGAAAAATCCAGGCTGGTCTACCAGGAGCACAATGAAAGGTAAGTGTCCCTCATCACCTAGCCAAGCACCACACCTCGGGGATCAGGGTTTGAGTACCCGGCTCCATATGCGTGGAGTTTGCATGTTCTGCCCGTGTCGTCCTTGGCTTTTCCCCAGGTACTCTGCCCCCCCACTGTCCAAAAACATACTGAACTGAATTGGAGTCGCTACATTGTCCATAGCAGTGTACGACTGTTTGCGTTTGGCAGCCTGTCTTGGGTTATCATCCTGCTCTGCACCGTTGCCTTCTGGTATAGGCTAGGGACTCCCATGACCCTGCATAGCATGAGCAGGTATTGAAAATGGGATGTTGTGTAGGTGTTTCTGCAAGGAGGGATGCAGGGCTATGTGTTGTTTAGGCTGCCCTGGCATGAGCGAATGGCATCAGTGACTACGTTTCCCATGGTTCTCCCCACCTGCCCACTGGGTTCTCATGGTGCGTTCCATTTGTACTCGTAACTCGTAAATTACGAGTTCACGACCGGAAGTTGCAACGGGAACGCCCCCCGA
>JAODKL010000009.1:814156-826565 GCA_026780765.1 Petrocephalus schoutedeni | reverse complement strand
TGTGTAAACGGTAAGCCTGGTCCGCGACGGTGGGATGGAATGGGCTTCCTGCTGGCCATGTGTAAACGGTAAGCCTGGTCCGCGACGGTGGGATGGAATGGGCTTCCTGCTGGCCATGTGTAAACGGTAAGCCTGTTCCGCGATGGTGGGACGGGGTGGGCTTCCTGCTTGCGATGTGTAAACTGTAAGCCTGGTCTGTGACGGTGGGACGGGGTGGGCTTCCTGCTGGCCACGCGTAAACAGTAAGCCTGGCTCACGACAGGGGACGGGGTGCTGTTCCTGCCGACCCAGTGATGTGGATTTTCCACTTCATGCTTGGTTTAATTTCTGTGGCCCTGCATCAGTCAGACCCAGGTCTGCAATCTCCACATATGAGGAGCCAGGAAAAGCATTTTAGTGCCAATGCGACTCATGTCCCCCTCCCCTTTCGCAGGATCTTTTCCCTGTTGTCCGCTATCCTTCACTTGGGGAATATCCGCTACAAGAAGAAGACCTATCGGGATGACTCCATCGATATCTGCAACCTGGACGTCCTGCCCACAGTGTCCCAGCTGCTCGAGGTGGGCTTTCCTTCCCTATTACGGCCCTGTTAGTCATTTTGAAGACACGCCATTTTCTGGCTCTTGTGGCCAGCTGTAAACACGCAGCCTCGCTTTTAGGAGTTCTGCATCTATTAGCCATGGTGATGTAACCTAAGAGGCAGGGATGGCTGCGAAGTGGTAATGCGTGCCAGACGTGCCTTCGGTCTCCCAAGGCTCTGGGGGGAGGGTCACGTATAACCTGAGCACTGGCCGGGCATCTCTCTGCAATGTCCTGCACCCTGTCCCCCCAGCTCGAATGTTCCTGCTGTCCCCAGTCCTGCCCCAGCCTGAGAGGAAGTCCTCCATTCTGAGCTGGTTATTAGTGTTCCTTTCCAGCTCAGGACCCAGTAAAAGCCCTATCGTAATTGACTGCTTTTGCCGTGTAGTAAAAGGGAATGCTTCCCAGAAAGGACTTTCCATTTCAGAAAGACGGGTGGGAAAAATTGGACTTCAGAGGAGCCTTTGTAGAAATTATGCTAAATGAAATAATAAATAACCTTCCGGGAAGCAGGGCACTGTCAGTTGAGCTGTTATTTGAGGTGCTCTGAATATAATTAATCTAAAATACCATTTTAACTGCCTCCTAATTCACTGTCAGTGCTGGACACTAAAAGCACTGTGCTTTGTAGTGCCAGAAGTCATGTGACCAGCAGCTGGGCCCTGCCGCTGGTGACCTTGCCGCTGGTGACCTTGCCGCTGGTGACCCTGCCGCTGGTGACCCTGCCGGTGTCACCTGCGGACAGCTCAGTCATTTGCAGTTGTGTGGTGTGGAGGCCACGTATAATGTAATTACTAGATGGGTCCGTGCTGAGCCAGAGGACTTTCCAGTTTTACTGTGTTAGCAGCATTATTGTGGGAAGGCAATCTTAGCAACCTGCCCCACGCATGGTTTCCTGCTTCTTTGGCATTATTTGTTCCGGTTCTGTCAGGAGGAGACAGCCAGTGATCACCATCGCGTCGTGGTCTTCCCTTCCCTGTCACCACTCCACACATGGGGCAGGAAGGCCTGATGGTTCATGCAGTGTTTGCCCTCTGCTTTAAGCCTCTTTTAATGCAGGCTTCTAAGCCTGCATGATGTAATCTTCCGTGTAGAGTGAGACAGCATGCCTCTGGGCCGGCAGGCTGGAGGCAGTGTCAAGCGTGACCTCGAATGGAAGGCCGTTCCAGATTAGAGCAGTGGCCAGGGTCCAGGCGGGGAATGTCTTCCGAATGTCTTACGACATCATCTATGAATGAGAGCGCGCAGCGCCCCACCCCCCCCCCCCCCCCCCCCCCATGTGTCCCAGGCCATGACATCGAGTGCTCCGCCCATGTGCCGAATAAACCGCAGCACTTGGGAACGCAGAGGTGCCAAGATCCCATCATCCCTTGTGCCGTAACTAACTTTCTATACCAACTTTAAGAATAACTTAGATTTGGATACACTGATTCCCTCTTTACTATTGTACTGCAGTGGGGGAGGTAAAAAAAAAAAAAACACGAAAGGAAGAGTTAAGAGGAGCTGCTGAAATGGGTTTCAGATGGTGCCCAGGGAGAGGAGTGTGTTCATGCTGCCTTCTCAGTCCATTCCCAGGCATCCCGTTGGGGGGATGGAACAGCGGCCTTCAGGACCGTGGCCTCCTGTCTGAGTGAGGCCCGAACGGGAGCCCTCGACGGCACACACCCTGTGTGTCTGTGTGTTATGTGACTCTGCTGCTATCAGAAGGGCTCCGTGAGGAAGCAGGGGTTTTCGTCATTTAAATACCGCCTTTGTGGGAACGTCAGGGACAGCCAAAGAAACCTGGTAGGGTGCAGAAATCACAGTATTAAAAAGACCAGCATAATGGCCAACATAGTCAGGAAAGTGAGACTTTCAGCGAAGGAAGGCACCGTGTGTTATTTATGACACATATACAGAAGCGTGCCAGGTCTCGAGGTGGGGGGGAGGACAGCCCCAGGGGGAGTGGGGTGTGGGGCTTTGACACTTCTGTTTGCTTTTACAGCTCTGTGAGACGGGCGTGTGATTAGCATGCGCGTGTACGATAGAAACACTGCCCATGTTTGTTAATGTTCAGCTGACGTTACGAGTTTTCGGTTTGGGCTCTGGGCTTCGGGTTGTCTGATGCTCACCTAGCCACTAAATCACTGTGACTGCCTGCTTTCTCTGTTCTGGCTAATCTGCTAATTAATTAGCCGCCGTAGATCTGTGACCAGAGCCAATGACAGGATCACACTGCTCTGTTCTTTTTTTGTTAATTATGTGAAATTAAATAAAACTTTTTTAAGTCAAGGACTTTCTGACATGAAAAAATGTATGAACTATGGGTGAGAGAGTGCTAATAAAATATATATTTTTTTAATCATTTGTCATTTTCGTATTATGCTTAATTGGTTCCCAGTTATTCAAGACAAATTTTTCTGAAGGAATGAGTTTGATTGGAATCACATCCTGTTGCCATCTCCCAGCCCTTTGGTTTAACGCTGTAGTTCAAACCCGGATGCTCCCATGTGCCGCCAGGACCTGGCTGCTGCAGATCTCGGCATTCGCTGTGACCGCTGAGGACTGGGTGTTGCCCGATGGCACCATAAGGATCAAGTCTTTCGGCCATGCAGCTGGAGTTTTCATGGCCATGAAAACTCCTGAATGCTTCTTTGGTAGAAGATAATACTTTGTAAAATAATCGCAGCACTTTGGCTTCCCAACGCTGTGAAGGACGTAACAGTGACGGCAGAAGACAGTCTGTACCTTTTGTCGTCTTGAGGACACAGTGTCCATTCAGCGCTGAGGTCCAATATCACAGGAATCCTGCTTGCTTGCCTATTTCTGGGGGGTGGTTTTGTGCATTTGGGCGGCCGCTCCAACTGGAACACTGGGAGATGGTAAATGCCAAGTGTTGATCGTGCTTCACTGTTAGGAAGCACGAGTCGTTTCGGGGAATGTACAGCAATATTACGTGGTTAACTTTTGCTTTTGGGGCGGCACTGGTGTTGAGTGGAAAACAGTTCATTCTTTTTTGGATAACCTTTATCTGGGTCTGCGCCGAGTGTCTAGCAAAATTTTTCACATGCCGTGACCCACTTAGTCATGCTGGAATGGCTCAGGGGAGATACGGTATCTGTATTCATGTTTATTGGGTCACATCCTGCCATCAGGTAACAGAATTGTTCCTCTGCTGCCTCTGTTGCTCATTTGCTGTAGCATCCCACTCTCTCGTATCACCTGTATCCTTGTGCCTTGCATGTCTACATTACGAAGGTCACATGGCTGCTGGTGGTGGCGCCCTTGACACATTTCCCTCAGCTAACAGATGTTTGCAGCGTCAGCCACATGGGGCATGGGGGCACCATCGGTAATTGAGGACATGTCTTTCTCATGGTCATAAGCTATAGATTGTACAAAACAATCCATGGGATTAAATTCTTAGCTTTCATTATGGGACACAAAAAATCACAGAATAGCTACAGTTGTCCAGGTCTGGACTGTTTGCGGGGCGTTTGCTCGGCACGGACAGGAACACGACCCCTGTCACCCTGAAGCTGGCTTCCGTCTAGTCCGAGCAGAGGGTGAAGAGCTTGGGGCGTGAGGCTGAGACCGACCCTCACGCGGAAATTCACAGAGGTTTCTGCTTGACAGGTTAAAGAAGAGATGCTGTTTGAGGCCCTGACCACCAGGAAGACAGTGACAGTGGGAGAGAAGCTGATCGTGCCCTACAAGCTGGCTGAGGTACTGCTCGCTCTTCACCTCAAACAGGAACCCAGGGGCTGGAATCGAGGCTTCTGGGAAACGGAGGCCTTCCCGCGCCGCTTTATCATGCCACATGTCTGCACGGTCGCTTGGGCCCCACTGTGTGCCCATGGATGGAGACAGTCCTCTTAAAACATGGGATCGCTTCAGTGCGGGTGACGATTCCATCCAGTGCACTTCGTTTACCATCCTACATTGACACAAGGACACACACCCCAGTTTATGAAATACGATCCCTGAGTCACAGCTGTGGCTACTGGAAAAGCTGTGTATCGCACGCGTTGCTCCGCAAGCTGTAAGTGCTTTGCGTTACTGAGATTATTCTCCCCATGGTCACTGGTAACAGGAACGTGTTGGGTGGATAGCTGGAATGAGAAACGGCTGGTTCTGACAAGATCACTTGCTACTCAGACAGGTGGATAAGAATGGTGTTAGCTAGTTGCTCCAGGATCGTTTATCCGATCCTGTTAGTGAAAAATGCGTTATGTGCTTCGTGTGTGTCCTTGTTTGCACATTTATGTGCTTGCGTGTGTTTGAGCACACACATGCATTTTAAGTGTTCCACTACAGGAAGTAGTTAACAGAATTTAAAAATATGCCTGACGGGAAAGCCTGCCCTGTAACTATAATTTACACTGCGTCTTGTTTACTGGCCCCAACATGTTGATCGGTGAATTAGAGGGATGCAGTAGTTTGTCAGGGAGCAGAAAAAGACAAGAATCGGGGTCTCAAGAGGGGAAGGGAAGTAGGCTTCGGCGGGGTATAATTTTTCATACTGCCCAGACATTATCCTGTGGTATGCAGGGGGGGAACGAGGCTGAGGAGAGAAGGAGCGGGAGAGGATTGTGCCTGTCTAGCTTTCGCTGTCATTCGCTGTCGCTCACTAGTGATATCAGTGTGGGGAGGTCTCACCTGGGCCTGCCAAGTTCAGTGCTCTGAAAAGGAGCCACATTCACAGGCTTGTGATGCGCTGGTGTCAACCCGAGACCAAAAGGAAGTCCGCCAGTTTAGCTCTTGCC
Organism: Petrocephalus schoutedeni; assembly: GCA_026780765.1. NCBI lineage: Eukaryota > Metazoa > Chordata > Actinopteri > Osteoglossiformes > Mormyridae > Petrocephalus > Petrocephalus schoutedeni. The sequence continues at coordinate 821,241 of JAODKL010000009.1, read as the reverse complement.
TGTCCTTCGTCAGTTATGCCTTTTATTTTTTTGTGTATCACCAAGTAATCTGCTAATGTATCCAAAACAAGATCACCGTGTTGAATGCTAAAACTGTTCGGTAGTTTCCAGCCTTTGTCAAAGGACAAATGAATTTAAATACCTCTTACAGTTAGAGAACAGGATTGTCTTGTTTTCAGAGTGGTGGTGTAATTGTGTTTGCCGTTCCTCCGTTAAATTGTGTGCCGGCTACATGCCTCTCTACTGGAGCGTGTCGGCATGTTTGAATGCGAGGCCAGGTGCCCGAGAGGTAGCTTATCAGTGATTTATGGCTGCTGCTTTTGCACGGCCCCTTCTCTAACCGCAATAGTGCCCTGGGCTTCTTCCTCCAAATCTCTCGCACGTGGTTCTCTGCAGTGATCCCCCCTGAAGCATCCGTCACTGACGAGGAATGTTCTTCCCGAGAGACGGGCTTCACACCAGCGCTGAGAGCTGTGCGCACATTTCTTGCAGGAATGTTTCCTGCTTTTGGACTCAACCTGGGCTGTTTCGTTTTCACGCGGTCTTCATGATGCACATGATGCGTCATGTCAGGCCCTAATACGGGAATAAAACATAGACTTCAGGCACTTTTGCACCATTAGAACCCACAGGATGAAGGTGATGTCATTTCTTTGATTTCGCCACCGCCCCCTTCAGGCCACCACTGTTTTGCCAGCGTGAGACGCCCCCTACTGGTAAAATGGCAGAAGCACCAAGCTCATAGTGAACTGGTTTTTTACAGTGTCTGACCTAAGCAAGTTATGTCTGCCTTTACGGCACATTTCTCTTTTGTTGATTTAGCTCTTGGTCCAAAATACCCCTTTTATCCCCTATTTTTCTATATCAATTTTGTATTAATTCTGAGTAGAAGCAGACATGTCTGGCTGGTCTATTCCATTTGTTTTCTGGTCAGCCTGTTCAAGTGACGACTTGATGACGTGATGGCCTGCGTACTCAGGCCACAGTGTCAGCAGGACCTATGTGTCAGGCAGGAATACCTCTGGGTATTTGCACCCGGACTTGTGGTCAGCCGTTGCTGCTATCTCTGTCGGTTCCATTGAAGTTGGAGAAAGACTTAACTCCTCATGGACACACAGGGGTGCGATGTAGAGGGCAGCCCAGATGAAGCCCAGGAGAGGGTCAGGTGGCCGCCAGTGACATGTCTGCCTTGCTGTTCTCAGGCCGGCACGGTGCGGGACTCGATGGCCAAATCCCTTTACAGTGCCCTGTTTGACTGGATCGTGTTCCGGATCAACCACGCCCTGCTCAACAACAAGGACCTGGAGGAGAGAACCAAGGTGAGCTGATGGGGCCACCTTCTGCTTTGGGCTGCAGGGCTACTTTGGGGAGAGGGGGGCTGGCCTTGCTGTCATGCGATCTAGGTGGACCTCTCACATTAACAACCTCCGGTCTGTCTGAACCAGGGAGGGTTCTCCTCAGTTACCCATTTCATTTTGGCCAGATGTGGTGTTTTTGCAGGGGCATTCTGGGAAATCCACATGCACAGTGCTTTATTTTCTGAGTAGTAAATGCCTCTGGTGTTCCGAATGGCTGAGCAGGGGTGTGATATATGGCACGACCTTGGTGCCCCTCAGGAGGGCACTGCGAGGGATTGTAAACAGATGTGGCCTCCTGCCCCTTGAGTTGCTAGTTCTCTTCATTGGCCTGATACTTTTATTTACCAATTGTGTACATATGATTACACGATTTTCCCATTTCCCATAGTGCTCCCTCGGGACACATGGCTATACAGGTGAGAGTGAAGCTTGGGCTCAGCCATTTATTTATCTGGTACCCCCAAAGGGGTTGTGGGCTGAAGGACCTCGCTCAAGGGGCCAGTTATAACCTTCCAGACACGGTCACAGAATCTAGCTCCAGAGAGGCCCTCAGCGCTACTATAGATGCCATGAAATAGGAACGGTACTCCAGAGGGCCACAGAGGTGCAGGCAGTCTGTCCTTCTCTGGGTCTCCTTCGGGGCTATTTTGTAGCGTGAAAGTCAGGAATGAAGTCTGAGATGGTATCTCTGTGACTCAGCATCTCCCTGTCGCCAGTCTTCTCTGACATAAATAAATTTGAAGGCAATCGGCTTTGTCACTCGCGGTGATGCCCGCCACCCATAGTGAGGTTGCGTCAGTGCTTTACGGGGACTCTCTCATGCCCCAGCATGCATTGCTCTGTTAATACGGGCGCCTGGGTGCTAGTTGGGCTTGCGGACCTTGGGGTAGCCATGTGGTAGCTTTTTCCTGGGAATTACCGGCGCATGCTGTCTCTCTGTCTTTACCCAGTCCCATTACCCTTCGTGCTGGCCCCTGCTTTTTCCACCCTCTTCTAATTTACTCCCTGAATCCTTCCCTTAAGATCCTGTCCATTGGTGTGTTGGACATTTTTGGCTTTGAAGACTACGAGAGCAACAGCTTTGAACAGTTCTGCATAAACTTCGCCAACGAGAGGCTCCAGCACTACTTCAACCAGCACATCTTCAAGCTGGAGCAGGTGAGCGCTCGCGCCATTGGCTGTCGGCGCACATGCGGACAGCCGCCAGTTATGTCTGGGTGGATGCTTCCACCATGGGGTTAACTTGCCGTTTCCCTGGGAACGAGGTGAGTTAAGTACATTTCCAGAAAAGCTGGAAGTGGAAATGAAAGGGTTGTGAGCTGTTCTCTTTATTTTAAATTCCAGTCAGCAGAGAAGTGTATGTGGGAGGGTAGCTTTGCTGTGTCCTCATGCCAGTGCACTATCCTCATGCCAGTGCACTGGGAGGGGGGGTGGTCTGCCAGCTCTGGGGGCCTCGGGCAGGATGTTCCCCGTGTCAGCTGGAGACCCTTGGTTGCGTGATGATCGCCTTGACGTTAAACCTGAATTTCTGCAATGATTAGGTCTAATGTGAATTGAGAGGTCTGGAGAATCCATTTCCAATAAACTCTTCAGTTATTCCAGTCTGCATCGCATGCTGTTTTGTTATCATATCAGTCTAGAGAGAAAATACTGAGTATTATTTTCTTAACCATTTAAGATGCTGGACGTACTAATATTTGTCACTAAGAACTGATCATTGACTGAATCCTGGTGCTGTTGAATCATGGCATATTCTTCACTTTCTGTCTCTGACGTGGAACCTCAGCTCGTGTCGGGCCTCGGTCAGTCTAGTGGTTCCTTGGCCATCAGTTTCTGGTGCTATTATTGACTCTGTGACAGATTTGGGGTGAATCCCACTGGCTGACTCGTGCTGGGATTAAAAATGAACACTGCACAAAGGGTAACTGCGTGGTGCATGACTGTGGACTCTGCACTGGCGTGTTAAAGTACAGTTTCAGTAGGAAAGAGGTCTCCTGTGCTCCTTAAGAACTCGGAGAACTGTGGAGATTGATATAGCATTCATGTGGTACAGTTCTCTAGCAGCAGGCTTCGTGACGATCAAATCCACCTACAAAGGCAGCCATCTGAAATCATCATCATCATGGCTTATGCTGGAGACGGGGGTGTTCTCCTGTCTGGAGGGTGTTTGCTTTGCTCCTGGAAAACACTCTGGCCATTCTGTCCTGAGAGATAGTCTGTGGAAAACGCAGCACTGCGCATTTGAAGTCTGGGGCTGAGAAGGGCTCCTTTATGCGACCCTGAAGGCCGAGCAGCGTGCTGCTGTCGTCTCCATCACAGCACAGCACAGCAGACTCTCGGCGTCAGTCTCCTCCGTGCCGCTCATGCTATACAGTTAAGGATTCCACACTGCTGCTGGTACACCGTTAAAGTCTTAGCAGTTTGTGAAACCTGAAAGCCCTTTAGTTTACGTTTTTATTTATTTTTCATTTGGTTTCACTACAGTAGTGCACAGTCATCCTGATACATACCAGCATTCCCATGCAGAAGGAGGCAGGCACCATGGCTTGTTCAGCAAGCCGGCCGGGGTTGGGCTGAGCCACTGTCAGCTCGTGTGTCTGACAGACGGCTCCCAGCCCTCCAGCAAAGGACACTTCTGTTTAATGAGTGCATTGTATCATTTCACTCTCGCTTAACGTCAGGTTCACAGCTGCCTGGCCCCGCCATATGTCTGTCATGCTGTCGCTTCTGAGTACTCATCTTCTGCATCGTGCGTTTCTCCTCCTTACCCCCATTCTCCTGGATGGGCTGGAATTTTTTTCCCCACATTATGGTCATTAGGTGGTATTTCCAAAATGTAGCAAACATAAGCTCCTGCTTCTGAGCGCGCTCCCTGTGAGATCCTGCTTCTGAGCGCGCTCCCTGTGAGACCCTGCTTCTGAGCGCGCTCCCTGTGAGACCCTGCTTCTGAGCGCGCTCCCTGTGACACCCTGCTTCTGAGCGCGCTCCCTGTGAGACACTGCTTCTGTGCAGCTCTGCAGTGGGACTATGGCCCTCACAGGCAGTGTGCTGTGTCAGGGGGCAGGGGCCCACGCTGGCCCCCATGGTCTGCCCAGCCAGGTATGGTGGTGATGTTCCCTCTCACATCCCGTGTGCGGCACGCTCCCTCTCACGTCCCGCGTGCGGTGCTTAATTGCATCCCGCGTGCGGCACGCTCCCTCTCACATCCCGCGTGCGGCACGCTCCCTCTCACATTCCGCGTGCGGTGCTTAATTGCATCCCGCGTGCGGCACGCTCCCTCTCACGTCCCGCGTGCGGCACGCTCCCTCTCACGTCCCGCGTGCGGCACGCTCCCTCTCACATCCCATGTGCGGTACACTCCCTCTCACATCCTGTGTGTGGCAGTGAGGCCCCTGGAGTGTTGTGTTATGGCTAGAGGTGGAGCCCATGCATATGTCTGTAGTAAAAGGCGTTTCCCTGGCCCGGCTGCCAGCTCTGGGTATTTTTAGGGCTCGTTTGTAAGCGCACACTCATGGCGCCCCAGTCGGCAGTGGGACGGGGGTGGGCCTCCTCGTCTGATTAGTGTTTTCATTCCATTCCCTGGGAGGGACTGGCATGGATACCTTATTAGGTTGTGCTGGGATCTATGTGTAGCAGCCAGGCTTACATACTAATCTGGAAGCAAGATAAAAAATGATTTTAAAAAATAGTAACATTATCTAACTTTCCGATGGATTTTTCCTTTTGTTGAAAAGAGGCAGAATGGGGATATCATCTCATTGCTGTGTTACTAAGGATTTCCTTCTCTCTACACACCCCGTTAAAATGTTGAATGATTAAATTTTAAGAATACCCACTGAAAGGAGAGTGGATTGTTTCACGCTTGGCAGCGCTTTGCTGCTCACGTGTGATTTTGGTAGGAATCCAGCGATACATGGCCCCTGGGGAAGGAGGCGACCCGCAGCAGTGGGCTATGATGTCACACACTAATGGACCCTTATATCCGGTGGGTTTTCTTCTGGACTGTAGAGGGCATCCTTAGAAGGCCTGTAGCAGCTACAGCGGCTGTCACCCCCAGCGGGGGCCTGGTGGCTCAGGGCAGCCTCTAATGGCGCACGCCGCAGGGGAAAGGGCGCCGGAGACGCTGGGACGCTGGCGGCCGTTCATGGAGCGCTCCTGCAGACCAGGTGTCCTCCTGTCCGTCCCCTGCAGGAGGAGTACCGGTCCGAGGGCATCACCTGGCGCAACATCGACTACATCGACAACACGGGCTGCATCAGCCTCATCAGCAAGAAGCCCACCGCTTTGTTCCACCTGCTGGATGAAGAGAGCAAGTAAGTGTGAGGAGCCCCCCCCGGGGGTCGCCAGTGTCAGCCCGTCCTGATCATGCCGCCCCACCGGCTGCCTGACGCTAAAAAGGCAATAGGGTACAGTTAGCATGTGTGCATTCTGCCAGTCTAATATGGCTGCCCTGGGTCCGACTCTGCGGCATGTCATCCGCTTACATTTTTCTGACTCCACCTCACCAAAAAGATGAACGTTTTTATAATGGGGTCATGGTTATTGAAAACCCTTTGTGCTGTTAAGGATGGACCTTGGCTAACTTGTGGCCACCTTGTGGCAAGAATGAATGTGGCAGCCCCTGCTTATTGTCTGCATGGGCTGACTATTTTTTAATAACGATTGAGTTAAATAAGCTGTTCACCAAGAGAGAACATCCTTCCTGGCTTGTTTAAATATTTCCCAAACGTCTAACATTTCGAAGGGTGCCTCTTTAATATAATGTTTAATTTCACTAGACAGAATGTAAATAGAAGGATTCCAGCACAGTTCAGCTCGAGTTGGTACAGAAATGCATTTTGAAGAGCATTGTTTTAAAACCTGTCCCTGTTTTCGCCGTTACAGTTTCACGTGAAGGGCAAGTTTTGGGCTCTCAAAGCTCATCTGGATCCAATAACTTTTTTGATCCAAGGCTGGGCTGTTTTCGCAAAGAAATGGGCCATAGAGGCTGCATATACTTTAGTGAGATTTATTCACGTAAAAGAAGGTGATGTACGGGCTTATTAACTGCTCTGTAATTCTGGCGTGCGGCCTTAAACCCGGACTCTGGGGCTGGTTGGTTCCCAGCCTGGCGGCGCGTGCCGGCTTTCCGGCGTAGAGCTGGCAGAATGAGGAGCGTGGTGTCTGACGTTGCAAACGTGCCGCTGGGCTCTCGCACGGCTCTCCTCGTGAGTAACGAGCACGGGGCCCCTGTACCCTGAAGCCTGCCTGACCCTCCCCCTCCCCCACAGCTTCCCCCAGGCCAACAATCAGACCCTGCTGGACAAATTCAAGAGGCAGCATGAGGGCAGCAGCTACATCGAGTTCCCGGCCGTCATGGAGCCCGCGTTCATCATCAGGCACTACGCCGGGAAGGTCAAGTATGGGGTGAAGGTGCGTGCCGGGCGTACGCAATGCCGCTGAGTAAAGGCCCTCTTCAGCGCCCCCTACAGGCGATATGGAGGCCCGGTTATCTGCTAGCCTGTCTGCACCGGCTTCTTTCGTTCTCACTTTCCCTTACCACTGCTGTATTACTGTATGTCTCTCCTGAGCTTCAGAAATACCACCTTGTTTGCTTTTGGCGGCCCGCGCCCTTATTCCCCCCCCGCCCTCCTTACGGCCCGCACCCATATTCCCCCCGCGCCCTCCTTACAGCCCGCACTCTTATTACCCCCGCACCCTCCTTACGGCCCGCGCCCTTATTCCCCC
>JAODKL010000009.1:777840-800077 GCA_026780765.1 Petrocephalus schoutedeni | reverse complement strand
GGGGGGGGGGGGGGGGGGGGGGGGGGGCGGCACCCTCTCAATGGTGCCTCTCTTATTACCTTCTGCTAAAAATAGATGTGCAGGAGTTTCAAGCTGCTGTGTGTTCAAAACAAGGGTGTCTCCCACCCACGCACCCACCGTGTGCTCTCATCAGCGGCCCACACTGGGCATTCCAGGCTGGGGGCCGGGGCGTGACTGGCCAGGGGGGAGGGGCCATCCCTGTCCCGCGCGTGACACTGTCCCTGTGCCACCCCCCAGGTGTTCCTGCGGGAGGCGGAGCGCCAGCGGCTGCAGGACCTGCTGCACCGGGAGGTACTGCGGCGGATCGTGGCCTTACAGCGGCGTTGGCGGGCCGCGCTGGAGCGGAGGAGCTTCCTGGCCATGCGCACGGCGGCGTGTCTCATCCAGGTGGGTGCCTCCGTGGCGACTGATCGCGGTGTCCGCTGGGCCGCCGTGGTGCTTACTCTCAGCAGCGTGGCTTTCAGATGCTCTGCGAGTACATGCAATTAGGCGATAATCTGCAGCTCATCCGGCAAAGTGAGTGAGCTAGAGACAGAATGGGGAGGGCTGATGGGGCAGGCAGAGGTAAGCCAGCTTGGGGATGCTGCCGGTGAATGGAGGCCGAGGTCCCAGTATCATTCCTGTGTGTTTGAATGGCCTCCTCCTTGGGGGGTGGGCCGGTTACTTTTCAGACAACAGAAAAAAAAAGAAAAAAAATTGTGAGCAAGTGCTTTCTCTGACTAAAGGTAAAATGAACGCCGTCAGTCAATACAAATAGAGACGCTGAGTGTAAGACACTAAAGCTATTGATGTAGATAAATGTGACTGGTATGAAAGGGTTTGGTAAGTCCTGTGGCGACGGGGGGTGCTTCTGCTGGCATTTTATGGTTCTGAAGTCATCTTCTCCCAAAGGAAATTGGGATTCCATTGTTTTTTAAGGTGAAACTCACTATACTAGAGTGTGCACCAGGCAAACACATTCTGCTGGAGATGCATTGTCGTTGTTGCTTAGGAAATACTGTAATGTGTCACTGCTGGGTGAGCTTAGGACGCTCAGAGTGAGCAGCGTCTCTTCCTTTCCCTGTGCAGCGATGGTGGCGCAGACAGCGGCCGCAGCGTGCCGGGGGGGAGGCGGTGGAGCCGGGCCGCGCACTCTGTGCCGTGCTGCGCCTGCAGGCCGCATGGAGGGGATTCCGGCAGAGGCAGAGGTTCCTGCTCTGGAGGGAAGCAGCCCTGGTCATCCAGAGGAACCTGCGGCTATGGAGCTTCCGGCGAGCTGTGGCGGCGAGCACCATCCAGGCAGCCTGGCGCGGACGCAGACAGAGGGCGCCCTATCTGAGGCTGCGTCGCTGCGTGCTGCTCCTGCAGGCTGCGGCCAGGGGAGGCATGGCGAGGCGGAGGTGCGGCTCACCTTATTCACTCACTCCTGGCATGTAAAAACAGGGCACTGCTCCCAGACCGCAGTCATAAATATGATACATATGGAAATGAAGGTCGCTGTTAGTTTTGGAAATGCTCCCCTTTGGTCCTTCTGTAATACAGCCAAGTGTTGTTGAATTCTTGCTCTTCAGGTTCAAGGATCTGAAAGCCCAGAAGCTGCGAGAACGGCAGCTAGAGAATGGAGTCGAGCCAGAAGCGGAGATCCCGGCCAGCACTGGCCTGGATCTCAGCACGTGGGAGGAACGCTTGTGCCTGGAACGGGAGTGGGGCCCCCAGGGGTCCGGGGCCACCATGGGAGGCACCGAGACGCAGGCCGAGGAGGAGAGTGTGGGACTGAGGGCCCTGAGTTGGGAGGCTGTAGCAGGAGCTCCATCCGCCGGAGCGCTGGCTGGGAATGAGAAGCCTAAGGTGCCGGAGGATCCCAGCCATAAGACCCGGGTCAAGCGAGAGAAACGAAGAAAGAGAGAACTGGAGCAGGCCAAGTTCAGCTTAAAGCTGCTGAAAGTGAGGTCCTCGGGTGCTCTGTCACCATCCGAGGAGAGGAACTGGCCTTCTGAGATTGCCTCGGAGGATGTCCACTCGCCTCAGGGAACTCCTGACAGTCAGTGTTCCAAAGGGAGCTTTGAGCTTGATGGCACCGATGACTTTCCTAAAGACCCACATGTCACTGTGGAAGCAGAAGGTGTAAGCTGTCCGTTTATGATCCCTGAACAGAAGCAAAGCAGTCCAAGGTCTCCTGCTTCACCAGGACCTGTCAGCTCAGATGGATTCTTTGCTGGTTTCAGGGCGGACTTGATGGGTCCCGGTCCTTCTCCCAAAATTGAAAACAACCTTCCAACCTTCTACATCCCACCCCATGAAAAGACTATCATGGACACCTCTCAAGCCACGCAGCAAGCAGAAGCAGCAAGTCACCTTTTAGAGATGAAGGAACCTTCTCAGAAGCCCTTGGTGGTGGTCATTAGCATGCAGAAGGATTCATCGCTCTACAGCGGTCAGCAGAAAGCAGCCGAGCTCCGGGACAGATCTGCCCAGACGAGTCCGTGTACTCCCGCGGCAGAGGATTGCAGCCGCCAGGCCATCCTCGAGAGGCTGGAGAAGATGAATGAAGAGAAGGAGGAGCGTTTGAAGCAACAGCAGCAGCAGAATGAGAGGGAGATGATGGAGCAGATCCGACTGCAGACCGAGAACCTCAAGAGGCAACGGAAATGCTATGCTCAGTATGAGAGAGACCTTCTGGAGAAGCAGCGGGGGGAAGCTTTGCTGAAGATTGAGCAGAGCAGACAAGGAAGTTCGCCACAGGAACCTGGAGGCCGCAAGCCTGAGAGGCCAAGCCACCTCCAGGTGTCCTCATGTGCGCCGGGCACCCCGGCCTCTCCCGGAACTATTCATGTCCAGATGACCGAAAACCTGCTACACCATGGAAAGCAGCCTGCTCCTCAGACTGGCCTAAATCAACCAATCCCGTCCTTGGAAGGAAGAGCCATGTTGGATGGCTGGGCACCCAAGCTGACGCTGGAGTCGCAGGAAAGTCCTCCCCGAGGGAGGCCACACATAAAAGCTGCCATCCAGGGCTTGAGCACAGCCAGCCAGCCAACAAACATCTTTTTCTCACCAAAGGATAACAAGATGACCGTCTCCAAGTGAGTGACGGACGCGGCGTTTTTATTTGCTGAGTGCGTATTGTATAACAGAACTGCATTGTCAAAGTGTTTACACATGTTATAGGTCCGAAAAGGACATTGCCAATCAAGAGAGGTCAAAGGCTATCCAAAAGAATGAAGGCTTCAGAAGCTCGAGGTCCTCCAAGGGGCTGAAAGGACACGAGGTGAGTAAAGAGGCCAACATCCTGAACTGGTTATTTGTTCTAGAAGGTTTCAGAAACCTCAGAGCAGCGAGTCAAAGAGGCTGGATGTGACAGTTCTGCCTGGAATTAGACGATGGGCCAGATGTCCCTGCCATGCTTGCAGGGCAGGTCCTCACTGAGAGAGCTGGCGTGGGCATAGCCATGCACAGCTGGATGGCTTATCTATTTATTAATGTCGTTTATGTATTTATCAGTGCCTTGAAAGTTTGTTTTTTTATTGTTGAGTATATTCTTATGTTTCCTATTATGTCCCCAGCACAGAGATAAATATGCGTGTAGTTGCCCTCAATCTCCTTTAACACCTCGGGTGATGCAAAGCTGCATCCGCAGGTGTCCGCCCACTGAATCCCACCCCCCAAGCCCCCCTAGATTTTTTCTTGTCTTAGAAACATCTGGCTGGGTGTGGACAGGCCATGGGCGTGACGGACGAGCGAGTCAGCGGCAGCGGCAGCCAGAGGCGTTTACCTGTGTTGTTATCGTTTGGTTAATTAGGTCGCCACAGCCGTCCATAAAAAGAGAGCGCGCATGGCGCGGACACGCTCCGACTTCCTGAGCCGAGCGTCACACCCCGCAGGGGATGGGGACTCGGAGGAGGATGAGGGGGGTGACCACCTCTCCTCGCCCCCTCTGTCCCCCCGCATGCCCCCCCCAGAGCAGGACACTGAGGGGGACACAGCTGATGCTCCTCTCAGTGACTCAGAAATGGTAAATGGATTAGCCCAGGGCCCCGCCGGGCCCCCCCGGCAGGGGGACACTGGTGGGGGTGTTTCACTACTGCTAACCCCTCCAGCACCCGCCTGGGAAAAATCACAGTACTAAACCGCTTCAGTATTCCACATTCTTTGTAGTGTCTTCCACTCTACTGCAGTCGGGGGAAACACCTTTTGAAATGTTTGGGATTTTTTTTTTTATGGCTAAAACATGTTAATAATTCGTTTGGCATTGTTTGGAAAATGCTACTCTTGTTTTGCAACTTTTCTTCAAATTGATTGGTTGTTTTCATTGATATATTTTATTTATTTATCCATTTTAATATATACAATAAAAGTATTTGCTAAATATAAAGATAATATTCAACATTTGGACAGAGGAACGCTTTTGCAAAAGAAATATGTAGCACATAGCTACAGTACTTTTTGTTTTGAGAGACGTAAGCCCTATCTTGGCTTGACTCTTTTAAAAGACCCCTGCTGAAACAATCCAGAATGTCTGATAATCAGCTGTCCTGTCCTTGTGGACTAGGACGGCTCCATTCAGAAGCGTGTTTTCCCTGCCCGCGAGTGAGTAGCTGACCCTAACCCACTCTGCTGTTGGTACTGTGGTTTGGAGCTTCAGGCTGGCATGTGGCTGGGGCCCGGGGCCCCCTCCCCTCACTGCCACTCCCAGCCTGGTCCCCACAGCTACTGCATGCTTCAGCCCACCACGCCAGCCGTCTGGGGGGGCATGTCGTCATCGTTGTCTCCTTCTCCTATGCCGTCGGCGCGGTGCTTCTCCTCGGGGGCTCGGCCGAGGCCCCCGCCAAGTGCCTTGCGAGGGCTCACCGCTTCTGTCGATTCAGTCACCCTTTCCTCTGCAACCCGTCTTTCCTGTGCAGCAGTGTGGCTCATGTGATGCGTGGCTGCTGGACAAGGTTGTGAAGGTGTGGCTGGTGAGATGCTGGCTAAAGTTTATGTTAGAGCCTCCGCTCAGCGGACCACTGCAAGGCTGCCTGTAGAGTTTGGGGCGGTGTCTGGGCTTTTAGGTTGTACATGTGTAAATTACAAGCTGATAATCAGCTTTTGTGTCACTACTTGTCAGTCCTTTAACAAAGTACTGCCAGAGTGCTACAAAGCCACACTCACGTTAGTGCTACGAGATTTGAAGGGTTAGATGAGCAGAGCTTTGAAAGTGATATGAGAAGTTTGGTCAAAGGAGCTGTTGCATCTCTACGATTCTGGTCAGGGAATATCAAGAACAGCTATGGCGCACTTCAGTAAGAGGTAGAAGCAGGCTTGATCATTTAATCTAGTACTACATTGCCACCTAGAGTTACAGTAGTGTATTACCTTTAAAACACTTGGAAAGGTATCCCATCTCTTAGGACATTTATATAAAAGGATGTTATGCTTAGACCTCATAAGAGGCTATTTGACAAATTCATTTACATAAGGAATTGGTAGTATTGGTATGTTTATGTTAGGTAGACTGTTCCTTTGATGTACGATGTGTGTTTGATGTGTCTTTCACTGGGTGCTGTTTCAAAGTGGTTGGATGGAAAATCTGCCAGGCTGTTTGTTTGATAGGGTGTCTCACCTCACCTCAGTCTGTAGGCTGCTGGTTGTGGAGTAGTGCTGCTGTGTCTGAGATCTGAGATCTTCCTGGGTGTCCTTCAGCACCTCCAGCAGAGCTCTGCTGGGAAGCTCCTTCACAGGATCTCACCACGGGGCCGTTTTCTCGACACTCGGTGATGCCGAGCCGTCTGTTGATGTTGCAGGCACCGTTTGTTGGTGGGGATCAAAAGAAATTCCATAAAGCTGCATCTTCGGGGGATCTGGCCAAGGGACCCTCCCTGAGGAAGGGCTCGCACCCGGACGGCAGGTATGTGCCGCTCTCTGGACGCCTGGCATTTTGGCCCCTTGGAGTGGAAACGGGACACTGTTTCTACAGCAGGAGCCTCTTCCTTGTTTATGTTGCTGCTTTGGTGCCGGTCTGCGATTTCCTTTGTTTCTGTTCCTCCTTCTTCCCTTTCTTTCTCTGGCAGGATGATGTTGCACTTGGTGATGACCTGCTGTGTCTTATGTCCTGTGCCTGCTTGAAGTTTTGGTTTGTTTTTTGTGTGTGTTCTCCCTGGGCGGCAGGATGAGAGGCAAGATGCGGTTCTGGGGAAAGACGAAGCAGGGTGAAAAGAAGACACTGAGATCCCTGGCCAGTGCTACTGAAATAGCAGGAGCAGACTTTACTGACACTGGGCTGTTCATGGGAGAGGGTGAGCAGTACACACACACACACACATACAGGCTCAGAGTGACAGACACACACACACACACACACAGACTGACACACGAAGAAATTCACAGTCAGACTCCTACACACAATGTTTGGACAGTGATACCTCCTAAAAAAACATTTCTGCAAAATAAGTACATAGACAGGTTTCAGAATCTCGCCCTTCTTGGTTTCGGTTCTTCTGGCCTTTGCTGGCACAGAGGTAGAGCTTCCTAAGCAGGCTGAAGTGGCAGCCAGTGTGAAATTCCTGCTAAATAAGTGCTGGAATGGCGAGCGTCCCACGTCCCGAGCCCCTGACCCCCGTCTTTTCGCCCCGGCAGGGCCACAGTTCACACCCCCTCCCCACAGCCCCTCGCTGCCCGGCGAGCGGGGCAAGGAGATCAAGGACAACAAGGAGCCGTCCCCCAAGATCAGGCGGCGGCGGAGCGTGAAGATCAGCGGCGGGGCCCTGGAGCCCGCCGCCTGGCAGAACGACGCCATGCAGATCCTCACCAGTGCCAGCGACTACCGCAGCATGAACGACTTCCTCATGAAGAAGGTGGCTAGCTGCCTCTGCTGGGGGCGCGGCCCTGTTCTGGGGCAGGGGGGAGGGGCTGGGGGTCCTTACTGGCAGAACTCATAACTTGTGCTGACACGTCTCCTGTATCTCTTGGGTGACATTGCAGATCAATGACCTGGACACTGAGGACAGTAAGAAAGACACCTTGGTGGATGTGGTCTTCAAAAAGGCGCTCAAGGAGTTCCGCCTGAACATTTTCAACTCCTATTCCACCGTTCTGGCTGTGAGTAACCATCAGCTTTTCACAGCCTTAGAAGTAAGGCGCACGGCCACATTTACATGCTTATAGCACTTTGATACCGTCTCCCTTAGAGCGCAGATGCCAGATGACATGCTCAGCATCTTTTTCCCGCTCACCTGCAGATGGACGACGGGAAGGTCATCCGCTGCAAAGACCTGTACGCGCTCTTCGAGCAGATCCTGGAGAAGACCATGCGGCTGGAGCAGCGGGTCTGGGCCGAGTCCCCGGTCAAAGTCTGGGTCAACACTTTCAAGGTGTTCCTGGACGAGTTCATGACAGAGTACAAACCTCTAGACAGTACAGCTAGCAAGGTATGGTGGGAAAGCAATGCGCTGATGGGCGGTGGGGACCAGTGCACATGTTCAGGCCTGCAACGGAAACTCATTCTGCTGTCCTCCTCCAGGTGGCCAAGCCTGACCGGAAGAAGAGGAGGAAGAAGGACGCTGATATTGTAAGTGTTCTTTGGCTGAACATTTTGCGACCAAGCTGATAGGTCATTCATTTCAAAATTAGGAAAGTGTACTAATACAATACTTCTGATCTGGAGTTCCGGGGTATTCAGGTATTCATATGTTTTTTGAGTTGGGTTGCAGACTTAAAGGCTGTGAAATGCTTCCCAGAATAACTGTGCCTGCAGTAGCTTTGAGGTCTCCTGACCTGCTAAGTGTAGCTGAATCCCGTCCTGCCGCAGGTTGAGGAACACAACGGCCACATCTTCAAGTCCACGCAATATAGCATCCCCACCTACTGCGAGTTCTGCTCTTCCCTCATCTGGATGATGGACCGGGCCTGCGTCTGCAAGCGTGAGTACGGCCCAGCGGCCTTCTCTCTGGCTACTGCTGTAAGCACGTGGCTTGCAGGTGAAAGCGCGGATTCATTCCCACCTGGCACCAAATGCCCTGGGGCCTCTCGCCATTACTGACATCGCGACAGGCCGCTCGACGTGACTCCATGCCGTTTCCTCTGCAGTGTGTCGCTATGCCTGTCATAGGAAGTGCTGTTTGAAGATGACGACCAAATGCAGCAAAAAGGTAAAGCGACTCGTGCCGCGCGCCCCCAGGAGGGCCCTGCCCTGAAATGAGGGTCTGCCATTAGTTTCCGCTGGCAGCCCTCGCAGTACGCATCTTTCTGTGTCCCCGGCCCAGTACGAACCTGAGCTGACCTCCAGGCAGTTTGGAGTGGAGGTGACGCGGCTGACTAATGATGAGCGGACGGTGCCCCTAGTGGTGGAGAAGCTCATCAACTACATCGAGATGCACGGCCTCTACACCGAGGGCATCTACAGGAAATCCGGTTCTGCTAACAAGATCAAGGAGCTGAAGCAGGGGCTGGACACTGGTACGGCTGTGTGTAGCGGAGAGAGCTGGCTGGACACTGGTATGGCTGTGTGTAGCGGAGAGAGCTGACTGGACACTGGTACGGCTGTGTGTAGTGGAGAGAGCTGACTGGACAGTGGTATGGCTGTGTGTAGAGGAGAGAGCTGGCTGGACACTGGTATGGCTGTGTGTAGAGGAGAGAGCTGGCTGGACACTGGTACGGCTGTGTGTAGAGGAGGGAGCTGACTGGACACTGGTACGGCTGTGTGTAGTGGAGAGAGCTGGCTGGACACTGGTACGGCTGTGTGTAGAGGAGGGAGCTGACTGGACACTGGTATGGCTGTGCGTAGTGGAGAGAGCTGGCTGGACACTGGTACGGCTGTGTGTAGAGGAGAGAGTTGGCAGTGAACTGACACTAATGTGCGTATGCACTCTCCACACCCAGATGTGAACAGCGTGAATCTGGACGAGTACAACATCCATGTCATTGCCAGCGTCTTCAAGCAGTGGCTGCGTGATTTACCAAATCCACTCATGACCTTTGAACTTTATGAGGAGTTCCTTAGAGCTATGGGTAATGACAAGTCCCCTGAATCTGTTCTTCATACTCATATTAACATGACTCCTTAAAGAAGCAGATATGCAAAGATTAGGTATTATATAGTTTAAATATATATAATTTCTAAATCTTATCTTCTGTCAGATTACGTTTTAGTAGATGGTAGGTGGTCATCGTAACTCTGTTATTCATATAACTCTAGGTAGCGTCTGCATGGCATAGCTTCATGTGCTGATGTTTGGTCTCACAGGTCTGCAGGACAGGAAGGAGGTGGTTCGGGGCATCTACTCTGTGATCGACCAGCTCAGCAGAAATCACCTGAGCACCCTGGAGCGGCTGATCTTTCATTTGGTCAGGTGGGGATATGGCGCTCAGGGACACTGGGAGAGCATTAGGAGAGATCTGGAAGGCTAGGGGGCGCTGGTGGGGCTGTGAGGCCGCAGGCAGGGTGCTGGGAAGGCGCGGGCAGCGTGTGACCAGCACACATCATCTTTTCAGGGTTGCTCTGCAGGAGGATACCAACCGCATGTCTGCCAACGCCCTGGCCATCGTCTTCGCCCCCTGCATCCTGCGCTGCCCCGACACTATCGACCCACTGCAGAGCGTGCAGGACATTAGCAAGACCACAGCGTACGACAGGCTGCCTGCACATATGGTGCCCCATTCTGGTGTCCTGTTAAATGACATCTTGACCAGTTTTTATGCTGCTGACTCCTCCGCAGGTGTGTGGAGCTGATTATCGACGAGCAGATGAACAAGTACAAGGCCAGACTTAAGGATATCAACAGCTTAGAGTTTGCCGAGAACAAGGCCAAGAACAGACTGACCTTCATCAGGAGATCAATGGTACAGTTGGGGTGGAAACGAACATGGGCTGGGGTGATAGAGAACCTTAACAGGATGCCTGTATACTCCGCGTTCTGGGTAGTGCTGTGTCTTCTGGGACATTCTTTGTGTGAAATGCCATCACTATCCGGGTACTTCCAAGAACTAAAGCCTTAATTCCCTTAACGCCCTTAATTTCTACCATTACCTCACAATTGCGCATGAAAAATTACAGTAGCCAGCTCTTCAAAGCCCCAAAGTAAGGCCTGTTTTATCAGGTCTGTCTACTTTTGAACTTTACTGTAGTTTGAACAAGTTGTTTGTTTTGCCGGATGTTCTCCGGCGAGGGGCAGCGTGGCAGCCTGTCTGCTCCTCTCCCCCGCCGCCAGTGAGGACGCACCTCAGTGCCCCTGTTTCTCCACCATCTTTTCCATTTCATCACTTTCTAAGCCACTCTAACCCTGTTCTCCCCCCTCCCCCAGAAACCCGTACTTATTGCCGTTAGGTTTATGAGCATGAGCCGCACTCTGGCCTCGGTACGTATAACGTGTCTGTTTGCATGTGGCGCGCTCGCCGCCGTCACGGGCCGCGCCCCTCGGCCCAGACCCCGCCCACTCATCTGTCCATGCCCCGCCTCTCCAACGCCGCAGGCTCTGTCTGTCTCTGTACCCATACGCTGCAGCTTGCACGTGCTTCACGACACTTCTGTACTAAATGTTGCCATTAGCTATACTGTAGCCTGTGTGGGGCTTTATAGGACTGCATCCTTGGAAAGGGATTTTGTACGGTTGGACAAGGGAAAGGCATAAAGCAAAGAGAAAGAGTGCAAGAGTGAAAAATAATGTGAAGAGTGGATCTATATTGTAATGTTATGCTATAATTTATTCAAATGAAATGCTGTAGACATAAATTATACTGGTCAACATACCAGCATGACACAAAATACCATTAACTCCCCTGTCAGATTAGTATTTCAGCTTCAATGAGTATTTTTTTTCTAACAATTTACTTTAGTAGGGGGCCGGGTTTCTGGCTGTCTAGCTTCTAGGAAAGACGCTGTTAATACTGTCTAAAATATGTAAGTGTGTGTGTGATGCTCTCACCAATGGCATGCACTGAGCACTCCATAAGCACTGGTGTTCTGGCAATAAGCGTGCTTCTCGAGCTCTGCCGCTGCTGTCAGCTGCGTGATGCAACGCCCCGCTTCCGGCCTCGTAGCGAAACGCCAGCGCGGGGCCTCACACGCCGTGCCGTCCCAGTGCCGCCCGTCTGTGTGTTTGGGATCCCGACCCATTCGTCTGTGTCACATAGAGTCTTGTGAATCATGCATGAAAAATGTCATCAGACTTGAAGGAGGACATTTATGCCTTTTAAAAACCAAAACCGTGGTAAAGATGCCCTAACATTGCCGTCTGAAGTCTTCAAGAGAATACAGAATGCTTTGTAAATTCAGTTTATGCAGAAGGCACAAAGGCTTAACTCAGTATTTACATAGGATGTTGTTAAGGTCAAGCAGAACATCAGCTTTATTTAGTCTCCTTGGGTGTTATATATTTAATGTTTTTTTGCAAATATGGCCTCTTTCTTCAGCCAATACAATTGTCTGAGTGTTATTTTGGCATGGGAAGAAAAATTCACTTTAAACGCTACGCTGTGTGGCTCACTCTTACGGCTTCCTCTTGGAGGTGAGCGTTGGCGTTTTGTGCTGCGTTAAGAGCGGCGTTTCCTTGTATGTGACACAGCAGCCTGGCTGGGGGGTAGGGGGAGTGCGCAGGCTGTTGGTGTGGCTGGCTATACTGTATGTACTGGGAGCATACCATTAGCATGCCCTCTCCTGCCATCCTTGTTAGTGGCGGGAGTCATTAGTCCTGTCCCTCTAACCCCGGTATCTCTGGTTGTTGTTTCCATGGCACTGGGCAGCCAAACGCAGCTAATAAGGTACCGATCGACTTGCATGAGGGCTCGGGCTGGATGCACATTGGGGACCATCTGAGGCCACGGGCCCGGTATCCTGCGCGGGCTGCACATTCCCCGCCGCGGCAGACAGGCCATCAGGAATGTGGCTTTCTCCGCCCACCAGCTCGTTCCACTGCCAGCCGGGCCTTTTTAAAACCATACATGGTGAAACATTTGGAGCTTGGAAAAGCTTCACTCGCCCGAAAAGTACAAAACAGAAGACTATCATTATTTATTATTTGCCCATGGAGACTTCTGTCAAGTAAGCAGGAGTGTGTTTTATTTAGGGGCTTTTCTTTTTGGAAAACTAGTGCCATTCTCTAGCTGCTTTCCAAACCACTGAAAATATCCCTTGCGATTCATAGCTGCGCCTGTGTGTGCATGCTTTGCCCCAAGCTGGATTTTTACTCATCCAGGCTTTCAGTATCAGTGTGACTTACGCACGCTTATTATTGTATTTTGCAAGTGCTCAGACCCAGAGTGGCTCGCCAGTTTACCTAGGCCGGAGTTTTATGGCAATGTAGCTGGAGCTCATTTATAACGGAACACACGCCACGCTCTTAAAGGGGCCCTCTGGCTGCCAAGCTGACCTGGGCAGGGACATGAAGCACACTGATAGGTCCACTGCTGTGTCTGCCAGGGAAAGGGGCGGCCTCGCCGGGGCAGCCGGCACCTGCCCTCGCCACCCGCAAGCCCCCGGCCTGACCCAGCGCCACCCCTGCCGGAAGAGGAGGGGCCGGGGGAGGCTCCCGGGGACGGCGAGTTGGCAGAGCAGCAGATGGCCATGCAGCAGGAGGAGAGGGTGCTGACTGAGCAGATCGAGAACCTCCAGAAGGAAAAGTGAGTCCACCGCTGTGTGTGTACAGCCGTGCGCGTGTGCGTGTGTGCAGACGTTCCTCGAGGGTGACACCGCCATCTGCGTCCCACAGGGAGGAGCTGACCTTTGAGATGTTGATACTGGAGCCGCGTGCGTCTGACGACGAGACGCTAGAGTCGGAGGCTTCCATTGGCACAGCGGACAGCTCAGAGAACCTGAACGCTGACTCAGAGGAAGCCGTCTCAGACTACTCCGGTATGCTTGGCGCACACACGGCAAATGGCGGCTGGTCCGTATAGGGAATGGCATTTTCTCACTCCCGTGCCCTGTGTCACCGCGCAGAGAGAAACCAGGCAGCCCCTCCTACGCAGTGGAGGAAGTTGGAGCACAGGGGCAGGCGTGTCCTGAGGCGGCAGCCCGAGTCCCTGGACTCTGTTGACTCCAGCTCCACGGCCTCCTCAGTCTCCTCCTCCTACGTGTGTCCTCCTGGTGCCTCACACCGCCCCCGCCTCCGCTCCAAGTCGCCCCTGTCTGACCCATTCCGCTCCTTTTGGCCTGGCTCAGCTGCCCTCGGCGTGGACCGGGAGTGTGAGTCCAGGCCTCTCTACATCAGTCACGGCACCTTCAGCGCGGAGCAGGGCAGGCAGAAGCTGAAGACTGCCAAGACATCCCCCAAGACGCAGAAGCAGGAGCCGGAGCCCCCTAGGGAGGCCGGCTGCGGAGAGGGGCAGGAGGCATCGCAACGGCTTCCGTACAGCGGCAGCGAGTTCATGGTGTGACGGACACACAGCTGCTCGGCTCATCGCTTCATCAGCACCCAAACTCCCTCCTCATTCATCCACATCAGCAGGAAGCAGAGTGATCCAGAGTGTCCCGGCAGACCTGGCTTTGAAGGATGTTTGCCGCGGGCCTTCGCGATTCGCGGGCCTCGTTTGGCGAGGTGAGCCGCTGCGCTGCATCTGCACCCCTGAGCTCCACCTCCTCTCTGGCAGCGGCGGCGAGGAGTCCCCCGGGTGGTGTGTCACGCAGTGACTCCGCCTGCAGCGCCGGGCACGGCAGCATCATTTCTGGGGGCTGGATAATGAAGCACGGTGGAGACGACGTATGGGCAGGCTACGCGAAGGAAGCACACAAGCGGCTGCTATAGGGGGTTCCGCTAATCCGGTGAACGAGTTTACTGTCCATGAACTCTCCTGTTCCATCTTCAGAATGTGGAAAATGTATATCTATTTAAATGTATAAAACGTGACATATGTATAAATATAAGGCTGAAACACCAGTAGCTACTGGGTAGTTAGAGGCAAACTGTTATCTGTGGCAAATCAGTGGTATTTTTGAAAAGAGAACAGATTGGAATAGATTTTTTTAAAAGACTCATTCTTCTCGTTCGTGCTGCTCTTTGCTTCCTGGGGGGGCCCGGGGTTGGGGGGGGGGGGGGGGGGGGGGGGGGCTGTTCTTTATAGTCACGTTTCCCCTAAAAAGCCGCATTTACTGTTATCCTCTCTACTGTAGTAAATGCAATAGCCCTTTTTCACAAGATGCCTTTTGCCTTGGTTTCCCCCTAGAGTCCTTTTGCGATAACAGTGTTAAGGTAACCAAATAAGGACTTGAATTTCTTCATCATCATCATTACCATTGTATGTGTTGTTGGTTTTTATTGTCCGTGGGTGTAGCACTTAAATTGTGATGGATCCTCTCTCTCTCTCTCTGATGATTGTGATGAGCTGGGAGATGGGCTCCTGGTCTGTCTCCTTGTGTGCCACTGGTCAGAACAAGCTCGTTTCCCACCTTGCCCTCTTCTGCTCGGTGGGCGTGGCCACAGCGACGATGCTGCTCAGCGTCTGGAGTAGTGTCCCACAGTCACTTATGGTGCTGGGGCAGCCCCTGTCCCTCTGGGTGGCCGCTTGGCAGTTACCGTCTGTTTACTGCCACATGGCGCCAGGCGGGCTCCAGCTGAGGGTAGCCCCGTGCGAACGCTGGCACAGTAGCTGGCATATTTTCCACGGCGGCGTCGCCACACCGCCCACTCTGGCATCCGCCTTGTGGCCTCCACCACCTTCCTGCCAGCTGCAGCAGAGCAGAGTAGATGGGAACAGACTTGACATCTGATTGCTGTGATAAATGTAGCTGTCAGAAACCATCATTCATTCCAACAGGTCTGTAAATTGCCTTTGTGCAAAAAAACACAAGGGTTTAATAGTTTACCTCATCTGAAGCTATTATATTCTTAAATTAGTCTTCCTCAGTCTAGACTGAAGATTCACCATTGTTGTACTTGCTCTAAATATTGCATCACTATTGGAGTGGGAAGTGTCTGTCTATATGGTGCACATGAAAGGTAATCAAATACTGAAGCCAGTATATCTAAATATTAAAGCTACTATCATTGTTGCTGTTTAGACTGACAATGTCTCCAGCAGTTCTGGCCATCTGTAGGTCCAGTAGAAACTCCAGTAACCTCAAAGCACCTCAAGCGGTTTGCTTGTGTACGTGGGATGATGTCACCTGTGCAATACTCTTGTGTGAATTCTGGTATTTCAAATGGAGACGCACATATTGTAGGTTGCTACTGTTAGATGTACACCAAAGCTTGCGAGTCTGTTTGTGGACATGGACTCACATGTGGTTCTATTCTCCGCAGCAGTCTGCTGGTAATAAACCAACTTTTCGAGGACCAATCAGGTCGTGCTTATGCGAAGCCACACCCACACTCCCTCCTCATATATAAGTATGGCCTTTAATCCATAATCACTTTAACTTGCACTTGGTGGGGGATAACTTAGTGGTTGTGTATACTCTCCATATACTGTGGGAAAAACTATTTTGTACTTTTTCATTTATTTTCATCAAAAGCAACTGGAAGTAAAAAAAGTCAATCTCTTCCTTCCATGAGGAAAGAATCTTGGGCTTTTATCTTTTTACACTCTTAAAGTACTCTCAAACCATAGCAGTGTGTGTGGTTGCTGGTGTTCAGCGTTGGCTCTCTGCCGGGCTGCACGGCCGGCCTGGCAGGGTGCAGTTGTCTTTCACTGCTGCCGCACCTGCACGGGGCACTGAAGGGTCACACTGCACTTCCTCTTTCAAGCCTAATAAACTGAAGCTGGTGATCGTCTCAAAGGGTCGTTATGCTTGGCATCCTGCAAAGGTGAATGTACTGATCACTGGAAAAGGAATGCTCTGCTATACATGTTATGTGTGTGTATGTATTCATATATACACATACATATATACAATACAAATTAATAATTTAATGATTATGCTTAAATGTACATCTGAAAATTGACCTAATGTAAAAGGATATATTATCCTGTACTACCCTATATATTTATATATAAAGTATTCATGTTAAAAGTGTTTTAATGCCACACCACATAAGATTGTGTAAATGACGCAATCCAGTTTCAGCTTTGTATTTCAGTGTGAGCTGTTCAGGACAGAGTCATATGTATAAAGTGCAATTTGTGTAATGTTTCTTAAAAAATTAAAATGTTTATGGCTGTACAAATGAATTTATGATCAAATAATCATCAGCTTATTAAAAAGAACTTGAAATGAAATAGGTTCACCTCCTTCATTCATGTTTCTCATATGAGAGATGTTTATCATCTGTATGCTTCTTCTAGAAAGTGGGAGTAACCTTTTTGATTTTCAATTCGTCCTTGATAAACGACATCTGTAACCCTCCCCAGTTCCTCTCCCAGTCTTCCCTGCTGACTGTCTAGCTTTGAGGGGGGGGGGCACCCTTTCTTTCTTCCTCATGGGGCAGTACTCCTGACCATGGCTGTATGCTGTAGGCACGCTTCTGACCCTGGTGTCATCTCACCAGCTTCTGCCCTCGTTGGGCCCTCCTAGAGATGCCACTGGAACGTCAAGCCGGACTCCTTTGACACCTCTGGCTCTGGGGTCGGCCTCTACACCAAGTCTGGTGAAGTGAAGGTCTGGGAATAAGCCCAGGATACTCCCCTACTCTGTCCACTGGGGCCCCCACCAGATATGGCTGCATGGGCCTTTCTGGGCAGTGCATGTGTCGAGATGGAGTATGAGCATCACTGTGTCCTGCCTGCAGCCTGCCCATAGTCTTTGTTGACCCCTGTCAGGCTGTGCACTGACTTTGGGGAGACTTCAAGGCACCAGCAGCTGCAAAAGATGGACCAACAGTGCTAAAAGAGCAGTCCTTCCTTCTCCTTCAGTGCACCCCACTGTCAATGGAAGGAGAAGATCTGCACCCACTCCAGCTTGCCTCCCTGCTTGCTGCCAGTCCCTCACTCCGGCTCATTTTCCGGATTGTTGTGAAGCTCCTGGTGGCCTGAAGCTCCATGTCTTTGGCTGCCACCTGAGCCGATGCCGCAATGACTCACCATTGGCTGTGTTCCCCAATGCAGCAGAAGTAGACCATCTAAGCTGGAGTCTTAACAGTTGAGGCTAGACTGAAGTCATACTTCTCCAGCACTTCCAGCCAACACTCAAGCTGCCAGCTGGTCAAAGGCAGTTGCACAATCTTAAGTCTACTCAAAGGACCAGCCATTTTATGTGAGCGGCTTGGTGGTGCTGGCAAGGTCCATGGTGAGCTGCCTGAAGTACGAAGTGAGTCCCAGAAAACTGCAGTGCTTGGAGACATTGTGAGATGTTTGGCAAAGGCCACGCTGCAGACAAATGGGCTGGATGAATGTGGGAAGTCTGCAAGCATCATCCTCTGTCACCAAGACATCAGCATGCTGGTCCAGGAATCCTCAGCCATTGGCATTGCTCTGCCAGCAGCTCTACACTGCTCCAGTGTCACAGTTAATGGACAGACTGTAGAGCACAGCTGGAAGGTCCCGCCACCGCACCATCACCTCTGTGCTGTGCTGCGGTGTGGGGAGGACTGTGCCATGTTGGAACAACTGGGGTCGATATGGTCCCTTTGTCACTGTCTATTCAAATGCTTGACACAACCAGGAGGCATTTCTTTTAGAAAGGCATGGAAGGCCAGCTCTTCTTGCATGACACGGGAAGGTAGCCATGCTGTGCATAGATGGGGAGGTCTGCAGTGGACATGCCCAGGGTCTAGCTCTCCCTTCTCCCCGGATCATAAACCTCTTCTGATGGGGAATGAACCTCTGCTCCGACACGGTGACACTGCTGTATAGTCCTGCTATCCCTAAGAAGAGTCAGGTGCTCCTAGCTGCTGTGGCAGGGAAGGTTCAAGGTGGGACGGTCCTCACAGGGAGCCACAAATGTGACCATTTTTTGAGAGAATGCAAGTTAAAAATTCTCCTGGTTGCATTTGTGCGAGTGCATGATGATAGTTTGTTTTGGTGCCCTTCCGGCCCTGGTACTGCGTTTGTGGTTGAAAGTAGCATTTTTTCCCCCACCAACTCCCTCTCTCCCTACCTGCATTTTAATCATCAGCTACGTATATATGCACGGTGCATGACAATCGAAGATGAAACAGATGATAACTGATTATTTAAGAAAAAAAAAACAATGAGGAGACAGAGGAGGCTAGCAGAGTAGGAGAGCCACTCAGACATAAAATAACAGTGGCTAACTCGGTACCCCTGGTTGCGGTACAAGGGTAATGCTATGCTATGTACTGTTAGCATAATTTTAAATGATGATAGTCCAGACGTCCATTGGCAAGCAATGTTTAACATATCTGCACATCTTCCACACACACATTTTTTTTGTGTCAATATTCTTGACTGACTTATTCAGTTCTGTTCTTGCCATTTTGCTATTAATTGCAATTGTAGTCTTTGGCTCCCTAAAGGATACTAAATGCTAATGCATGGTATTTTATGTCATTAAAAAGGTATTACTAACTAGTAAAACAACTTCTTGATAATGAACTTTTTTAACTCAGAACAACTCTTTTAGAACTAGAATTTGGGTTTCAATTTATTACTACTCATAATGTTTTACTTAATACTACTGGTTGTTTGTAAAGTGATACATTTTTGTTATAAAACAAAAAAAATGCAATATATTTTGCTGAATGAAGCATGCGTCCCAAGCCTTTGTGAGCATCGTGTCTGTTCTGCCAGCCACCCGGACATTGCACCTCGCCACAGAGCTGCAGCTTTCTCCTCTGCCTGGTGCAGATAGTGTCGGCATGGCTGGCTGGTTCCTTCTCTTCTGGTTAGCTGTCACTTCTCTGCACTTAATCTTAATCTTGTTGCTCAGAAGTTGCTGAATTAGGTCGTCGATCACATCAAAAAGCTGCATCCCACATTCTAACAGTGATGGGATAAGCTAATGGGTCAAGAAGAAGGAAATGAGATTTCATTAGAATGGAAAAAAGCTACTTTTATTCTTGGTGACAGAGACAAGGTGGTTAAATAGCTTACATTCATTGTGGACATTTCCTCACATGCACCACTAACACGAAACAGAGTAAAACATTCACTATTTACAACATAATACAACAATTCTGTTGATTAATGAAATGAACACTTGGTTCTTCCTGGGGCTGCAGGGCATACTGGGAATGGAGGCAACTGTCTCAGCATCACAATATTAGTCATTTGTAAGATTTGATTTGCCTTGGAACACAGCCTGTCAAATGGCCGCAGAAAAAATGCTGCATGCTATGCTTTCATGTCCATGCAGTAAAAGGAACGTCCAACACAGGTAACAAGCAAAAACAGGGAGATCTGACGCTGGACAGTAAGGCACACACACGGTGGATAATTTATATAATGACATGCATTCTCACTAGTTAGAACTGAATTTATGATATTGTTTAGAAATGAATTAAAGCCAAAACGGCTGGCCAAACGCGCATTAACACAAGCGACAATAGGGAATACAGCACAAGCATTTACAGTAACACTGATAATACACGCGGAGTATGTCGGGAGATGTCAATTCCCGCCGGTGCTACAGTACAGCACATAGCTGCAACCTTTGTGGAAGAAAGTCAGCACTGAAATTTCTGATTATGCTGTGGTGAGTGACTCGGCGGGCTAAGTCTCTGTGCCCGTGATCGCCGTTTGGCGCCCCGGCCTCGGCGGTGGCCGTGGGCCCATAAGCGAGGCACTTAACCCTCCAGCTAAAGGGGCGCCGCAAGTCGGCTAACCATTCGCCGTTACCCCAAAGCTGGAGCTGCCGAAGGGAAAAAATCCAGTATATTTGTACTTGTGCAAATGGAAAATAAAGGATTTATCATTTTAAAGTGCTCAAGTATAAATGTTTTTTGGGCACGAACATTCCTGCCAGAAGAGAGCGATCATTGGTGACGTGTTCCCCACGTCACGTGTAGCTTTCGCGCATGCGTACTAGGCTCGGTTTTAAGGAAGTAACCTGAGTTCGTAACACGGTGCAAGGGGAAAGAGGAGCGAAACGGCGGTCTTGTTTGCTTTGGGGGGGGCTGAGGATAACTATCTCAGAATGTCTGGATTTGACAGCAACCCCTTTGCGGAGCCCGTGGATCTTAACCCTTTCCAGGTAAGAAACCGCGCTAAAAGTGAACATTGACGCGTGCTTTTCTTAAGGAAGACTTTGTGATTACTTACTGTCATAGAGAAACCTGTTGGGTTGGTTTTTGGGTGGGTCGAGCGCGATTTTTTTTATACCACGTGTCAGGATTGACGTCTGTGCCAGCCAGTCTTTTTCAGAAGAGTCTTTTTCGTAATCCAATTAAAAGACGGGAAAGGGCTACCTACTTTTCTCTACTTTATTCTCCACTTCTTATCGTTTTGGTTATAATTTATGAAAACACTTAAAAGAAAAAGTATTTTAGTGGCATAACAACTGTTTCTTGTTCAGTGACCCTATAAATGTCTTAATTTGATTAGCTAGACATTGGCCTGCGATAACAGGTGTATAGCCTTTCTCCCCTGAAACCCCACACTCGCATCGGTAAGCTAATCAGGCTGAAATAGCATTTGCCTCGGCAGCTCTTTTTTCTTGGAGGATTTTACCGAAGGTGCTACCCGGGCACATTGTATTTCACCAGGTGATCTAGAGCGATGGCATCCGGGCAGAATATCTGCGATGTTTTAACTAATGATGTAAATGGGCCGGCGACCCCGGCTTCCGTGCTCCAGCTTTAAACTGAAACTTCATTTTTCTTTTAAATCTCAACGATGGCCGTTGAGGGCAGGGAGGGGATCCTGCCCTCAAACCTCCGGTTATTGTGCAATAACCAACACTGTTTCATCGTAGCATATCATACCACCTATCTGACGTGGCTGCAATGAATAGATGAGGAATTCAATATTGATATAGCCTAGCCCGAAGCACACATTTATTATTAGAGGTCAACTTTATCAAGGTTTGTTGACAGCAACGCCGCGTTAGCAAATCCATATTGACCAAAAATAACCTGAGAATTGATTCGACAGGTATTGACAGGTTTTATATTAAGAAACAGACTGCATAATCACAATGCATCGGTTATACCTCTTTTCATGCCCCGTTTTGTTTATATAGATATTGACGAGTTATGTGAACTGCAGCACACCGTTTATCAGTATTGTCATAAACAACGTCTGCAATATTTTTTTCCAAATAAGACTTTTGAGAATGTCCATTCTCAAAAGAAATGAAGCTAATCTTTCGCTTTCACTCGTTTAAAAAAAACTGAACACTCATAAAGGCATTTACATTCTCCCGATAAACAGGATATTGTGCATTTAGTGCTCTGTTTTATGGCGAGCGCGAATCTCGTCGCCGCCCATTTATAAGCGCGTAATTCCTCTTGGTGATGCTTGCGAGAGCAGAGGCCAACACGGCCGGATGTGACGTCACGCCCAGCGGGCGCTGGCTTCCGGCCGTTTGCCCACCCAGACCAACCCAGCTGCACCTGCTGTTAAGAAGTCAGACCTGTCTTGAATAATTGTCCCGTGATTGCGTGTCACTTAACATTGCACAGGCTTGTAGGAAACGGTTCTTATTATTAGTCACCTTTAATCATTTGGAGAACGAGGTACTGTTTGGTTTGATTGCACTGAACTTTTTATATGACACCTTCCTTAATAGGTTTTCGCCAAGGGGCTTAACAGATTTAACAATAGTTACAGGGTGTTAAAAGACTGAATGGGAGAAGTGGAAATTCAGGCTCCTGTTATCAAGCTGAGCAAACGCAGCTCAGGGCATGCTGGTGTTGTCCAACTCAGTTCCACTTCCAGTATTCTGAATGAGAAAAGGCTTGTAAACTTACATTCATATTTTGTCATGTAATACGTAACTTGTCTCTTTAATAAAATGTTTGCATCCTTTTTTGGATGCTGTGTAACAGGACCCTTCCGTGAGGCAGGTGACCAACATTGGACAGGACCGCATCTCAGAATACAATCCGTTCACTGATGGCTCTCAGGTGAGATCTTGAAATAATTCAGCCACCAAGAATTTTAACTTATCCTCCTGAATTATCCGTTCCTAGAGTGCAGGAGCAATATATAAGCAATTGTATAGATCAGAGTAATATTAAGTAGGGATGCACCGATTGCAGTTTTCTTTGCTGATCCCGGTTCCCGACTTTTTTTTTTTTGTGCGATCGGCCATACCGATTATTCCTATACCGATTTTTTCATGAAAACATCACATTTTCTTTATTGCAAAACTTTTTCATAACAAAATCTTATTAAACTTTACACATTCAAATAGAACTAAGTAAATAAATACAACACGTAATACAACTAAAGTGTAATATATTCTTTCAAATATAGGTGCAGTAAGTAAAAAAAA
>JAODKL010000009.1:721561-770188 GCA_026780765.1 Petrocephalus schoutedeni | reverse complement strand
AAACGCCAATTTGACAGCCTCCCCCTCCCCCTCCCCTCCCCCCGGGATGAAAGATGCGGTCGTTAGTGTTCTCACGTCAGCTGTATCTCTTCCTTTGAAGTGGTTCATGATTTATTCACTTAATTGTTTGTGTCTGCATGGGGGGTGGGGGGGTCCTTGGCATGATCTGGCAGCCCAAACGTGGCCACTGCTCCCCACCGCCGGCCCCCGCACCGACGGCAGCCTGTACGCCTGGGCCCTGCACAGTGTTATTTACATTTTAAAGGGAGACAGCCCTCCCACTCTGCGTGTGAAAACCCCGTCACTTTGCATAGTTCCTAGATGATGCTGGAACGCCTTAATGTTTGCAGCCATCAACAGCTGATTTTTTTTTCCTAGTGAAAATTGGTTTTTAAAGCAAAATTGGCAAATTAGCATGTAACACATTAACTGGAACAAAGTTCCGGATATGAAAAAGCTCGGGAATGAAACCTTCTGCTTTCTAAGGTGAAAGAGAGAAAGAGGAATGTACAGAAAGAACGGGCTTTAATATGGGAAAAGGACTGCGCCAAAATATGGAGGTGAATCAGACAGCTACTTCCTGAAATAGAGAGTATTGCTTGAGTCACTAGTAAATGGATCTTGCTGTGGAAATGACACATTAAATGTGTGATTGTGGAAGAATGAGTTTGATGGTGCCTGTTGCTGGTATCACGGCCACAGCAGCCCTTCCCAGCCATGGTCACCATGAAGCATGTGTCACAGCTGTGTCCCAGCAGCCCGCCGCCCTTGGCTGGGCTGACACCCGCAGTAAGCCGCAGTGGTCCAAATGATCGGCCAAACCTGACCTGACCGCTGTCAGCAGTGAGCTAGCCGCACTGCCCCTGAAAGGTAAGTCTGCAGTGTCAGCTTCTCTGGCAAGCGAAAAAAGGGGAATCAAAGAGTCAGAAAGCAGGCTGTCTTACGGGTGCCGCTCCCAATATGTGTCAGACTGCAGATTAGCGCCCTGGAAAGCTGTGCCTCCTTTCTGCATTGTGAGGGGAGGATGCCGCCCTTGATGACAGCAGGGGGGGAGAAACATGAGAGTGTTTTCTTATAGCAGGACTAAACCACAGGGCCAGCATAGTGGGCTCTGGGAAGCCAGCTTAGGATGATGTTTGAACAGAGCCGGAATGGAAATGTGAAGCTTTGTCTTCTTTTCGGCGGAAATGCGGGGGGACAGACGTGATGCGCTGCTGCGAAGTGGGGTGTGAGACAGCCCCCCCCCCCGCCGCCGGGGGCTCTGTGAAACCTGTAGCTGAGGTGGTGCGGTGAGATGGAGAAGGTACCCGTCTGGCTGTCACCTGCCCGCCTGGGGGCCCGGTCTCTGCCGCCTGGCGGGAGGGGGGGGTCGGCCTGTGCCGAAAGCTGGCACTTACGCGGCCCACATGTCTGCGTCCCGGCTGGCAGGGACGTTTACCCCGTGCTTCAACCCGTGCGCAGGAAAACCGGCGAGGTGCCTTACCTGCCAACCCCCTGGATGAGATGTCGGGTAGCGGGGATTGGAGAAACAGGCTAAGAGAGGATGTGTTTATTTGTGGTAACCATGGCGACAGATGAAGAGTTAAATGGGGAAACGGAATGGATTCACAGACCATTGTGTAAATTAGCTGTCGAAACACATTGTCAGCGTTTATTAGCTTACCGCCTCTCAGAATCCCTTTACTTAGGTGTTGAACAGACCAGAGCTGGAGGGTTGGTTTTACGTTATGTCCAGAAATGATCGTACGCACTCTTTTATAGGATCATTAACTACATAATGCATAATTTGCCTTTAAGTCTTTTTTCCCGCCACTGATCTGTGGCCTGTGCTCCTGGTACTGTTCGTTTCTGAGACGCCCAAGAAGGTTTCGCTGTTCATGATCGTTTTCCTCCTGTAGATAACAGATGTCTCTCTGTGCCGTTCACAGGACCGTGCTGTGGTGTGTGTTCAGTCATGCCAGACAGCCCAAGGTGGCTCTTTAATAGCAATTTCAGTCCTTTTTCGTTAAAGACTGATTGTCAGACATTAAACTGAGGACTGGACGTGAATTCCATGGCACCATAAGCTGACCGCCTCTAAGGCTATTATTAAAGTGTCTTTAGCGTTAATGGTTTGACTCGACGCTCATTACGAAAGACTTAATGGAACCTGGCAAGACCTCTGATCTCTAGAAATTAATCTCCAGCTAGAAACCTCCAGACAAGAGGCCAGGCACTCTGGCTCATTCTCAAGGATGGGCTCTCTACAGCAACAATAAGCACGTTGCCTGTCGGCTTTCTTTTTCTGATGAAAACTTGGCTACACAATATTAATTTGTTGGCTTATAAAGTGCAGCAACAGTCGAAGCAATCTGAGCAGTGGTGTGTTTCTAAAGCCAGGGCAGCCCGAATATGCAACTCTGCTGAGTCTGATTAGGGATCAGCAGGATGCATAATACAGAATTCATTTGTTAGGGTATGAAGTGGGCTTTAATATGAGCCTAAAATCCAGTAACTCTGCGGCAGGACTTTTATACTTGGCCACTGGTATCTCTGTTGTCTTGCCCTTGGCTTATACTTTCTTTCTGTCTTCCAGCCGCTTCTGGACAGGGTTGTGGGGGCCTTGGCTTGAATGATGATATATCCATTTTTATGCATGTTAGTCAGTTCCCTCCATAAAGCAGTAAGACAGCAGCACTGCTGCAGTAACCCCATGAGAAGGCCCATCTGTTGATGGTGGAGTAGATTGGGCAGCTTTGCTTCAGGTTGAGAACATTTGGGAGCTGAATTCTCTACCTCCCTCTCTGGACATCCATGCATGGACATGCAGTTTTTGCTGTGGCTCTTGTGCCACACAGGTGTTTAATGAATATGACCTAATTTCCTCTTCTCACCCTTGGGCTCCAGCAGATTTATGGGGGAGGCCACTAAAGACCTTTCTGACCTTTTTCCCCTCACTCCTCCACGCCGCTTCCTGCCTGCTGTACATAACTTACCGTGTTAGCCTGCTTTTTTAAAACTTAGTGTTACCATGCTGTATAGAACTTAGTGTATCAGAATGCTGTATTAAATTTAGCATGTTAACATGGCCATCACTGCACTTGGTCATTTCAGATTAAATGAGGTGTGTCTCTCTTTCTCACCGTCAGTTTAGCACACACAGCTGGTCACAGTGGGCATCACAGTGGTTCTAATTTGGTTTTCAAGTGCATGCACATGGCAGTTATAGCTGAATTTAGCTGAAATATATGCGCTTTGCGGAAGACATGGACACTGGACATCTGTCCCAGTATATTAGATGAAATCAGGGTGTCCATGCTCTATGCACACCCCCCATCCTTGCTCTATGCACACCCCCCATCCATGTTCTACGCCCCCCTGTTAATATTATAATGGCGTGCCCCCCATCCATGTTCTGTGTGCATTCCCCCCCACCCATATTCTATGCGCGCCTCCTTTTCCTGTTATTGCCGTTCCTTCTGTTCCTTGCTGGATGATGATGTAGGGTAGAGCATCGCCGATCTCCTTTGTGCTGGCAGTTTGCCCTTGAGGCCCAAAGCCCAGCTGCCATGTGCCGGCATCGTGCCCAATTCGATACACCAATGCCCCGTCCGATACATCGTGGCCCGTCTGATACATCGTGCCCCATCCGATACACCATGCCCCATCCGATACAACATGCCCCGTCCAATACACCATGCCCCATCCGATACAACATGCCCCGTCCGATACACCGTGCCCCATCCGATACACCGATGCTCCATCGATACACCGTGCCCCATCCGATACACCGATGCTCCATCGATACACCGTGCCCCATCCGATACACTGATGCTCCATCGATACACCGTGCCCCATCCGATACACAGTGCCCCATCCGATACACCGTGCCCCGTCTAATACATCATGCCCCATCCGATACACTGAAACTCCATCAATACACCATGCCCCATCCTCCTCAGTCGACACCCACCACCACTGTGGCAAAAGCCCTGCTGAGTAAAGCAGCAGCCTGAGTAGAGCTGGTTTAGATGGTTTTAGCTGCTATGAGATGGTCTTGTCGCAGCTCTTGCTGCTCTTGAGCTTTAGCTGGGTCAGTCACCAGCTGGCCATGTAGGCATGAGCAGCTAATCCAGCTAGAATGACCAGCTAAACCATCTTATGAAAACATACCTCAAGCTGGTGAAGCTGGCTGGTTGGAGAGCAGGACTCTGTACTATAGCTATGAATAAACAAAACGGTCAGCATGTGTGGGGGTTTGGCTTACCAGCACACACCCAGTGCCATCAGTGCGTGCCGCTCCTGATGATTGGCTTATAGAATTGCCTTAGGATACGTTATGCTGAGGGAGGGGCCCGGAAGGCGGCCTGTCGCCTAATACCATGTGACAGGTCTGCGCAGGAGCCCATGCTGCACTCCCGTTTCCTCATTAATCGGCTTAATGCTGGTCCTACCTCTGGGTAAATGGTGTTTGCGAAGAGGCTGTAACCTCATTATTACATTTGTCTGCAGACACGCTGGCCTGGGCTTTGCAGGGAGGTATCCACACTCCCTGTATGGCTGGATCGACCACGGCTATCAACATTTAGCTGTCCTTTCCGATTGAAGCACAACAAAGGTTGCCTTCTGAGCAACACTCCCCCAGATCTCACAGCGCCTTGCTGTTTGCTGTGTAAAGTCCTTTTCTGCGCCTTTGGATGGAGCATACGCCATCGCAGGCAGGATGACGGCGAGATCTACTGGAGCCTTTCTGCTCATCCCACAGGGTTTTTACTTAAATGGGGACGATGCAGGAATGTGGATTAAGCTGTCTCCTTGCAATCTCAGACCTGGCGATGTCAGCCAGTGAGTCAGAGGCTGCATCCTCATAGTGATCTGAAATATGATTCACGTTGGGGGGGCCGGGCTGAGGGAGGGGGTTATAATTACTGATCTACATAAACCTGAGCGCCTTCCACAGTGTGTTGCCAGTGTGCCTGCCCTCCGCGACACACACGCCATACGCCTACCCAGCATAACTGCCTCGCGTTGGAGCCCTGAGCTGCCAGCGTGCTCATTTTGCTACCTATGATTAATTAACCCTGAAGGTGATAAAAAAAAACAGATAGTGTAGTAAAGCAGCTTCCCTCCGTATCTCACGCCTGCAGTTTGGTTGCCATTAGCTTCCAGCACAGTCACGCCCCCTGTGCCGTTTCTATCAGCTCTGCATGGCCATCTCTGATGCATCATTACAGCCGCATTAATCCCGATGACATCGCTTTTACTGGCTCTGCTGTAAATGCCCTGCTCACTTTGCTATGGGTCCGAAGCATTAAATCCTGCTTTTAATGTCAGCCTGCAGCTCCCAGTCCAAACAGATGGGGCACTTAGTGTCAGTGGGTGACAGAGGCCTGTTGCCCGCCCTCACGTGTGCTGTGATATCGCCGCACGGCCCGTCAGGCCTTTTATAAACAGGAGCCGTGCACTCGCTTAAACACCGCTGAGCCTTTTAAATGGGGGTAGCCCATTAGTGTGGATTTGATTTAACTCTAAATCACTGCACCCCACAACCATGGCTGTGTTTTCCTTGGGTGTTAGCACCACCTTGCAGGCTGATCCTCTATCTAAATCTCATTTTGGCCCACAGCCACCTGCCATCATGCCGTGGTGGGTTGGGTAAGGACCCATGCATCTGAAGAGGCGCATGGTTCAGAACCCTCTATGCTCAGCTACGCTTGGGTCTGGTCTCCCAGCATTATTACACTCTCTTGCAGGACTGTAAGACAAGCAGCCAAATGCTGTGTGTGACTCCTAATCACCTTCCTGGGACAGAGCAGACAGCCTAATTTGACATCAGATTTTGCTTCGTGATATTTACACGCCTGTGGTATTTTATCATCACACCAATGCTGGGATGGTATTCACCGCTGTGTGATAAAATGTTCATTTGTTTGCAGTGTCTGTGTAGGATCTCTATTCCAGGCATAACTGACAATTATTACAGTGTTTTACAATCGCTTCAGCACTAGCTTCAGAACCTCTAGAAAATTCTAGACACAAACTCAAAATGGTCACCACTGGTAATACAAGCCGTCCAGCATTCAAAACACTACATTTTGCAGTCATATTTTTAAAGAAACCTTGCACTTACAAAATCATGGAGACATTTCTTTAGATCACCCACACGCAAGACACCAATAGTTTCAATGTTGTTCTTACAACCATTAGATATCGTAGTACAGGATAGGTGATTATTGTTGTGCTAGACGTAATGTCACTGAAAACGGATCAGTAAAGAGAATATTACAGATGCAGTGGAATCACTGAGGAAATCTGAAATATCCTGATGAAATACAGTACTGTAAATCACAACATAGGTTACCCTTAAATGAAAGCGACAATTGGCTACAAAAAACAAGAGCATTGCAAAGAAAATCATTCTAACGGCAGCGTTCCTCATCTGCCTTACAAAAAGCAAAACAAAGGATTACAGGTCTCGCTCATTCCCATCAGCCCTGTCATGGGGATTTGGCCATCAAAATGAATGTTCTCCTTTGCCAAACACCTTCAGGCACGGCGAATCCAGGCCTGATGCCAATCTGCTGTGATGTCACTGCATACCTCATCCGTGGCCTGGAGGAGTATCACTTGATGCAGGCGGCTGTCATTCACTTGAGGAGAGTAGAGTATGGGGGTAAGTACATGGCAGCAAATGATGCATGGGCTTGAAACCATGCCTGCACCAGGTGAACATGGTGGAACCTGACATTGCCACACCACAACATCTAATGATACAGCCACATACAGGGTGATGCTGGGTTGCCCGGGTACTTTGGTGGTCACCTGCTGGCCGATGAAACTCCGACCTCTCCTCTTGTCTTCTGAGACGAGGCCCATGACCGTCTCTCTGGCGAGGGCGGAAGCCCTCCTCTGAGACGAGGCCCATGACCGCCTCTCTGGCGAGGGCGGAAGCCCTCCTCTGAGATGAGGCCCATGACTGCCTCTCAGATGTGGTGCTTGTCCCCACCATTCCTTTGTCTGTCACATCTTCCTTGTCCTGCTTGACCACCTGCCTGCTCCATGTTACAGTATCACTATGTCGCTGTGGATACTACTTATTCATACTCAAACCACCAGGTGAAAGCAATCATCTGTGACGAATTGGTGATCTCGTTATCCTGAAACTTTCATGATGTGAACATGGCATATTGCTCCTCAGTTTCCATAAAACTATGCTTTAAGGGGAACACAACAATTATTAGTCATTTTTAGCAATTGGAAATTGATATTTAGATCACTCTAATGAAATGGATAGACAGTCGTATCTAATGCAGTGTGTGAATTGCATTTTGACTTTGATGTTAATTTGTATCATTTTGAACTCCTGATTTTAGTTCAATGAACAAATGATCTTTGGTTTATGTGTATTGTATCCAGGCTATTGGGGAAAAGTGCATTTTGATCATCTGTTGTAAGCTTTGTGTGTAGAGTTTTGGAAAAATTTGATCAAGGTTCTGAAACAAATGCCAAATTGATTGTAAAAAAAAAAAAACGAATTGGCTTATGCTTAGAAAACATACAGATAACAAAGGTTTTCTAAACACAAAGCAGCCGCTTGCTGCCCTTCCAGTCAGTGACCCACTTGAATCCGTCTGAGCAGATTCTTTGCCCTGGGTGCTGTGTAACGTTAGCCTCTGTGTTGCTGGGCCAGGCGTGGGCTGTGCTTATATGATATATACAGCTGCTCCCCAGGTTATAATGGGGTTTCCTTCTGATAAATCTATCGCGAGGCGAAAATGCATTTTAATACAGTACACTGAACCAAACAAGCATCATAACCTAGCCTAGCTTAGACATGCTTAAAACACATCAGCCTACAGTAGGACAGTAACATCAAACCACGTCTAGTCATTATTCTAAGAGGTAAGACAGTTAAATGTCCATTTTATACTAGGGACTTACTGCAGCACACAAGGCCCTCACAGGTGCTCTTTATATGTATGTTTTGCTGCTGAGTATTTCTCTCTTAGCTCCTTGCATCACAGGCCACCTTTGTGGGAAGCTGTAAATGACCAGAGAAAGTTAGCTGCTACTTAATGCCGACAATGATTCAGGCTGCAGCGGTGAGGATGAATCGTTCCTCCCAGCAGAAAGAATTATAAGACCTGGATGTGTTGTCCCATTCAGCATCCCAGCATCTCCAGGGTGATGCCGGCATCCTGCGGCTTATGAACTGAGGATCGGCCCTGCTGGCATCCACCGCTGCATCGCGTTGCACCTGGCAGTGTTGCCGTCCCGCTTTACTCCGAGTCCCGTGACCCGGCTGCAGATCGCTCTGGACCAGCGCCGCATTGTTGCCACGGCAGTGTACCCCCACGAGCGGCAGAGCTGCGACATCTGCGTAAAAAGCCGTGTCTGTCTCCTCGGCACAAGACGCCTTGTAATGTAATTAAGATACAGAAAACAGCTTGTGTGCCGGCGTATCTCTTCATGGGGTGGGTATTATGAAAAACACACAGGAGCAGCAGGCGGCTTGAGGCTGCGGTTAGAGCGCCCCCCACTGAGAGCTGTAATTGAGTGCAGGGAAGAAACACATTTAAAAAGGCAAGTGGTGAATTCATTTTAGTATGAGATTGTGATTGTGTGCTATTGAATAACATTTGCTGGGGATGTGTCACTCTGTGCTGGCTTTCTTTAACAGGGACATGGGCTGTGTACATCCGACCCTTTGCTCTTTAAACTGGTCCTTCTCTAGTGACCCACCTCCCTGTTTTTCTCCTGAGTGATTGCTGCTTTACTGGAAGTGACAGGAAAGCAAGCGTACAGCCCACCTTGTCGGTGCTAATATGCGACATGCATGCAGGACGGAGACTGACTACTGCTGTCCTTGTTGCTGGCAGAAGCCAGTAGGTAAAATTCCAGGTGTTAAGGATGCACCATGCTTGAGTCCCCTGTGAGGGAGGGGCTAGAGTCCCCTGTGAGGCCGGGGCTAGAGTCCCCTGTGAGGGAGGGGCTAGAGTCCCCTGTGAGGGAGGGGCTAGAGTCCCCTGTGAGGGAGGGGCTAGAATTCTATACAAAGAATGTGGGTAATGAAAGACCTGCGTTGTTAGTGGCATTTTGGTATTTTTATTAATATTTTTGTTGTAATCATGTTGGTAATGGGAGTTACCACCTTAGCCATAGGTGTGCCCGTGTGACTGACTGGTTGTGTGAGTATGCCGTGTGATGGCTTGGCGTCCTGTCCTGGGTTGTTCCCCACCTTGCACCCGTAGCTTATAGGATAGGCTCCAGACCCCCCAGGACCCTGAATAGGACAAAGCGGTTACAGAAAATGCATGGATGGGTTTTTTTTTTGGGCTTCTTGTAATTTTTCTTTTCTTTTAAAATGACTGTTAAGCACTTTGTAAACCCTGTGGTTATATAAATAAGGATCGATGGGTTGACCTATCCCGCCAGGCCTAGGCGGAGAGTCCTGCAGCTGCCTCCAGGGGCCAGGACCCCTTGGCCAAGGGAATGTCCCATATTCTTATAAACTTCGGCAACTCCACTTAACTTTAGCATGATTTTTAACTGTGGGGGGGAACCGGAGTACCTGGAGGAAACCTCACAATAACACGGGGAGAACTTGCAACATGAAAGAATCAAGCCCTGCACTTCAGACGTGTGAAGTGACAGCACCACCCTGCTCAAAGTGCTTAAACATACAGTAACACTCCCAATGAGTACAGCAACATTTTAACTGTATAAGTAACATTTTTCGAATTGATAAAGCCCTTTCCGTGTCTAGCAGAATGCCTGATATCAGGGGTAGCCATTTTCGACTCAGCTTGGTATTCCGTTTATGTGCCTTAAGTTCAAAAGACGGCCAAATCATTCCTCGCTGCATTAATGCATCACGGCGCTTCAGGTTTTTTTTTAGCTGCCAGGGCGGTGTATTCCAGCGTTACCATTCCACGCACATCCCACAGTCAGGCGGCTCCATGCCTCTAATGAGCTTTCGGCCGTCGATCGAATGGAGGGGGGGGCACGTTGCCATTTTAATTAGGCCTCATTCACAGCCCAGCCCAAATAGATCAGCTCGCCATCCACATTGTCCCACTGTAATTATTCAGTAAATTCAGAGACGCATGGGCCGGCCGGTCAGCAAGCAGAATGTGACTGTAATCAGCCTGGGGAGGGGGGTAAGACAGGCCGCACGCGCACCCCCACTCCATGAGGCAGGGGTAAAACAGGCCGCACGCGCACTCCCACTCCATGAGGCCGGAGGTAAGACAGGCCGCACGCACACCCCCACTCCATGAGGCGGGAGGTAAGACAGGCCGCACGCGCACCCCCACTCCATGAGGCGAGGGGTAAGACAGGCCGCACGCACAATCCCACTCCATCCAGCCCCACTATTCAGTCTTTAGGTTGGCTGCCATTCCAGCAGCATGCTGCCTTTGGCATGAACATGAGGCCCTGGGTTCCCCGATTGTGTCTGTCTTTGCTGGACATCTACAAATGTGTTTGTTTTTCTCTTGCTTGCATTAGAGACTGCCATCTACAATTGGCCTGGATAAGGGGTTGGAGGATGGATGGATGGATGGATGGATGAACTATTGGCCTTAAAAATCATGCTAGCTGTTTAATTAGCTAGCATGATTAATTACCAAGTGGTTTATTGATTCTGGAATCTGTGAATCTCTGTGCATTCAGCAGATGTGTTTACCTCCTGTTATTAGGTCACAGCAAAAACATAACTGACACTGAATTAGCAGAGATTAGCTTCATTTACAGGGGCATCAGCACGGTACAATTAGAAAGCCATTATTATTATTCTTACTTAATTTAGATCTAAACGTGCATTTATGGTGTATTACCACTGCATAATTCAATGTCTGTATATTCACCTGGGATCATCGACCCTTTCCCTGAATGATTAATGCACCTGCCATATAACTCAACTATCTGGACCTCTGATTGTTTTACTACATTTTAGCTTGGCACTGTAACATCTACCCAGCTGTCTTCACTCACTGTGGACATGCCTTTGGACTGCAGGGTCCAAGTGGAAACCAACGTGGCCTCAGTGAGGACATGAGCATCCCATATGCAGGGCAGTCGAGAGTCAAACCCACCACCCAGTAGGCATGAGGCCAGCATACCACCCTGCAACAGTCATACTTTATATTTATAATTATATTTAAAATCTGCTTCCTTCCCACAGGTGCACTGCCTGTCCGAGTTTCTGTCTGCAGTGTCCTGGGTAATTGGTATTTCAAAACTCATGGTCACCACGTCTTGATTTAATTGTTGTCTTGGAGATAAAAATATTAATTTAAATATTTACGTGATAAATTGAAGAATTAAATTAGAAAAATATGCTTGATTTT
This sequence comes from Petrocephalus schoutedeni, assembly GCA_026780765.1. Taxonomy (NCBI): domain Eukaryota; kingdom Metazoa; phylum Chordata; class Actinopteri; order Osteoglossiformes; family Mormyridae; genus Petrocephalus; species Petrocephalus schoutedeni. Next base: position 758,858 of record JAODKL010000009.1, on the reverse strand, counting down.
TTATTTTCCGAATTCCCACTCAGATGCTCCTCTACCCAAAATGGGATACTCTTCTCGGATTGTGCTCTACCTGTGAAGGACACTTACGGGTTTTGTGCTGGGCTGGGAAGTCAGGGGTGAAGCCAGCCGAATCAGTGGGCTCTGGGGAAGCAGGTGATGAACAGCTGCCGGGGTGGGGGTGTGAGCCTGCTATCACACACTCAGGTGTTTTTTTACACGTTGGGGGTCAGAAGGAGAGGGAGCAGATTGGAGTGATGTACCCCAAGTCTGGAGGGACAGCTGTAATGTCCCACACCCGTGACCCCCCGCCAGCCATTGCCACCTCCCTGTGGCTTGGCACCTGCTTGAAATTGTGCCCAATGCAGCTTGCTGGATGCGATCACGTGACTGTGGCCAGCTAGGAATGCTGCCCCTGGACCTGCCCGCTGCTTACGAGGCTGTGTGTGGTCTGCTTCCTAAATACATAGCTAAACAGCACATGCCGAGGCAGGTCTGTGTGTGTGTGTCCTGTAAACACAGAGGAAGAGACAAGCACTTTCCCGCTGCCTGTTAACTTACTTCCCTTTTGACAGCTTTGACAAAGGGAACTCAGACCAGCAGGGTAGGATGCATTTATGTGTATTATAAATGACAGTAATACTTAATTTATATAAAAAATCATACCCATTACGGATGTTCACATACCGTAATAGCATGACCTTGTTGCATAAATATTTGTGTCAAGTATAAACATTTGTAAGTTGTCGTAATAAATTTGCAATAGTATTCTTACTTTATGTATTTTTCCACATGTCTGCTGTCGGTTTTTGCTGCATGCTGCATTTTAGCAAACCACACTAAAAAGATCTATTTACATTTTCAAAATAGTGTTTACATTTTCATAGCCAGTAAGTGAAACATTTCCTCCCCTCTATGCTGTTGAAATTATTGATGTTTTTGTGTGTGATTTACACTCTTTCAGCCCTGTCTTTCAGAAGGGCTATGGACAGTGGCCAGATGGGTCTGTGTAATTTTGTCACATTGACTGTATTATTCCATAAGGCGTGAGCTGGAGAGACAGATTTCCGTGTCAGACCTGCACACTGATGGTGTACATCGTCACACCTTTCACATGGTGTCTCCTGCAGTCACACAAGCCCAGACTGCACAAACCAAGCCAAGGGGCCATTTAGACTGTTTTATGCATTTTATGCAGAAACGTCTATGCTTTGCCGTGCAAGTGATGCTGTGTTCCTCTTTTTAGCTGCTTAAGTGCCCCGCGGCGTGTTGTATAAATACATTTATGGGGCTTTTAACCGCAAAGTCGGCATGTGTATGTCTGGGCCGGACCAGAGGACGTGCTGTGCTGCTTGAACCGAGGTAGACCTCCGTCAGCCTATGTACGTGAGCCGAGAGAGAACCAAAATCCTGAATGAAGGTTCTGCGCAGGGTTCAGCGCTAAAGGTTATCGCCCTGAAAGGCATCTTCAAGAGAGCGAGCGAAAGAGGGGAGCTCACATGTCTCCCGGGGGGGGGGGGGGGGGGGGGGGGAGATAGCAAACAGTATCTGCAGAGCGTGGCAAAATGGGCAGGGAGCAGCTGGTTAAGTACAGGACTCGGATCACTGCGCAGGCAGCTAATGCGGGGGCCATGATGGATGTCGGGGGCCACACCCTCTCTCCTGCAGATAGGGCTCGTTGGATGGGCCCCAGAAGGGCCATGTGTAAACAGTCGCCCGACTTCCCTGTGCAAACATCTCAAAGTGCATTCTTTCAGTCTGAAAGCGTCCGCAGGCGACTGCCCGTGGACATGGGGAATTGTTTTTCTTCTGCTGAATTCTGTGCCTTCTACTCCCTCAAACCACTTAGGTACAAATTCTTCAGTCTCAAGCTCTAGGTGTGGGAGCCGATGATACAAGTGCCGTGAATAAATCAAATAGTTTTTAAGCTAATAACATTTATCCTTCTAATTAAAAATGCGACATGCTTTCTCTGAGTTGCTGTAGCTGTCATGTAAAAAGGATCCACACAGCTGGGGCTCTGGAGAAATTCCTCCTGCTGTGGGCCACGGTGCAGCCCGGGGAGGCTGAGCTGTACCGCCGTCTGAAACACTTCTTCCCTTTTTCATATGCAGCTGTTGTCAATAGTTCCTCCTGCTGCGTCTCCAGGTCCTAATCACCCGTCTCCATGGTAACGATTGAAGTAATCACCGGAGGAGCCTCCATGTAGTCACCTGTGTGAGGAGTACTCGCACAACATCTCAGCAATACTCTGTGAATGTCTGATGCCACAGTAGACATGCAGTGTGGACGCTTAGCACCCCACTTTCCTGGTCGTCAGGAGCCCTGAGAATGGCTCAGACAGATGCTCTGTGTGGGGAGGGGGGGGGGGCTGTGAGGTTGTACATATGTGTGCCATGTCTGATTCTGATTCATCACATCTGATTCTCCAAAAGTATCTATTTGTGCAGATCCGTAAATATTCAAGCATGTAAGACGTGTAGCTCATGACTTTGGCCCATGTTTGGGAGGTTGTGAGTTCAAGTCTCATGGCCAGCCGAGTAAATTTTTTACCAGTGAGCAAGACCCTTAACCCTGATTGCACGAGGGAAGCTGCCTTCTCACTGGATAATAGCTGCTGCTGTAAAATCTCTTGACTTGTTTGCCACCACCACAATCTAAATGGCCTGGCCATTTTCTTTGTAGTTTTTAGAAGGTGGAACACCCTCTGACGGCATATTCCAGATCCCATGCATTAAAAAGGATATTTTTCCATATCTCTGCTTTTATCAGAGCAAGATGTAACAGATGATGCCCTCAGGGTAGAAGGCTTTAAGGGTTATAATTTGCCAGGATGCCCCGCCTTTGAACTCACGCTCCCCATCATCTATTGTGTCCATGAAAAAGAGATCAGGCTCTCGTCGAGTTCTGCTATAGCAGCTTCTAGACTAGTGCTCAGCCCCGGGCAAATTTGACCTTACCAGAGACCAGGGTCAGAACATTTGCCTTGGAGTCAAAGAGTGTAACATGAAATCAGCAGGGCCTCCAAAATACACATACGTCCTGCGGACAGAATCGGCAACTATCAAGTGCAGTTGACTTCAGTGTTCACTGTCTCCCAGCAATAGCTGTAGATTATGAGTGCTAATAGAGCGCTCGCTGTTAGGTAGCGCCGTTAGGTGTCTTTGATTTGCGGTGATGTGCCATTAATAATACTGCAGAGTCAGTACAGGTACCACTGTGTGTCAGCAGACAATGACAAGTGTCCCTATGAGGCACTTAGGCTGCTAAGGGGGAGTGACAGTGAAGGTATCTTGGCTGGTTGGCACATGCATGAAGAAATGAAGGGTTGCTCTAAGCTTTCAGTAATTTACATAAGCATTTTCATTATCAATAAAAAGGCAAAACATCTTTTAGAAGAAATATCTATGAACCATAAGATTATTTGCAAGAACTTGCCATGAAAAGTGTTTCCAGTAGTGGTCCGTTTCCTCTCGAAGTACAGGAAAGTGAGATTTTATGTGCAAATGTCGCAGAATAAATGAGCAAAATATTGTGCCACTTCGCACTTTATTAACATCGTGTAGTATGGTGCGGGGAGATAAACATGGATTAAGAGGTGAGCAGAAATGATCGCCTTCTGCTCGCACTTAATTGTATGTATTTATTTGTTGAAATTAGCTATTTGGGGGAACAGATTGTTATTTGTACAAGGAGCTGCCCGCTGAGAGAGAGCCCCCCCACCTTCCTGTCCCAGACGGTTCAGTGAGAACACATTTGGCTGGAGGGACCTGTGACTTCACTGTAGCCATGCAGCCTGAGGGCTTTGGTCTGCTGATTGCAGCAGAACGTCCTGCAGCGCCCCGGGACGGTCTCCTAAGCCGTCCCTCCGACAGCCTGGGCCATGTGCAAGCCTGGAGATGCGGGGCCTGGCCTAAGGATCAGACTCCAGTCACGTCTGATGGTGTCGTCTCAAAGTCGCATTGGTGGTTGAAGAACTCAGCCACCCAGAGGATGTGTTATTTTGGTTCTGTCAGAGCTCAGCTTTCCTTTAGGACTGCAAAACAAAGACAAGACTCACAGCTCCGACTGACGAGACTCACAGCTCCGACTCACAAGACTCACAGCTCAGACTGACGAGACTCACAGCTCAGACTCACAAGACTCACAGCTCCGACTCACGAGACTCACAGCTCCGACTCACGAGACTCACAACTCCGACTCACAAGACTCACAGCTTTGACTTACAGACCAAGCAATATCAAGTTGCAGCTACACCGAATTTCCCCGATAACATTTTTACATAGAATTCATTCAGACCACGAAGACAATTAAATGAGTTAAAAATGATCATTCCTTCTAAGCAACAAAAAAAAATCCAGCTTTCAGCATCACTAGAACCTTCCTGCTACACACAATCACAAAGACACAATCAGGAGTGCCTTATTAGCTTTTGAACCCCTATTCTGCTGAAAAATGTTTCACAAGTGACTTTTTAGGCTAAACATAAGGCCATGCTTGTTCTGTTTGCCCCAGTGTATTTAGCCGACAGAGATCCTGTTCTCAGGACTGGCCACCTGTTCCCAATCTTGTTCCCGATCGAGGTTACTGACCCACAGCGGCCACTGAAAGCAGGAACACTGCGACTACGAGCAACTTGTTGAGCATTGTTAATCGGCAGAAAAGATAAGTGGCAAATCTTATTCTTTCACACCGTAAACAATGCAGAATGCATCGCGGAGCTGTCAGTCACAGTTTGCTCTAATGCGCGGCACCTGGAGACATAAATGTCTGATGAAACGCGCAGAACAAAGAGGTGAGTAGCTAGTTTCTTCTTTGATTGAATGGGGGGTTTGTTCGAATGTCACATCTGGGCAACTGGGAAAAATGCCTTTTGCTAGATAATCGGGTTGTCCCGTGACTCCCCCCGCTGGGCGTCCCCTGTAGACCTACAGAGTTCCAAGACGTGAAACACAAGTATGGGTGCAGCCGAAAACGCAGGGAGAAAATGTCCGCGGCCTTGCTGGTAATTCAATCCAGCTGGACTGTGACTTTCATTAAGAGAGTGGGGGGGGGGGGGGGAGAAATATGAGTGGGCCAGGATGCGAGCTGTGGAAAAACATCTGGAATGTTTTGGAGGCAAGGGACGTAATGATTGGCGACCATTCAGGGCGGCTCTGCGACCTCCCCCTCGTCCAATCAAAGCCGCCATAGCAACAATAACAAACACTTATTTCACTTCAGTCGTGGCCCAGATCCAGTGTCAGATCTCTCCAGTTACTGTCCCCTTCCCAAACTAATTGGTCACGCTTCACTTTGTGACGTACAGAACAGTCTAAATGATGCGGAATTTAACACGGCTTCCCTCCTACGCAATCATCTTCTTGGAAGAAGTGCACCTTTTTTTTTTTAGCTGTAAACACTTGTTTGCATGTTTATTTATTCAGCAGACTCTTTTGTTCACAGAGGTCACTCTTTTGTTCCGGGGTCACTGAGCAGGGTCAGCTGACATGCAGTGCAGCCAGGACACTTTGGGTTAAAGGCCCCCGTGGTCACTCTCCCAGCTACGAGATCCAAACCCACAAGCTTCCAGATCTATGTCTCCTTGCAGGTAGGTCGTACAATGGGGTGACAGGGAACCAAACCCTCATTGACCCACTCGCCATTGTGCTGCTTTGGCCACCATAAGCAAATAGTTAGTATTTTCTATTTTGTGGGTGTACCCTGCCTTGTGCCCTGTGCTGCCCTGTGATAGGCTGGTGTTCCCCTGCCTTGTGCCCTGTGCTGCCCTGTGATAGGCTGGTGCTCCCCAGCCTTGTGCCCTGTGCTGCCCTGTGATAGGCTAGTATCCCCTTGCCTCCCGCCCTGTGCTTGCTGGGCATTAGACTTCCTGTGACCCATTGTTGGATTAGGAGCTTAGAGAAATGGAATGATATATTTTAGGCAAGGTTCTGAAGATGAAGGTGTTTGGGTGAGCTGTAAAAATGAGAAGGGCACAGTGCATGTTGTTATTGAATCAAAGCTGACTTCTGTTATCCCAATTGCATGTTATCCCAGAAGATCAGCAGTTTCTGCAATACTCAGACCAGCCCGTCTGGCACCAACAACCATGCCATGTTCAAAGTCACTTAAATCACCTTTCTTCCCCATTCTGAAGCTTGGTTTGAACTGCAGCGGTTCGTCTTGGCCATGTCAACATGCCTAAATGCATTGAGTTACAACCATGTTATTGGCTGATCAGTAATTTGCGTCAACGAGCAGTTGGACCGGTGTGCCTAATAAAGTGGCCGGTGACTGTATATTTGCACGTATAATACATTGTTGAGGTATATTGTATTAAGAGTGGTATCTCTTAAGAAGAATAGCATCTAGAAACAATAAAGGATCTTGGCGATTGCACAAAACCCTCGCGATTTGAAATTCTTTTCTTATTTTTTGCGCACCGATTGCAATCGGGGTCGCTCATCCATGAGCAGCAAGGCTGCGACTGAATGGATTTCCACGCACAGACACTGACTAAGTGTGCGAGCTAATCCTTGTTTACACAGAACAAACCTGCTCCGAGCAGGTCTGAGGATTAGGATTTGTTGCTATGGCAATACAGCCAGCAAGAGTTTTGACGAACCAACAGATCTAGGATCATGCCAAATCGTCAACAATTTCATCCGGCCAAACGAGTAATTCACGTCCGGAGAATTCCCAAATGTTTCCTTGGGGACCCCCTGGCCATTCCGTGTATTTGTTACCATTCACCATCAGCACACTTAATCAGTTAACCTAATTGGCTAATCAACTTCATATTGGATGCTAGCTGCAAATGCTGGGTTGCTGTGAGGAGGAGCTAAGCTGACACATTTTGACGGGCATAAAATCTGAGTTTTTCACCGACAAATTCACGCTTTCAGCAGGTTCTTCCCAGGCTTTTGTGACGGGTGCTTCTCCCCATGCTGAGATTGGCCGTGCCGTGACCCGGGAGCAGCTCACCATTCACACCCCAGCGAGAGGACGCATCGCTGGAGCCCGGCGAGCAGCCGGCTGTGCGAGTGCTCGTGGGACGTCCCCGCACGAATCACGATGGTTCGCACAATGGTTCTCAGAGGACACCGAGTCACCCGCTGGCAGCTGGCACCCGCTTCAGAAGCCAGGGGTGCGGGGTCCACTCTGAGAGGTTTTCATCACCATGTTATTGGGATCCAGCATCTTTATGAATGGAATAAATCAGTTGAAGGGAAATGGGGGGAGAAAAAAAGCTGAAAGTTTGCAGTTTCAGAGTATTTTATTATTTAAAGGGAAGGCATGTACCAGAATGAGAATGACCTGGCCCAGGCGGGTATTTGATTGGCACAGTAAATTGGGGGGCACTGATGTGGCATTCTGGGCCTTTCTGCAGGGCTATGTGGATAGCAGAAAGTGCAGCATTCCCTTTTCCATGGACAGAAACAGGACGTAAGGGATTCACCACGGCAATCGCGGCCAAGGTTGGATGAAGACACTGAGCTTTGGGAGAGATCCGTGTCCCCGTGGAGAGGGGAGGTGAGATAATACCTGCCGGGCACAGTGCGGGAGCGTGGATTTCTTTGCGATTGCTGGGTGAGAGTGTGGGGTGCGTGATTAATTAGCAGAGGAGTTTATATCAGCATACGCTGTTTTTGCCTTTCAGTTGAGCATGGGAAGTGCGCGTCTCTCCCTGTGTTGCCCCGGTATTCTGGGTAAGCTGGCTTCCTCCCGCAGTCCCCAGATCCGCGTGTAGCTGAGTCACTGTCCCCTAAATCTGCGGCAACTGTGCATGTCAGCATGCGGTCTTCCGCAGCCTGGCATCCTGTCCCCCCGTGGCCCCTGCCTGGTGTCCTGGGCTCCCAGTTTGAGTCTGCGAGACCCTAATAGATCGATGTGGAACATTACCGCCTTTATTAAATTAGTTTGTACACTTTAAACAGGCTTAAGTAATAGAAATATTTGTTTTATGAATCTGATCCATTTATGTGAAGCTGCATGTGGAAATCAGCTTTGGGGAGGTACGGGGCGGAGAGTAAATCCTAATGATAAAAGGGCTAAAAAAAAATCAAAGGAAATCAAATGAAGCCACCCAGTGGAACATGAGCAGAGACTGAATCAAATGGCAGAGTGAATGAGAGGCAGTTACCAAAGAGCTGTTACTCTCCGCCTTCCCACTCCTCTTCACTGGCAGGACGTGGTCATCAGCAAATGGACTTTTGTCGTAATGCAAAAAAATCGGTAATTACACCGCAAGACGAGCCCAGACGTTAATCAGCCAGCATTCCTCTGGAAATTACCTGCTGCCTCCAATTTCTCCTAGACATTTACTTCTGTATTTTAAACTAAAGGTCAGGGTACTAATTTTGATTAATACTTATGATTCAAGGCTACTTTTCAGAAGCATATATAAAAAGAACAACTGAGTGAAGCTTCGAATGTATTTCTTCAGTTAAAATTAAGCCGGTTTTAGCCTCATTATGCCAGCTAAAACTGCATGTACATATATGTGTTGAATATGCCTGATTAGTGCATACAGTGCTGTGCAAAAGTCTTAGGCTGCCAAAGAAAATTGCCGGAGTGAAGTTATAATTTTCTATGTCGGGGTGTGACAGCCGTTTGGAAGGCCGCTGCTAGCTCGCATATTTGCTCTTTCCCAGTACTGCACATGTATCATGTCTGATTCAAACAGCTTTTATACATGTGATTAGTACCCAGTTATCCAGTTATGATGAAAGTTCTTTGCACTTTCAAAATGAAAATGTTAACTAAAGGTAACCACTTCAAATTTTGCTTACATTTGTAGCTTCTGGTAGTATGTTAGAAATGTTATATTTCCTTTTTTCAAACAAATGTTGGATGATTAATGTATAATTTTCTTTGCCAGTCTAAAGCGTTTGCATTATGATCAGACAGTGGTGGTGGTTTAATGTTGGAAATCAATGTCCTTCTTCTCCTTCCAGGCCATCTCGCGCCTCCTTGATCTGCAGGAAAGCACAGACTGCTCTTTAGTAGTATTTGATTTTATTTCTTGAATGTACTATTGCTTGATTCTATATCAAACAACACTGGAAGTTAAAACATGAGGACTAAAACTCAATCAAACATCCGTTTTTTTTCTTCTTTTTTTAAATGCAGGTTCTTTCGCTTTTGTCCATGACTGCTCATCCAGGACAGGCTGATGGTGGGTCTGGAGCCCACCCAGCAAGCGGGGGCACAGGCTGGACAGGATGCCAGTCCATCACAGCGCACACGCTCACTCACACACAAACAGCGTGCATATCCGCAGGCAGGAATGTGTGTGAACACGAAGCTGGGGATGCGAATCCAGCCCACAGTCCTGGACGTATGAGGCCATGCTGCTGACCACAGAGCTATAGGTAAGACAAAAATTACAGAATCAGATAAAAATAAGCACCTATTTATACATTATGAGGGGTGACATAAGATCACAAGTGTTAGTGAGGTTCCACTGTGAGGTTCCAGTGCCGACATCCTGCTTGTAGGTGTGATGTTCCTCCTAGTTCCGTGTTTTGGGGCAGCCAGCCGAGCTCCCCGCCAGCGCTCCTAGGGGGTGAGGAAGGGGGCGGGGCCTGGCGACCCATGGAACATTAGAGCCATTTGGTGTCAGGCAGATTCCTGGGGTCGCCCCTTCCAGCGCGTTGGCCACGCACCTGTTTCGGCAGGATGGGGTGCAGCATGCCAGAGGAGCTCCATATGCCGCCTGCGTCTGTCGGCGTGAGCCCGGCCCGGCCCGGCCAGGCCCATCGCGCACCTCCTGCCCATCTTCGTCTCCGCCGCAGCAGCGAATGCCGCACGCATCAGTAACCCATCAGAGCCTCGCGTCTGCTCCGCCATCAGGCACCAACGTGTAAGATTAGGTCAAACGCGAGGAGCGAGCATCGCGGCGGAACAGGACACGAGTGAGTCGTGGGTGTGTGCGGCACTAATGTGATCCCTTACACCTCCGCACAATGCAAAGTGGACTGGTGTGCTCCTGCACGGAACGCTTGGCATCACTGGACATGGGTGCAGGGCTGAATAAGTCAGCCGCACTTTGTAAGCGGGCACGTTCTCCCCATGTCAGCTTGGTTCCCTTCCACAGTGCGACACGTGCGCTGATGCGTTTCTGAAGTGCCTACAGTGTGTGAGCACGTCTATTGTGACAAGCCGGCCTTCCCTGGCTCGGCACAGCTGGGCTGGTTCCCGTTCCTTGAATGTCCACAGCTCACCTAACCCTCGACGGCCTGCCGGTGCCTGCCACTTGTTCCCGGAAGTTTCCTCTTGCCCTGTTATTAAGCATAAGCAGAAATAATAGTTGCAATGGACAGATTTGGAGGTAATCCACAGTTCTTCTTCCACCATCCCTTTGGCCGAGCTCTGAAACCAATAAACGACGCAGTGGCTCATTGTGCGTGATCTATTATACGGTTCCCTCCAGCAAAAGAGGGGAGTAATGTAAGTGAATTAGCTTCCATAAACACACAGGAGAACGGCTTTATAAACAGAGCCCTGGGAGTTTATCCTCCGAGTCGCAGTCCGAGATGATAACCGGCTGTGTCTGACAGCTTGAGAATACCATTTTCACCCTCTGCTGCAAACTGCAAGTGGTTTGACACCCGTCTAAATGGCTGTACAGTGATTGCATTATCACATTAAGATGTCTGCTGTCACGCGCTTTCATCTGCGGAAGCGTGGTATATGGACCCCCCCGCCCGCACCATCGGCAATCCTCGCCGCCATGGACGCCTTCCCATGATACATTTGGGCTGGAGCTAAAGATGTTCTCTTTGCTGCTGATGGAAACCCCCAGCCCGCCCCCCCCCCCACCGCGCTCACTTGGTGCCCCTCCCTTAAAGTCCTGTGGATGGAGGTGTTGCAGGGACATGTCTGGAAGTGGGGGTGGGGGGTGGTGACATTGAGAGTGTACCCCCCCCCCACGTGTGGCTTCACACCAAGGCTGTGCCTATCAGGGGCTCTTCCCGTGAACCAAACTTCATCTTTCTCTTTTGCCTTTTTTCACGACACAGAGATTTACAGAGGGGCGGCATTTTGGGTGTCTCATCATTGTGGGTAATTATAGCCGGCTGGCACCACGTTGGTTGGTTTATTTGGGTATGAAGCACATATCTATCACACAAAAGGCAGGGCACACCCTGGATGGCATGCCAGCCTAGCACAGGGCACACTGCAGGTGGCGCTGCAGTATGGGTGTGGACTTGGACATGGGCCTTGGGAGAGTCTGCAAACTCCACATACATAGGCCGCATGTGACATTTACAGGAGGTTAAAGGAGAGTGGCTTATGAAGGTGGGCATTTTATTTGGAGTATTCCTTTAAACCTCAGAAATGCATGTGGGTGGCATTTACAGTTTGAAGATTAAAAAAAGAAAAAAAAACTTGACTGACATTAGTACATAAATGTGTTCTGGGATCACAGACAGTCAGTCCTTCATGGAAGCAAAGAGTGTGCTTCATCCTGCTTAAAGCTCACTGGAGCTGCGTTTTTGCCAACATCATCACTCAAAGCGATTCCGAGAAAGTTCATCTTTTTTCTGAGACTGAAATGCGGAGCTGGGTGGTGGAGTTGTGACAGGTAATGAATGGGTTAGTGGTTAGGCAGGGGACTCCCCGGATGGGATGCCGGTCCATCACAGGGCACAGGGCAGGGGACTCCCTGGATGGGATGCCAGTCCATCACAGGGCACAGGGCAGGGGACACCCTGGATGGGATGCCAGTCCATCAAAGGGCACAGGGCAGGGGACACCCTGGATGGGACACTGGTCCGGCACAGGACACAGGGCAGGGGACTCCCTGGATGGGATGCCGGTCCATCACAGGGCACAGGGCAGGGGACTCCCTGGATGGGATGCCAGTCCATCACAGAGCACAGGGCAGGGGACACCCTGGATGGGACACTGGTCCGGCATAGGACACAGGGCAGGGGACTCCCTGGATGGGATGCCAGTCCATCACAGGACACAGGGCAGGGGACACCCTGGATGGGATACCAGTCCATCACGGGACACAGGGCAAACAGTCCCACACACGGTCACATACTGTGGGCAGCTTTCAGATGGTTGTCCATCTAAGTCACGTCTTTGGAATATGGGAGGAAGTAGCAGAAGGAAACCCATGCAGACATGAGGAGATCCCACAAATGGCAGACATACTGAGGCAGGGGGCAGGAATCAGCCCCGGAGACGTGAGCCCACGCCTGGTACTGATCCACACCACTCTCTCATCATAAACTGCTTCTCCACTCCACTCCCGCCCAGTCTCATTTCAAGTTCTCAAACTGGCAGCAGCAGGAGAAAAATGTCACAGTGACCTTTGCGCATCAGGAAGTGCGTCCTCTTTAGCCTTGGCAAACTGTCTGCCCTCATAAGAGAGGAGATTTATTGAGTGGCAGTGACCTGTGAAGGCCCCCCCCCCCCCCCCCCCCCCCAGGCCCCCCCCCCCCCCCCCCGTAGCTCAGTTATAGATGGGTTTAGGCAGCGCTGGGCCCAATCAGGAACACATCCTTAGCACAGCGTTAGTGTCTGCTGGGTCAGTACGCCCCTTAGTGTGCGTGATGGCCTGTGGCCGCCCATCGGCCCTGCCCGCGCTCTCTCGGCCGCTGCGGCCGCAAACACACACACGTCCACGATTGAATTACCATCTGCAAACACCTACCAGGACCGGCCCAGCCCGAGCTTTATTGTTCTGCTGTAGCCTCCTTTCATCATCCGCGGAAAATGGAACAATGGTGAGTGAAGATCCGTGTCACCGGGCTGGTTATCCAATATCCCGGATGGCTCATGGTAGGAGAAGGCACTTCCCGAGCTTGGCGGCCCGGCTCTCTAAGGGCACTTCTGGCGGCCAAATGGAAGGGGTGGGTCTGAGAGCTCGGGCTTCGCCATCCGCGGGAACGATGCTCGGGAGAGCATGGCCTCATCGCCATGACGACCGAGTGCGAACCATCTATCTGAGCACAACAAATGCCCCTGCCTGCCTACAAGCCTTTAAGCCAAACATTATTCACTGGGGTTTCGTAGAGGGAACAATTGGACGTACGGCCAATGGTTGACAAATAGGCTTTACCATGTTTGTGGTCCTAATGACCAGTTTTAAATGCGTGGCCATTTTGGGGCCAAGTGTTCTAATGGGCAGAGAATGTATGCATTTTTCCATTCTCTGTGATGTGGATTTACAAGGCAGGGACAAAGGAGGCAGTATTCTGGCAATACTGCCTTTTATCCTCCTGAGCCTGTGAGTCATTGCTGACCGCCATGTAAACTCCACAAAAAAGCATGTGTCCCATGACCAGAGACGCGAGCCTCGGCTGCGATGCGGAAGGTCCTAATCCACAGTGAGTCAATAAGTACGAGATCCGAAGCGGAATCTACCGAAATATCATTGATCAGGGCTGGACTGGCAAAACCTGCATTTTGTGTATGTGCGTCAGATATTAAAATTTTAATTTATTGTGGGGGACCCCAAAGTCCAGGGAATTTTTTTTTAATTCTGGTCCAGCCCTGTCGATGATACGCCGCTTTGTTAAGGCAAAGGAACCTGCACACTCGGGCATTCTGTAGCTATTTATCCCACGGGGGCGGGTGCAGCGGCAGCCAAATCCCGCGATGAGCGTTAGCGGCGGAGTGCGGCCCTCAGCGCGACTTCCCTCTGCTCTTTCATTATCGCGGTCCACACTGCGCCGTAAGGAAGTGCCGCCCAACTGCGCGCTCCCGAGCTGCTCCCGCATAAGCACGCGTCGCGGGGTTGGCAGTAAACAGACCTCGGATTAAGAGACCTACACGGGGCACACGAGGGGCGCCGTGTTATTGGAAACCTAGCTGGTTTCTGGAACGGCCCTGCCTATAGCGAGCGGCAGAGCCGGAGGGAGCCTCACCAAGACGCTAAACAGAACAGTGGTCCTTTCTCTCGCGCGTTATTAACATGGCAGGGATGTGGCAGACGAGAGCAGCAGACAAAAAAGGAGGAATTTCTCCCCATAATTGTTTCAGTCTGTTCTGCCGCAACAGATTGCAGAATTTGGCTCCCCTACAAGACCGCTTCCTCCCTTGTTCTTTATAACTCCAACATTGCAGATTTGATTTTGTCGTCTATCTGTGCTACTCTTCTGTGGAGTGCCTTGTCTCTCAGTGTGGGACCTATGAGCTTAACCCTGGGTGTAAATGTACGATTGTAATGCTTACACCACTGTATCAGAGAAGAATTTGTACCGTCCCATGCTGAAAAGCACCCCCTGATAAAATCACCATCTACACCTTACAGACACAAATCTGCTGGGTGTTCCTGCCAAAATAGACATGACACTTAGTCTTGATCATGTGTCATCTAAGACAATCATTGTGTCAGGTACTTTCTCTGCATGAGGTTTTGGCTTAGAAATCGCCAGAGCTTTCTGGTTAATATTGTATCCGTTGATTTATGGGCAGAGTTCATCAACATGCCTGTACTCAGACAAACCAATTCCGATGCAAGACTTGTCAGTGGCAAAAGGTTTTGATTGAGAGAAAAAAAAATGGCATCTTGATCAAAATGTCCCTCAAAATTCTCCTTTGTGTTGAACGCTGTATGTGGCAAAGGCACCCCAGTGACTCTGCTCCCCCACTGGGAAACGCAGCATTCGCTGCGCTCCAGTTAAATGCCTTCGTGATTCCGAGCGACCGGCCATCTAGCTTCTTCTGACTGGACAGAAACCCCGGGCTGCAAAATGGAGGACCAGGAGTGGAGCATTCTGGGAGCTCTAGTCATATGTCACTGGGTGTTTGTGCTGGAACGCATGTGATATTCATGTGATATTCATGAAGCCTTTTAAGCTCAGCCTGCTGCAGTATAAATTGTGTTTTCCTCGACATTTTGGGAGCCATTAGTTCAGTGAGGAATTATAGGGGCTTATTCCAGGCCCCTAGAATGAAAGGTGGGATTGTTCTTTGTTCAGGATCTTAGCAACAGTTATTTTCAGTGGAGCTCCTGTTAAAAATGACTGATGAATAAAAAGCAACACTTCTAATAAATTCTAATGGAACTTAATGTAAAATGTTTCGTCAGGCATGGCATCCAAGGTGTGCCCCCCACCCCAAATCTCACCATGGGATCAGCTCCAAGCACAGACATTGCTTATTATAATTCCTTTCTTTTAAACATCTGTAAAGCACTTTGCAAACCCTGTGGTTAAAACAGTGCTATACAAAAAAATATAAATGGATTGATAGATTGGAGCTCATTTAATATAGGCTCCAAGCTCACCGTGACCCTGTACTAGGAAAGTGGTCATGAATTAAGAATGAATGAATAATTTGTCGTGCAGCATGATGCAAGCTAATGATATAAATCCCTGGAAAAAGATGACATCACACCTACATTTCACTTGGTCTGCAGTTTAATATGACGCATTTAATTTATGGCTTGAAAAAGAGTCACAAACAAACAAATACAGCGTATGTAATGGCCACATGAAGTTTTAGAGAGATTCTTTGTTTCCAAAGAATTATGAGGCTTCCAGCACTCTTTTCGGGGGGAAAAAAAACAAAACCAGACTCGGAGTCACAAACACGACTCTCGGCTAGGGCTGCTGTTGTCCAAGCAGGGGCGCTGCTTTGTGCAGCCTTCATGCAGGCCCCCACAGAGCCCGTAGGTAAGGGGAGCCGTTTAACAGTTCTTTCGGGAGCCCCCCACCCCGCCTTGCTTGCTGCTCGACGCCCGGCAGCAGACGATTACCAGCTTTTCTCTCTGCGAGAGCCGATGTCGCCGACGCCGGCGCGGGAGGATCTGGCCCCGGCTCCTCGAAAAGCCACTTCTGCTCTTTGGCATGCACAGAGGAAGCATGAGACCCGCTGAGGGGTGGGGAGTGCTGTTTTTTTTGTTTTTTTACTTCTCCTGCAACAGCGAGGAGATGCGGTCAGGCTCGACGTACAGCTTCAGAGCGTCGTCTGCCTGGCCCTGCTTCTGAGGGTCCACTGTAGATCATCTCTGTCCTGTGCCTTTGTGTGGCTGCATGTCAAGGACTGAGCATATATGATGGTGGAGCGTAGGGGCATGCTTTCAGCTTAACTGAGGAGCAGGGAAGCTTTAGCCATGAAAGCCGGAGCAGCATGGTGATTATGCGGATGATACCGAGATTATCATGCTACATGAAAATGGAGATGCAGTAATGTGCTGGCAGATTTGTTTAAACATGCTTCCAGTGACAGAGCCGAGGCAGAGGGTCTAACTTAGCTAGCGTGTGTGTAATGTGTGCCGTGCCAAGACTGAAACTTTGCCCATCCAGGCATGTGCGCCAGGGCCACTTCCACGAGGTGCGGTTCCTGCCAGGGAAGGTATTCTGCCACGGCTTTAAGGAGATTGCTTCTTAAATCCGGCCGCCTTCCCTTCTCCATGAGAGCCAGAGGCACAGCGGTCACTTACCGCACAGCTTCCGGAAAGTCTGTTTGTGGAGCGGCTTGGTGGGGTGGTGAAGGAGAGCTCGCAGGATGAGCCAAGCCGAGCCCCTGTGGTCGGAGGGCACCACAGGGTTCCCAGAAGGTACGAAAGGCAGTGATTCTCATCGCAGTCCCTGGACTTAACCAGAAGTATATGCATGGGGTGCAGGATGGCTCATATCAACATTCCCCTGTCTGCCTTGTCCTGCTGGACGAGCTGTGTTGGGCTAGTGCAAATTCTGATTAACTGCCCATTAAAATGTGATCGGCTCCACACGGCCTTATCTGTGTCAGGCCTCTATCTCTATCTCTCTGAAACATCCGTTTCCACAGGAAAGCCTCGTATAATAAGAGTGCCGTATGACTGGTATACTCGAGACAAATTGAAAACAAATGCCTGGAAATTGCTTCGCCTATATTGATCTTGGAAGAGTTTGATTAAGATAATTGTGGTTAAATGTTTAATTTCACAATGCCTGCTTTGAAACACATGAATAGGAACCCTCGAATGTCTGCCAAAATTATTGCCTATAGCCCAAATTAAGGGTGGAATGAAATGCTCTCTAATTAGTGGTTTTGGCCTTGGCAGCATGTTGTACATTTAAGGAAGAGTTTCTTTCCCTTGTTTATCATCTCAAGCTGAGAAAAAGGGGGGGGGGGGGGTGTAATGGACCCTAAGCAGTATAGACTAAAAATCGAATAGATTTACCTATAAAGGACAAAATTATGCAAATCTGCAAAATAATGCAACATAATCTTTTTCAGGTCTGATGTGTTTCACGCCATGTATATATACAGCTATACATGGGGTATAAATGTGTTATATATTATGTAAAAGATTTCTGGAAGAAAATGTTGATTTATGGTCATGGCGAGTAATGGCTATAACCCTGAGGTCCAACAGAAGTGGACATGACATAATCATCACATAATCATGACATAATCCATCTGCCACTAAATCCTTGAATCTGGATTTTACTACTTCAGGCTTAGTCAAGTTTAGCTGGTCACGGGTTTGATTCTGTGGTTGCCAGTTGTTATAGAAGCTGTGGGCGGGGGGGACGCTCTCCAGTTTGTTGTTGAGCTGCTATTGCCTCTCAGGCAGAGTACATGGCCTATGTACGGGACACAGGATGGCTCTGGCCCATTTGTGCCCAGTTTGTGGTCGGTGGCACATGCTGAAATAGGCCGTGCTGTCCTCAAGACGGGCCTGCCGGCCTGCCACTCCCAGCCGGTCCTCCGCCGATCTGGCCTCTTCTCCTGCACAGACAAGAACAGAGACGGCCTTGTCTCATCCAAGCTGCCTGGCCTCTCACAGCCTCCTTCTCGCATTCCTCCATCTGTCTCCCTTCTTGCAAATCCTGTGCCTGAATCAGCATGGCACGTTTTTTACAGCACTACACACCATGGTAAAACATACCACGCCGTATCTCGCCACAGAAAGTGACACGTAAGCAAAACCCCATCCAGATTGTGGTAATGAAGTGAGATGGGGAAGCGTGTCTGTGAGCATTTCTGTGAGTGTGAATGTCTGTGAGCATTTCTGTGAGTGTGAATGTCTGTGAGCATTTCTGTGAGTGTCTGTGAGCAATTCTGTGAATGTGAGTGTTTCTGTGAGTGTGAGTATCTGTGAGCGTGTCTGTGAGCATTTCTGTGAGTGCGTGTGTCTGTGAGTATTTCTGTGTGTCTGTGTAAAATAATTTTTGTGTGTCCCTTTTGCAGGTGCATCATTACAGTGCCTGAATTTTTGATTGTATAACAGGCCGTATTTGGCAGAACGGAATGAACCAGGAATGAGAATGTGCTGATTCAAGTTGTCATTTATAATTTTTTTTGCTATGGGGGACAAAATTGCGAAATGGTATTATTTATCAGTATCATCCACCCCTCCATCCATCCATCCATCCATCCTCAAACCGCGATTGCTGCCATGCAGTAGAGATTTATGTGTAGTGGAACTGGGTTGTACTTGTTGAAAGGATTATCTCTACATGCAATACAATCTGTCTAAATAAAAAGATCATTTAGAATGCTGGAATCTTTTACAAATCCATATGCCACACTTGATGTCATAATGCGGAGTCTGAGACTCATAAAACAGATTCATGGACAATGGCAGCCACGGTCACTGAGGGGATATAAGCCCCGCCCCATGAGTGTTTCGGCACCGCTCGCTTGGTGGAGAGGGAACAAAGCCATTAGATTACATTTTACTGCCAATAACAGAGATTAATGACTCTCCTTGCAGAACAGTGAATAGGTGGAGGAGGAAAGCGGAGGCGTAACAGGGAGATTTGTTTAAAACAGCGTCCAGCCTGAGGACCGTGTGCTTAGCTGACGACGCTACCTGCATGTAGACCAAATGGTGCAGACCAAATGCTACCTGCATGTGTGAAACTAATATAGTTTCTCTAAGCAGTTCTGCCACTGGATTTGTCAAAGCATCAAATTATATGTAGCAAAGTGTGTTTGAAACATATTTTGTAAGATGACATCACAATATGAGTAATTAGCCATGTCTGGTTACTCTCATAATATTGCTGAGTAGTAACGGCGACTGCGGCGTGAATCTGTCGTTAGCAGAGCATTAATGAGGGGGCTCATCGTGCACCTGGCACACCCGCATTTATTCTGCCACACATCAAGCACAAGAAAACGACATGACAGGTAAAGGCTAGCTATGTTCTTTTTAATCCATCCATCTTCTAACTGCTTATTCTGGTTCGGGTCTCAGGCATGAACCTCATAATATATCGAAATGATTTTCTTTTCTGGGAAAACTGTGAAGGCATGCAAGGAATATTTAGAAACTTCCAAACTGGCCCAAAAACACTGCAATTTGTGCCATACATTACCACAAAGAAGCTAAATAAAACAAATGTGACTAGAAATTTAACTGTCCTCTATTTTAAGTGTAACTTACTGTTTAATGTGACCAAAATAATTGCTAATCAGGTGTAACATAATGGTGCAAATTGACCAATTTCTTCAAATAAATTCAAATGATAGTCCGTTAATGCATGAATGAGGATCGAAGGACCATTTGGCCGCAAAATGAAACGTGCAGTGCCTCATGTCAGCACTAGGCCCACACACACTAATACTATACTCACAAGGTCCGCTGTTAATCAGTAGACGTTCTGCACTGTTCACTCAGTAACAGCTCGGCCACTGCGTGACATCGTCCCGTTTCACGTCAGTGACGTGTATGGACACTGCCACTCCGACAGTGCCAGCGTAGGGGTCCAGCCGGGGCTGCCAGCGGGACCACTCGGCCTCCCACTCTCCTGCTTCCGAATATGATTATCGTGGGCTGTCACCGCTTCTCCGTTCCTTGTGTATCGTTCTCCTTCGTTTCTTTCTCAGAACGGCGGCCATTGCTCTGCTGTGGGCGTTGGCTGGTAGCAGAACTCGGGAGGGCTATGCAAAGAGCCGCCTTCCCCACGGGTCGCCGGCTATCACTGGCACGCTCTTCCACTTTCGTTTCCATCCTCTTAAGACAACAGACTAATTAGCTTTCATTATTGAAAGGCAAAATGAATTGCATAACCTAGGATATGAGGATTCTTCCTTTGTTTTAACAGTTACATTGTATCTACACTTGATAGAGAGGCCGTGCTCAGGCTGGCAAACAGCGGCCCGGAGGGGCTCTTTAGCTCCGTAGCTGGATAAGTACTTTTCTTGTAAGGATTTGAACTGACTTATGTTATCCGTTGAACACTATCACGAGTTTTCGATCTAAAGTCAGGGAGTTTAAAAAGCCAAAATTCCACTATTTTTTATTAATTCTTTAATTGCGCATAATTCTTGGTTGGATGGTTATAAAATTTTATTAGCGTAAGGTTAGTGGAGGCCCCTGGGCTTCAGGCCGGGTAAGCCCGTACACTTAAGTGCCCCTGTTAATGACTATCGTAAGGCCAGTTACACTTACTGGCATCATCTGCCATGGTTTGATTAGCTCTTTCATGATTATGCCATGTGATAATCCTGGCATGCAAGATGACGACAGAAAAGATAAAATCAAAAACCCAATTAGTTAAAACTTTTCAGATTTGTAAGGTATGCATTTTGTGATACAACTGCTTAATTCCATTTTAATTGAAGCGTTTCTCTTGTGTGAAACTCATTTCACAGTGTGACAGGAATGTTGTTCTTGCGAAATTTATTGTATAAACAATAAACAAGTAGTTTAATTTCAAAGACTGAGACAGCAAATGCCATATATAAAAGCTTGAAATTAGGGTTTTGGATTTATTTTGGGAATTGGAACTCTACTAAATCCCCAGCACAGATTTTGGTGGTGCAGACCATTTTGCTGACTGCTGTGATTCACCTTTAACTACTTTCCTAAATATCTCTGCTGACGAGCTCTTAACTGTGTTCTTCAGACAGTAAACATTAATGTGTGCATACATTTTCCAGTGGCCATATGACTAGCATTTCATTTGTTTTGTGTGCTATGTCGAATGTGGTACCCATAGGCCTACATGTGTGATGTGAAAAACCGCCCATAGTTTAAAACCAATTTATGGTTGTCAGTAGTACTTCAGGCAAAAGCTGCCTGGTCAGTCTTTTGTCTTACTGATCAACACATTTTCATCAAGTGGTAAAACAGACACATTCTGCCAGTGTGCTTGAGACTGAAATGCTTAAATGTGAGCCTTGTATTGTTCTCCCTTGAGACATGCAAACGGTATTAGGAAGGTGCCACTTCTTCTCTAACGTGCGTGTCACAATCAACACTCCCAGCGGCAGAGCAAGTCAGGACAGATCGTGCTTTCATCGCGAAGCCCCCCTTCTCTGCCAAGGACCTCCAGCTTAGAATCCCTGCTTAACCACAAGCTCAGTGAAAGGTGCCTCAGTCATGCAACAACTGCGTAGCATTACACTGAGAAAAATACCAAATGCAGGGTTGCACTTTTTTTTATTTTAGTAATTTTCGATAATAATGGGTCATAATGTCATTAACAGTGCGCTGGCAGTTTCCGCCTCAGGCTTGAGTAATATTGAAAACTATAATCTTCTGTGTCATGACAAGTGGTGCAAACCCGCGAACGCGGCAAGTTTACATAAGAAAATCTCCATTTGTCTAATCTTAAATGATTCTTCCGTAGTTAAATATTCTAAACATCTATTCGTATTTTTCCATCTATTCCCGGAGATGGTGTTGTTATTTAAAAAAAAAACCTATACTGCACAGACAGGCAAAGCGGTGTCAGCTGGCGGCGCTCTCCCCCATCGCCTAGTCTGTAAAAAGGGAAATCGAGGAAGTTCTTATTTCGATCGCAGAATCGACACGACAAAATAGTTTGTGTAATAGCCTTGAAACGGAAGTAAATGATTGACCCCGAGCTACTTTCTGCGGAGTTTGATTGATCGTGTGAAAAGCACGGAGGTGTCTTAACAGGACCCCGAGCTGCAGTCTACGCCGGCGTCACTAAGCTGCTCTCAAGTAAACAACGATACAAAGTTTCAGCACTTATATAATAAGCGGAATAAACATTATGTTACCGTGGGTGCGCTGTTGCGCGTCTTCCTCCAGAGCCCGACCCTCGATTATTCAGCACATGGACGCGGCGCAGTTACTCTCGGGTCGGGGCGACTTTTGCTGCCGATGCAGCCGAGGCGCCCGCTTATAGCTCCTGACATGATTTATGGATGCCTGCCGAATTCTGCGAAATCTGTAATACCTGGGAAAACCGAGTCTGCGTGGCACACATTAATCACCGCGGCAATACACCGGGTAGCCGTTTAGTTAATTTCGCGAAATTCCATTTCGTGTAATGGAGCCAGGTACACAATTTATTTAAAATGTTATACAAAATAAAAGCAGTCCCGATTGCAGTTTTCGTAAGCAAAAGCGCTGAACGAACTTCTGTGAGGATTTTCAAAAGAATGCAGAAAGTTGAAAGGGGGTCATACTGTACGACTGCTGTTGTGTGATCATTAACCGGCCTTGTGGGTTTAATTGACCAAAAGTAAAATAAAAACGTTTGCAAAAACATGAGCTACCACCAAATTTGTAATCGGAGTATAACCATCTGTCCACTCATCCAGTTTATAGGCGCTTATTCCGCACCGCGTCCCGAGGTGGCCTACAGTCTGTTCTAGGGAACACAGTGTATGGATGCACCCCGGAGGGACATATTTAATAACATTTATTGTTACTATTACTATTAATAATAATAATAATAATAATAATAATAGTACTAAATCTCGCTCCGGTGCAGCGCCGGCGCTCGCTGCTCCGGCTTCCCGAATCCCGTTTGCGCCCGTACTCTGGTCCCGGTTTTGCAGGGATCCGCTCGCAGCTCCAGCTCCTGCGCTCCGCTTTCTGCTCACTTTGCTTTCAGTAGTAGCGGCTCCGTCTCCGGCGGCGGGGGACGATTCTCTGTTTTTTCTTTCCCACCCCACAAGTCATCTCGCCTCGGCCCTGGATTCTCTCCGCATTCTCGGATAGTATTTTTTTTTGTTCTTCATCTACCGGTATTCGCGGTCAGAGTTTTACGGCCGATGCCGTCACCTTCCGATCGCCCCTGCTTGGCCATGGATTGACTTGGAGCTTTTCTTTAACCTCTCCCCCCCGCCCCCCAAACTGGAGAAAGCGATCAGACCCATCGTTTCTCCTTGCCCGTCTTTTCCACACCGCTAGCTGGACAACTAGCTAAATGTTTCCACCGGCTGGCTGCAGACCCCTCAGGTGCCGGGTGTTTATTCGCGTTGCTGCGGAGAAACACTGAACTTCTTCGCTTCCCTTTTAGCACGGAGCGAAAGGGGCAGCGGAGGATTTAAAAGACGGATTTCCCCCAAGCTTTTTGTATAAACACTAATTTTTTTTTTCTCGGAAAAGTGATGGCGGAGCGGTTAGCACGGCTGCTCCTCTCCCTCTCTTGTCTCACCTTTCTTTATTCGAGCACCTTGACCAAGCATGCTGACAAAGGTAAGGCTGCCAGCCTCGCATCTCACCTTGATAATCCCCCTTTCCATGGCACACCATTACGGCGCGGATGCCCCTGCGAAGCGAGGGGGACCCGCAAAGTTGCGGAACTCGCGTGGAATGCAGCCGCGGAATTCCGCTCCATTCACTGGTTACTTAGTTACTGGTTATTAATGGGCACAGCTACAATTAGATATAACTACCCGAGCCGTACTGCCGACAGCGTCCAGCACATGGATCCGGCGGATAACATCCGCGATTCACCAAAAAGATCGTTTTGTGTTAATTGTGCACATTGAATCATTTAAAGATGCAATTCGTATGTATTTCATTTCACATTTCATTCCAGGACACGCAGTCAGCGTTCTGGGTTTACAGTTCCCGAAACGGATTGGGATGTATTGGTGCACATGGTTATCTTTGTAGGTAATTCGAAGTGTTGGAAGGTTTTACCCCATGCTCGGTGGGGTTTGTGCGGGTGTGGGCGGCCGTGCGGGACATTGTTTCATTGTAATGCCGATTACCTGTGTGATTTTCATTTTTACACCTGGGAGAGATTTCTTTAAAAGCGAGAGGGCCGTAAACACGATGTGAACATATCCGCCTGTACAGATGGCTGTTTTCCCCTAATAATTATACAGAACTACGTAATTACTACTGGTGGCTGTGCGTCTATTTTTACGCTGTTGTCCATACCCTGTCTCTAAAAAAGTCTCGGCGAAACAGACCACGCAAGACAGTCTAAGAAATGTGAAATTAAACAACAGGTTACTGTAATTCACAACTTACTTTGCTGGATATGAGTCAGTTCTTTGGAATTAGTCGGTCACTATCGAATGATATAGAATTTTTATTGGGGGATAAAACTAGTTATAGTTGAATGAAGTGTTTCCTGTCTGTAGTTGTGTGTATAAATAATATCCTGGCATTTTTTGTGCTCATTTGTTTATTTAAATAAGCATTCTGTTTCCTGCACTGGCAAAATACGCAACATGGAACTATTCTCTCCGGACCAATTGATGCCAGCTGGAATATCCATTTGAAGCGGTGCTCAAAGTTCTCCGAGTGTTTAGCCTTAGTTTAGTGGCTGAACGCAAAGTAATCATTTTTCAAATTCATGTTCTAAAACAAAACCGTCCCATAAATGCATGCACTTTTTAAAAATAAAATCGAAATGTTAAGCTTGCGAAGAGCTACCTTTTGGCCCAAGTAAGTCTGTAATCTGATATATCTCTGAATTTCAACATATGCCTCTCAAGGATTATGGCTTTTTGTGCTTGGGATTCCTGGTGGGAAGTCACGTGACTCGCACGGAGTGGCGGCTGTATAACTTTGCTCTAACGAAGATGGGGAGTTACCTGGTGCTACGTGTTTGTTAAACATCTAGAGGTTTAAATAGCTGTCATTTGCTGAAAACGAAGGCATGTTTCTTTGTTTTTGTCACATGAGAAATTATGTTGATGTTAACCTTGGATTTTTAAAAACCAAAATGGCATTTTGATGTGGGTGTCTAGTACTTCTTGAATAGGAGTTTATTATTATTATTTAATTTATTTATTTACTTGGGCTGTCTTCCCGAGCAGAGGAAGTGAGTGGGAGCTGGCCACAGCAGTGTGGTGGGGAGTTGTTGGCCTCCCTGCATGAGGCAGTTGACAGAGCCTCTCCCCAGCATGAAAAGGGCTTGGCAGTGGTTTTAAAAAAATGCAGGCTTTGCTGGAGATCAGTACAAAGGCAAGGATGGGGGTAGGGTGAAGTGGGCAGAATCTCTCTGGAAAGTAATAAAACCAGGAGATTAAGAGGGAGAGGGGAGTTCCTTTGAGGGGCGAGCACTCTGGAGAGTTACAGAGGGAGCTATATGGGGAGAGTAAGTTTCAAATTACTAATTGCAGGGGTCCCCTTCTGGAAAATGTCTCTGTTTATTTTAAACACATTTTTTTTTTTAAACTTTACTCTGTTCAGGCCACACCTCTAATTCATAGCAGGAACAACCTATGCGCTGGAAATATTTTTTGTAACTGAACCTATCTCATCTTACAGCATTTCCCAATTTATTTTGTGCAAGTGTTTAATGGAATTTTGGTTCGTTCAGTTGCGTTGATGAATTGCATGTAGATGGAGGAAAATGAAACTGTCATTTTAGCTGTAATATGATCTATCAGTGTTCTCCTTCCAGTATATTACATGAAAACTAATGCCCTGCTGAAGGCTGTAACGGCCTGTCGAGCCCTCGTCACCTGCCCCTTAGTCCTGGTTGGTCTATGATCACATTGCTTTTACCGATAGCTTTGTTGCTGTCATGGTTCTAACTCTCAGAATGGTTAAATTAATATCATGCAATCCTTTGAGGCTGGGTCACCAAACAGTGATTCTCTTCATTGCTTTTTTTTTTTTGAATACCTGTTCTGTCCCCGCAGGCTTCCTGCTTTCACAGCACACTGACATTCATTGAGGTGCCTGTTTTGCGTGCAGTTCTCACTCAGTCTAATGCAGAGGCTTATCACTGGGTTCCTGAAACCAGAGCACCGTTGCTCAAATTCTTCACTTTGTCAAGATTACTTCTGTGGCATGTTCTGCTACCCAGGGCTGGTCTGGGGATTGTCTCAGGTGGTGAAAGATTCTCTGAATTTGCCCATAAAAGCCAGTGTCTCATTGCCACAACCAAACCACTCACTGCAGTTATTATAATAGGTACATCATGCTGTATAGCGTGGGCCGGCTCAGTGCACCCATTTGTAATTACTTAAATTTGTTAGTTAAATTGTAATGGGGAATTTGTTCATAATTGATTTTCGGAAAGGGAATTTGACCCCTGGCACTGCTGCTGAGGATTGTGAAGATAATGACTTAAATTCATGAGCTTTGGGATAGGCATCTCTGTCAGTGTGGGTGTGGCTCTTTTAATTACTTTGATAGCTTCCATTAACGACTTTGGAGCATTACCTTCTGGCATCATGCTAGCTGTGAAATAAGTTGATATTCTTTGTTTCTAGTGCTTTTATTTCGACTGTGAAAGGCTCTGTAGAATGGTTCTCCACCTTCTATATGACACTTTATAGTAATGATTGATTTATGTGCCCAGTCCACTCATAATTGCCTATTGACTTCACCCAGTAGGAAGGGAATAATTGCATGTTTATCCAAGCGGTTTATTCATTAGTTTAGGTAATTATGATACCCTGGTTAACACATACATTCGGTGTCTTACATTGCGAATACGTGGGGCTGCGGGCGATTGGCCGTGGAGGGTAGAACACCTCTGGCGATGATGTAATGGGGAGGCTGGCGAACGACTGCTCCGTGTGTGCCCTGTTGAAACCGACAATTTCCGCTACAGCTTGGTATCTGTTCCGTTATTCATTAATTATGTTTGCTTAGCAAAGAAAAAAGCTGCATTATTAAAGGCTATGATTATCATAATTCGTTTCTGCTATTGCCGCGCTTTTAATCTGTGTTTGCCAGCAGTGTTGGCTGGGGGGGGGTGTCACTGTCCTTTGAAGAAACACATCATTTTATCTAGGACTGACTCTTTTTTTGTGGCGGGGGTCGTACGGCGCTGGCTCTTGGACCAGCTCATGAATTCCACAAGGATGTTATCCTTTGGCTGATCGCATTGTGCAAATAGAGCCTTATGAAGGGAATCTGATGGAAAATTTGTACATGGCACCTCGGTGACTGGCTCCAGACGCCGAGCAGGCCGCACTGCCAGAGGTTAGGTTACCCATTTGGCTCATGCTAATGATTGTGAATAATATGAGGATTATCGGGCGCTCGTCAAAGCTGAAGATTGTTTTCACTGATGCACGCATGGGTGGGGGATCCGGAGTCCTAGGGGCTGAATTAATGTGTGATGCATCTGTTTATTCTTTCACATGTCACTCACGGTTGTGAATATTGGCAGGGGTGGGGGGGCTGATTAGCCGGGTGCTGTGAAGACGAAGCAGCCTTGAGGGGGCGCTGTGCATGCTGGCTCTGTGCTGTGTCAGTCACAGTGCGCTGTTACCTTGCTTTTTACTTTTCAGTGTGTGTTAGAAGCTGAGGAGGGGTGATGAATGCAGTTTTGGTGTTTACTATAGGCAGACCTCGCCACTGTTCATGATAGAGTTGAATTTGAGTTGAAGTACTTATTTGCCCAGCAGCTACAAAATAAATTTCTCTGTCAGGGCAGGTTGGGGAACATGCACTGGTACAGCGTGTTGCCGCACCCACCACACGGTAAAACACCTTGGGATCCCCCCCCCCCCCAGGCCGACACGCGGTCCAGTCCCACCCTCCAGAAATGGCCGTCTATCTACCCCAGCCAGGTGTTAGACCTCTTTGTCCTTGGTGGAAACTTCGTAAGACTTGTTTTATCACACTATGCTGCATGAATGCTGCCTTGTATCCTTGCTGGTCGGCGGCTTCCAGGCGAGCATGCAGCAAATGGTTTTGTTGTTGAGGCGATACAGAAGCAGCAGTTCACGTGGAGTACAGTGTTTGGTCAGGGGGGCCTCTGTGCACCCGCCCCCCCCCCCCATCCCAAGGCCGTCGACAGGCCCAGGTCAACAGGTGTGCAAGCTAAATACAGCGGACCCACAGAACACCCTGCCCGTTTCGGGAAGAGTCACGCTCGGCCCTGACTGCTGACTAGGAATCGCATTAAAAAGTCATTGGGACCGGCCACCGTCAGCAGTACTGGAACGTAAGCCGTATATAGAGCCAATTGGGCAATTAAAAACCAATGGATTATCAGGGCTTTTTGAAATGGGCTGAAGATCCCTTCAGCCTGGTATAGGGTATGGTAATAATTCTCCATGTATTTGCAAGCATTGGCCCCCTCACACTCTGACACAAAAGGGGGGGGGGGGTGCAGAGCCATTGCAGTAACTGGCTGCGAGCTGCAGTTGTTAACTGGAATTGCTGTTGTGCAAATGGAGGCTAATGTACACACCACTGATTTGCTGGAATTTTTCGGTTTCCTGTAACTTTATTCCGGAGCGCTCCACAAGTTACCAGAAGTGGGGTGACGGGGGTTATGGGCCACACAGGGGCCTTGAGTGGTTGACAGCACTGTGTGTGTGCGTGTGCATGCCTGTGTGTGCGCGTGCAAATGCCTGTGTGTGTTGACAGCATCTTGAAATCTGTGAACACAGCTGCCAAACTAAATAATCAGTTTGATGACAGTAATTGTAATTGTAGTCTCCAAAGGGGCTGGTCACGTTGACTAATGGGAGTCTTTCAAGGATTCCTAAGTTTTCATTCCATGAAAGATCCCCCATAATTATTTTGGCGTGTGTTTGTGAAACACTGATTCTTTAATTGTAGCTGTGACGGTAAAAGAGCACGTCGTAGTCTTTTTTTTTTTTTTTTTACAGCGTCATTGCAAATAAGAGCTGGCTAAAGCTACACTACTCTGAAAGGGAAACTACCCAAAAGCAGGTCGCCCCCCGCCAATCTAGGTTACCTTTTATTTCTCTTCCCTCGTCTGAAGTTCCTCGTAGCGAAGCCGCCCTCGCTGCGTTAGCTGGTGCGCCCTTTGCGTGCGCTCACCCGGGCGGCTGAGGCGTCTGTGTTTATTTATTAAACCCTTATCAGTATTTTATTGTGTTTCCCCAGCGAAACGCGTCCGCTTTCCCGCACACGCCGCAAGTCGGTGCCTGTAGTCGGCGGCAGTTTCTTTCGCGAAGAGAAGCCGCCGGGGTTCGGGCAGACCCAGAAGCGGAGCCCGTCAGCCCCGAAGCGGGCTTCTGCTCGCGTTAATCCTGAGAATGTAATATAACCGCGGGTTCGGAGAGAAGAGGCCGGGCTTTAGGGGCTCGGGGGTTCGCGGTCACCGGCGTCGTTTCCACCGTGAGCCGTAACGGGAGCCCCTCTTCGGTTCGCGCCTAAATGCTCGCTAAAACGCCCTGAGTGCAGTCAACGGTGCATTGTCAGTGAAAACAGCTGTATTTTCAACAACGAAAAGTATTTTCTCCATTTGAAAACACTTTGTACAGTTATCAGTTTTGGGCTGTTATGTGAAGGATTTCTTTTTTTTTCTTTTCTATCACGTGCGGAATTATTATCCGGGATGGAGCTGGAGCGGTTTCATTAGGCGCCATCCTTCTGACTGTCTGCTTCCTAACGATTCGCCCGTTTTTAGTCTTAACAGTTGTGCACCAGAGTCGAACTCCTTTGGACGGCAGAGCTCGGAGACTGAGGCCATGAGGGGAGCCGCAGGAACACTGCTGGCCACCCCGAATGGGACGGGGCTGTAATCGGGACCCACCCCCCGACCCAGTTAGCGTAAAAGCCTGCTTTTGATGGCCTGCTGGCCCGCCATCTCTCTACAATGCCAGGAGAGTCCCATGACCCAGTTAGCTATCGGAATAATATCACGCCGCTTTTATTTCCCAGTTTTCCTGCTTGCGTCCGTCGCACCTGGCAGATTCTGCAGTTTCCCGTTCTTGTGAAGCTTTCTGCTCCAGGCCGCACTCTGCACTCTCCTTCGGCCATTAATATGTAGCTACTGCCTTCAGGAAGCCTTTGGATGAGGAGCCTGATTTAACCTTTCTAATGTGGAACAACGGTTAAGCTTTACTTCGCTCTGCTGCTGAAACATCATTTAAATATGATAATAAACGAATAAAGATACCCATGAAATGCCAGTGTTACCTGAAAATGTGTAGTTATAGATGAACTGAACCGCAGGGTCCTCGTCTGTGCCTTGGGGGTCTCATCTGTCCCAGGCTGATAAATTAGAGTAAACCTGGTCAGTTAGCAACAGTCTGGGCCTCTGGCTTCTGGTGCTGAGGTTAGGTTGGTGAGGCTCATTGTGAAACCATGGCTGTGGAATTTGGTGGTTTGTTGTAGAGCTTCGTGGATTCACAGCTGTTTTGTGTTCAAGGCTCTGTCTCCCGGCGGTCTTCCCTTGCCGAGGGGTGGCCGTGATGCCCACGGGCCAGGCTCCTGGCACGTCTTCAGAGGCAAGCCGTGACGGTCATGGTTCTGGGTGAAACGCAACGACTCTGACTGCCTGTCTCAGTGCCCTCGTTTGTGGCACTGCTCTGGCGATGTTTGCGCCGTCTGCTGACCAGCTGGCCACTCATTAGCCCTTCCCAGCAATACAGCACAAGGTCAATGCTAAACATCTCACCCTTCACCCAGGAGCCCCCCTGCTGTATTTTACCTCTGTGGGCCCAGGGTACCACTTTGCCTTTGATGCCTGTAAGGCCTTCGGTACATGCGTAAAAGGAAGCAGGGTCCACCTGTTTTAGCTGGCCCTCCATTAGTGCCTTCCGCCTAATCAGAACCATCTGCAACCCAGTGAAGCTCCCCTCTCTCACTGTTGGTTTAAATGTCTTAACCAGGAGAATTAAGAGCTGCTCTGCTGTTTTAATGCAGGGACTCCTGTAACCAGGCTCTTGGAGGGACCTAGCTATGCCGTCATGGCTATGCCGTCTCGCACCAATGCCCCGTGTCTGAGCCGCCCGGCAACGTACCTTGGCTTCAGCCTGTTGTTTGTGTCTGTGCTGGGCTGTGTCTAGTATAAATCTGGCTCAGACTGGACTGGGTGGGTGTGAGTATGTGTAAGGGGGTGGGGGCAGAGGAGGAGGAGGAAGATGGGTTGGGGGAAGCTCACACACCCCCGAGAAGATAGAGTTACTTGTCTCAGGAAGTTGCCTGGCAGCCAGTGATGGAAACCAGTGAATCGGGGATTTTTTTTTTCCTTTTGACCTCTGAACTTTAACCCTCAACCCTGCGGGGAATGAGAAGGGCGCCAGGAGGGGCGGAATTCCGAAACAAAGGGAACACTAAGAGCTGCTCCCGCGGTGTCGGGTGGGGGGTGGGGGCACCTGCGGATGGACTGTAACATTCCAGCACTGGGCTCTGGGGCTCAGATGTTGAGTGTGGTCTCTCTAGAGGGCTGTGCCAGGACCGGGGCTCTTGCCCTGCGCTAGACCAGAGAGCAGCTCTGAGACGCCATGCAGCCACTCAGGGCGCCGCCCCCCGCCTGTGCTCCCTCAGTGCCCCCCAGGGTAATAATGAGCATGTCCTGCATGCACGTCGCTATTGACACACTGTGCTAGCTGGTGGTCAATTGTTACTACGCTGGAGGGGGTGCGTTAGAGTAGACTAGCATCCTGGCTGAGCTGGCTATTAGTGGGATGTATTCACGGGTCGGACGGCAGCTGTGAACCCAGCAGAACCGTCGCTAAGCTGACGTGGGAGTGGTGCTGGTGTGTTCTCAGGGGTCGTCGTGGCAACGACAGCATTGCTGACAGTGGTTGGTAGCATGGAATGGAATCGGCATGGGTTAACTTGAGGAGGGAGAGGGGCGAAGGCATGGGGGTGTGACTGCAGTCTGTGCCCTCTGCCGTGACTGTAATGTCTCGTGTTGCTTTACTCCAGGTCGTATGCAAATGTGTGACCCTGCTGTGTGGGGGGGGGGGGGTGAGAGGAAAGCGAGATGTGCCCTGGGGGCAGAGCAAACAGCGCTAATCCGCATGCGGGCCTTCCCGGGGGCCCAGGTCGGGGGCTGCCGCCCACTGAATAGTAAAGCATTGGCGGCTGATTGACGTTAACATTGAGGCTGTAGACTCTTCCCGGCAGCTCCACATTCCCGGAGATTGAGGTGGGGGGTGCGTGTGTTAGCGCGCACATCTGTCCATTCATGTGTGTGGAGGTGATTCGTCACGTACAGCGAAAGACCAAGTCTCTTTATAATCATCTGCCCTTTCGGTGGCTGCAGACGGCGCATTGAAGCCCCCCCCTGCACCCCATGGTGTGGGATAACAATTGGTGTTGGTTTTATGAGGGGTTTTGGGGCAGGGTTGTTTGTTATGGAAGTGTAGGCTTGGATAATAGTGCTTGGGCCACCCCCCGCCATGCCATTGTCTGCATTGGAAGGGTGGTGTCACATGGGGGGGGGGGGGGTAGATGAGGTTGTCAGGAGGGGTGGGGTCGAGGGGTCAAGTGCTCCCTGTGGGCATTGCCTGGGGTCCCGGGAGACCATACCGGAGGTCCATGCTGCCGTCGGCGCTAATTAATTCCTAACCAGTAGGGATTGCCGCCGTGCGCAGTGCTTCCGTCTGGCCTGCGGGCTATGGAACCTGGAGAGTATGGACTCCCTCCACTGTTAAGGGCGGGGGGGATGTGTGGAGGACACGCTACCTGCTGCTCTTTACTTGGTGGAATTTCTTCACATTAAGTAATGGGAATAAGTTAGGAAATAAGTGCAGGTTTTACTGCCTGGGAGGTGAGTCTGAGTGAAGGTTTATCTTCAGAGCTGTATAACGGGAGCAGCGGATTGTGAGGGTTAGTGGCCTGACTGACAGTTAAACGAGGGTAAGCCTGGGTCAGCGTGCCTCTCTTCCCGAATAATTATAGCCCACGAGCAAGCGCTCTCTGTTTTTCTGGTCAGCGCTGTTGGCTCCTATTGATAAGGTTTCCTGAGGGGAAATAATTCTGCAAAAAGCAGGAAGCTGTTGGGAAGCTGTCGCCTCTCGCCGAGTAAACAGTGCTCGCCCCCTTTGTAGTTCATAATCATACAGTGGAATTACACTGGCAGTGACTGGAGCAGCTGGACGTACACTGGCTCCAGGTCACACTAACCATGGCCATGGTGCTCTACAGCCACCCCTCACCACCTCTGGTGCCAGATTCATCAGTGTGCAAGGGTTTTCCTCAACTGAGTTTCGACTCAGTGCCGTCAAGGCGGCCTGGCATCTGGGGAGCATTATTAAAAACACTCAACCTCTGCTGAATGTGCCGGTCTACAGGTGAGGGAGAGGTAGCTTTGTCCTGCCTCATTAGCATTCTCCTGGCAGCCTGCAGTGTTGCATGATTTGAGGAGATAATGTCCAAGCGCCGAGAAGGAATGCTGCTGCCTTCTCAATGTTCTCCTAGGGCAGCCCTACCGGGGAGCCCTTTGCAGCAGGATTACACGAGGCCAGCTTGGTTTGGTTGAAAAATGGCAAGATGTGGGTTTTACAGGACCATTTACAGCCGTATTATTTTTCCCTGGAATGACAGGCCATTTCCCCTCTTTTGGCGGACTCATTAATATGTTGATGAGCTCTGATGTGAGTAGTTGGTTTACAGTGAGGAGACGCGATGGCCCTATATTGTCATGCGGAGTGTAAAGACGTTACAGACGGTCCGCATTTATGGCAGTGCACCCAAACGATCATAACGGCTGAAAAATTCCTACCGCCTAGCGTCATCATAGCGGAAGGCATTGCTCACGTGTTTGTGGTGATGCTGCTGTAAACAAACCTACTGCAGCGCCAGTCATATAAAAGCATAACACATACAGTAATGTACAGTACAGGAGGTTTGCCCTAGGCATAATACTCGATAACTGCTTATTTAGTATACTGTACTTTGTATTACTCCAACTTCAGCCAAGGCATATTGTTAGTATAGTCATAACTTGGTTTTTATTACTGTAACAAGAACATTGTAATTATTCTCCATCTCGGTCAACTAATGATTTCGCGATGCTGGCTTTGTCGAGCAGTTTTTATGAAGAATTCCGAACGGCAAGCTGTAAATGTGTTGTTTGTAATGAATTTGGACTTTTGCTTTAATTTTTTTTCTTTTACTTCAGTATCAGTGAGATATTTGTTTAGCTAACCTATACTGAGGCTTTTCATTCTGTGGTGCCTGCAACCCATCAGGATGTGGTCATTCGCACGCTAGCCTGTCGACCTTATTCTAATGCGAGGCGGCGCGCAGAATGGTGCTGGGTGGCGGTAAAGATGGCCCCTCTCCAATTAAATAGCGGCTAAGTGATTTGCGCCGTGCTTATGGGTGTTTATTGCCCATCCCCTTCCCCACTGCCCCCTCCCCCAGCAGCACCAGGTCCCCCTTTTGAATTTCAATCAGTCTTGGGTGCATTGTCAAGAGCATATGTTTATGTTGGTGGGGGATGGGCGGCGTGAAATGAAATATTTACTGTGACTGATGGAGGCTCATTTTAGGCTAGTTTGTGTGCCCCCAGCCCCCAGGGGGCCTGTCTTTAACTGCTGCCCTTAGGGCCTCATCTCTCCATGGCCGACCCCCCCCCCCCCCCCGGGGTCTCCGCAATAATCAATAACACAGCCAATCTCCTCTGCCTCGTCCTGCGTCGCTCGCTCTCTCTCTCTCTCGCTCCGCTCGGCTGCCCTTGGCGATCCGTTTGTCACGTTAGCATTTTGCCTCGCTTCGTCATCCGCTCCTGAAGCACCCCACCCCCCTCCCGGTGACACTTATGTCTGTCTAATTATATTACCTTTCTGAGGGACGGTGTGGCGCTGCCCCTGCCTCTCAGCATTCTCGGGGGGGGGGGGGCTTTTTGCTTGTGTGCGCACCCCCCACGCTAGAGGGGTGTTGGTGTCCTGTGTTCTTTTGGGAACGTTCTGACCTCCATGCAGTCTTTATGTTGCACCTGGGATTAGCTTGGATCGCGGGCCTCTGTAGCCACAATCTGCTAAGCATGTGGGAGATTTACAGGGCGTATGCTAAGGTGCCAGTCCTGCCATGTTCCTAGATCGATCTCGGCACTGTCTGAGAAGCTCTGTGCTCCTGGTTGACAAGGTTTTTCCCCACTCGAGCTGCCCTGAAATCAAAAGCTTGTGCTAGACTTGATGTGTCCTGTCTCAGATGGAGACAGACGCCCTCACCAGCCTTTTCCTGGGGGCTGTCACACATTTTTGGGAATTTGATGGTGGTTCCCCACCCTCCTCCTGCATTCTCCCTCTTCCTCTTTGTTGCTTCCAGGGTGCTCGATGGCATTGTGATCCAGATCCACTTGCCTTTGGTTCATTGGAAATGTCCCAAAATGAGAGGAAGGGTAGCCTGCATGATTGGGATGGGGTGGGGGTGCAAAGCAAATGTTGGGGGAGGAGAAGAGTGGGAAAAGATGAAGGATGAGGTTGAGGGACTTGGTTAGTCTTGCTATGGCTTGTAACTGCCACCAGTACTAGTAGAAGCCAATGTGGGGCCCTGGGCAGGCTTCCCCAGCAGAGCCCCCGTTCCAGCAAAGT
The DNA here is from genome assembly GCA_026780765.1 of Petrocephalus schoutedeni. NCBI lineage: Eukaryota > Metazoa > Chordata > Actinopteri > Osteoglossiformes > Mormyridae > Petrocephalus > Petrocephalus schoutedeni. The sequence continues at coordinate 723,539 of JAODKL010000009.1, read as the reverse complement.
GAACTGGGCTTTCTCAGATGTGCTTCCCCGGAACAAGGCGCCGTAGGTGACCTCCCGCCTCTGTCACCTGCTAGGCTCACCAGCACTCCCTGCCACCTGTTGCACTTTCTGTTGTACCTTGAGGAATACTTGGAGTAGGACCATAGTTTAACACTAGTGGTGGGCATAGCTAACTAAAAAGTTAGCTTCGATAACTGAATAATCGGTTCGGTGTCAGCAGTGATGCGGGCGCTGCATCAGTCTGTCGTGGTGAAGAAGGAGCTGCGCCAAAAGGCAAAGCTCTCGATTTACCAATCGATCTGCGTTCCTACCCTCACCTATGGCCATGAACTGTGGGTAGTGACTGAAAGAACAAGATCGCGAATACAAGCGGCCGAAATGAGTTTCCTCCGCAGGGTGGCTGGGCTTTCCCTCAGAGATAGGGCGAGGAGCTCGGTCATTTGGGGGAGACTCAGAGTAGAACCGCTGCTCCTCCGCATCGAGTGGAGCCAGATGAGGTGGCTCGGGCATCTGGTCAGGATCTGGTCTTGGCCTACTGAGCCACGTGAAGCAGCGGCCTACAGGGGCCTACCCCGGAGGGGTAGCAGGTAGGAGAAGATGACTAGTGGAACCCTGCAAATTAAAGCGCACAGGATGATTCTGAATTATAAAGATGGGTCAGTTGTCTCAAGGCAAGTGGGGAACCTAGGGGGAGAATATCCAGTTTGGTAATAAACTCCTCAGTTATAAGTGTCTATAGTCATATGTGATTGTGTGGGTCATGGCTTGCACGCATTGGTTTAAATACTGTGGCCTAGCAGCTGTATAACAGTAATAATGAAATAGACTGTATGGAATGATTTCCTTAATCACATGTGGCTGAGACCTGCAGATGGGGTGGCCAGATGTGTCTTGGGGAGGGTGAATGGGATAAGAAGCACCTGGTTGATCTGATTCCGTGGACGGGCAGACGGAGCCGCCTGCAGCCTAGCTCCCCGAGTATCGCAGAAGTGCGATATGCGTGTGTGGCTGGGCAGAGCACCCGCCTGATGCGTGCTGCTCCTCGTCATAAAGGGACACTGTCTGTGTGCTTAGCCTTCTCCTGCTGCTCCGGGTGAGTTCTGGATGATTCTTTCCACCTCCTCCCTGTATCTGCCCCCGTCCCCCGGGGGATGGACAGTGGTGGCCATGCTGGGGCTGCGCTCTGGCCGTGCTCACGTCCTGGGCTGTCCCTAAAGGGCCCTTGCTTCGGGGAAAACCGTGGGGCCCGCCCTCTGCTGTGACATTTGTTTAATGTTGTTGAGGCCGCACAGGCCTTTATGTGGAATAAACAGCATGATGGGGGCGTGTGACCAAGACATCCGTGCTGCGTTTCGATAAGCAGTATAGGCATATGAGTAAATACAAGGCGGGGGGTAGCTAGACTCCAGTTGTGGTTAAGGGACAAATGGAGGATCAGCAGGGCATTTTTGATGGGCTGAGGCAGATTTCTAGCCTGTCCACAAAGATAAAGTGGCCGGATTGGCGCTGTGTGTATGATTCCTCCCAGATACTCTCTTCCCCCTGCAAACCCCTCTGCTGGGTAATGTGGCTGCCAGGTTTTGCTGTGAGCTCCAGCTGTGAAGGTGTGACCTAACATCTGGCGACATATGTGCCTTGGAGACCGTTGGGAATTAGATTGTGTGTTGCTAAGGTGATTAGGCGTCATGAGCAGCACGGGCCTCAGCAAAACCTCCTCTTGGCCCCAAGGTGCCAGAGAGCCACTAAGTTGATTAAAGGGGGCCTTGAAACACTGGCGTGAAGGCATCAGCGCCCCGGGGTGTCTCATTGCGGGGCAGGGCATCTCATGGGGAGGGGGGGGGTAGGGTGGGTGTCTCGTGGGGGCGTCGGCATCTGCTTGACCTGTGCTGCGAGGGGCCACAGATAACATGACAGAAGGCAGGCTAGGATGGGGGGGGTTTATTTGAGAACCTCTACCCCCCCCCCCCCCCCCCCCCCC
>JAODKL010000009.1:668859-687616 GCA_026780765.1 Petrocephalus schoutedeni | reverse complement strand
TGCCGCAGACCAAAGTGACCCCTCAGCCCAACCTCCCAGCGAGCACTGCAGCTCTGCCGCAGACCAAAGTGACCCCTTTGTCTGCTTATGTCTGTCGCTGCCTGATCTGTGCAGCCTACCCAATCCGCTCGTTTCATGCACAGTGTACATGTGCAAATGCGTGTGTCAGTCACATCACTGAGGTCGTGTCTGTGTTCTGTGTTCTGTAGCAATCACATTATGCGTACCATGCCCGAGTTTGACTGAACCGTGCATTGGCCCGCGTTATTTTTACGGCAGTTCAGCTGTGCTGCTCTGCCATTGGCGGCTTACATGCCACGTGATCTCGGGCTGAGTGGGAATGCTGCTGTGATTGCCGTGCTTCAGTCTCAGCTCAAATGCGTTTCCACTCACATCTGAGGCTAAATCAAGAGGGCTTTCTGTAGCCTCTCTCTGCCTGGACATTCAGCCTGATAGCAGGATTCTGTTTTAGTAAGAAAAATAATGGGGTTTCTTTTTACTTCACTCAGAATTAGTACTGCATGATATCACGTCATGATTACTGATCATGATTATCGTACATGTGCACAATGCGCTGATTGTGCTGAAACGATTTATCGTGCAGCCCAACTCCAAAATGACCCAAAAAAGAAACAAAAGCTAAATTCACAAACCAATTGTATTAAAGTAATTAAAATGTTCTAGCCTTAGAAACCTCTCAACAAACCTCACTTTAAAATTAGAAAAGGCTGAACTTCACAGACCCCCCCCCCCTCCCGACCTTTCTGGCCCTTGATCTCTACCGGCGGAACTCAATTTTCGCAGCTGCTGCGGCCCGCCAGCCAGCCAGCCGTTTGTCGGGTCCGGTTTCCGTTGGCATGGTGGCTGTCCTGCCTCCAGCTTACCCCACGCCAACGAAAGGAGGCTCTCAGCTCAGACAGCGCAGCATTGATTTGGAAGTGCGTACTCCAGACTAACCCGCACTGTACTGAAAAGGTCTTTAATGTGCATATTGGGCATTTAACATAATCCATAAAATAAACTGAAATGCAAAATAAACTAGAAAACAGACACATGTGCGCGGTGGGCCGCAGAGGCAGAGCATCACTGAGCTCCTCATATTATTCCTCGATGTTTTCTGACACGGGTGTCTCAAAAAATCGCCGCAGAGGAATGCATCGTCGCGTTGATATGCTGGCAGCTTTCAGCAGGGCGTGCCGGCCGGCGTTTCAATGCCAGCGTGTGGTGTGGGGATTCTCGGGGTGGAGGATTCCCTTCACATGAATGACCACGTTAGAAATGAAAGGAAACAGAGGAGGGGGATGACCAGCGATGAGAGAGATGGACTCCACTAGTCTCATGATGAGAATGCCAGAAGATGCAGCCCGGAGAGCAGGACTTTGAAATGCATTGTGCGCGGATGTGGGAGTTACCATCATAAATCATACTGAAGCGCTCCCATCTGACTCGTCTGGAGTTTGTTTGCAGATGCTTCTATCCCATGTGACAGCTTACAGATTTAAACATTTTGCCAGCTTCAGATGAAAAGTTCCACTGTTTATTTTATTAGGCAGTTAAGGGTAACATAGCATTGACAAGGATGATTTCAGATTATTGGGCAAATCATTTCACGATATGTATATGGGGTCGGATGACCTCAAAATGCACTTGCTTGACAGGTGGAAGTTGTGCTTTGTTGCAGTGCTTCATTGCTGAGCCACGCCGATCAGTGAGATTAGCTCAAGCACATTGACGTTGCTTTTAAGGTGCCACCTGTGCTGCAAACAGTCAGGATGCCCTTGTTATATGTTTGCAGCTCCGGATGAAATGGGTCTTACGCCTGGCAGGCGCGGCTGTGGCTGTCCAGTGCTGCTGGATCAGAAGCGATTCTATAGCTGGGAAGCCACCGTGGGTTTGGTACCAGTCAGATCCGGGCCATGGGCACCATGGATATCGCAGGCCTTTCTGCTCAAAAGACAGAGTTAATTTAGACGAGAGGATTAACCAGGGCAATGTACAGTCCCATTGTTTCGTAGAGGTGTGAATCACACCAAACTGTGCCGACTTCTCGATCCTGCACCCGCTATGCTGGGGATGGATCCGCGACATCCTGGAAATCCGGAGGTAATTAGCCCTGTCTGCTCCTTTGTTTAACGCGGTTTCTAATCTGTTCATTCTCACCTGTTTCCATTGCAGGAGAGATAATGTGCTTTGCAGTCTCGCTTTCCAATTATCTTCAAACGAATGGTGCAGGCAGCTGATTATCTTCTCGCACGGTGTTGTGTAGTGCGGTAGTGTTTGTGCTGGAACGATCAGTTTCAGGTTTCTCTTAATTGGGTTTATTGACATGTTTTGCTCTTTGGGCCGATCATGTTGGGAATGTTTTCTGGCCGAATTTAACATACAGTTCTAGATTTAGCAGGACCTGCCAGGAATCTGCTGGAACAGCATCGGAGTAGGTGTCAATCCATACACAGTCTGGTCTCTGGGCCAGATGGTGGGCAGAACCACGTGACACGGACATGGACATGAAAGTGGGGGGGGGGGGGTTTGCGCATAGCAGCCGAAGTATGGTTAACAATAATTGGGAGAAGGAACAGAGATGACAGCTGGTTAAGCATCAGCATGTGGGGGGGTGGGGGGGCGGACCAAAAAAGGGGGTGATGAGTATTCAGAGGTGGAGAGGGAAAACTGCCGCTGGTAAGGTGACTGTGCCCCTCCCCCCAGGTGGGAGTAAAGACAAGCCAAAGCCCCCCCCCCCACTGTGTGACCTTTGTAAGCGCGCAGAAATAGAGGTGATGGCGCAATATGTGAAATCGTTTTTATAATAACTGCCATATTAATGCCTGAGGCCAATTTTAAAGCATATCAGCGAAATTGTGGGGGGAGATGATATAAAGTCCTTGAAGTGTGAAGCTTTGTTTGGTCTTCTGCACAGTCTGGGGATTTCCAAAGGGGTCCCGTTTACCGGAGGTACATACGCAGAAGCACATTTTAGATGTGTGGAGGTCAGCGGGACGTTCCTGTCGGGCGCCGAGCGGCTCGTGCGGGGGAGCTCCGGCCTCGGTCCGGAGCGGGCGCGGTGCCAGCCTTCTGGGTTCGTACCCTGAGCCATGTTGACAGACCCTGTGGAGAGCGGGCGGCCAACTGTTAAAGGCAAGCTCCTCAAATCACGCAGGCGTGACAGTCCAGCAGTTTGATATGAAATATTTTACATTTTTGCTCATTTGTACGGCTGCATGTCTTCCTGAAGGAAATGGAAGATGCACACATTGCTGCTTATTGGGATTGATCAACCTTTCTATGCAGAACGTGGTTTGGCTCCCCTAATGTTGTTCAAGTCGAGTCTCCGCCGGCTAATAGTCCCTGGTTGCCCTCCATCCCAGCTTCCCTCCCTTCCTGTTGGGGGGGGGCATAATTTTCCATGCAGAGGAAATTCAGCTGCTCTTCTTAATGGGTCTCTTAATGCCGAGTGACTCTGGAGGTCAATATTACCCCCATGTTACCGTGGCACTACTGCGCCTGTTTGTGTATGATGTTAGCTAGGGGTGCATTTCTGTTGCATTTCTATTACAAAACTCAGTGCTCTGGTTTGTGGAGTTAGGCTTCCTCTGTGAGCCCTCGCACCCGGGTCTCTGGCACTGTCAGCATGCTGGGGAAGCGGGCCAAGCACGGGGACTGCTGGGTGTCCAGCCCGCACGTCGAGGGGGTTGTTTTTTTCCCAGCTGGCCGTCACACCTGTCATCTGTCCTCCTTCCTGTCCCTCCTCTTCTTCTCTCTCTTCCTCCCTCGCCTCCTCCTCTCTGCTTCTGTTTTCCTCATCCGGAGTCCGCAGTTCCAATGGATTTAATCTTCCTTTACTGGAAATGAGCCCCTTTCAGCAATCTATGCGCAGTAAAGGGTTCAGATTAATTCTATTCTGCAGTGCGATTCTCTGCAGTGATCACTTAACATCGGGCAACAGACCATAAATACCACTGACCCATCGTAATGGACCTTTCCAGAGCACAGCAAATGCCGGTTTATATTCGCACGGTCTCCCTGTGTGTGGTTGGCGGTCTGTATATAGTGGTGTGTTAAAGGCCTCTTTTCTCTTTAACAGAGAGGAGCGGTTTGAGGTAGTGGGCGGGGGCAGTCTGCTCATCTCCAACCTGACGGAAGGCGACGCCGGGACTTACAGCTGCCTGGCGGACAACGGCAACGAGACCATCCAGGCTCAGGCAGAGCTCACCGTCCAAGGTAGCTAGCCCGCTCCGACCACTCGCTCCACCCAGCCCAGGATAATCTGCAGTGCTGCGTCTAATTGTGCGTGGCTGGTAATTCGCACGACTCCCAGGGAAAGTGAAGGCCCCGTCAGCCTGCCTTTCTGGGGAGGCCGTGTTTCAGTAATCGCTGTTTCAGCTGATCAAGCGATGTGGTGCGGGGCCGCCCGCCCGCTCAGGGGTCCGTGCGCTCAGGGGCCCCGGCTTTCCTCTCTTATCCCGTGGCATTTTCAGCTTGACGGCACTATGGAAAATAGTGCTGCGGAGTAAAATGTTCCGAATCCGCGCGGCAGTCTGTCACCCGAACCAAGACGGCAGCGGAAATAGTTTCTGATGAAAATATCTTCTGTAATGGTTTCTGACATCGCGTCGATATTTTTGTGGGGCTTCAGGAAAAAAAACATGCAGCTGAAACAGAGCCCTTCAGTTAGAGGTTTTTTTCTTTTGGTTCTCTTTCCCAAAGTCATATTTTCATCTTTAAAACATTCTCGCTCCCTGCCCTCTGCCGATAGGTGTCAAGTTGCGCTCTGTGAGTTGTATCGATTGGACAAAGTGTTAAGGTTTCCTCTGTGAGTGGAAACATCGCTCTGATCTGATAACTGAACTCTTAAAGGGAAAGAGTGCACCTCAGTGCCCCCCCCGGCGTTCCCCAGCAGTCTTTCGCCTGGAACCAGAAAACTCTCCTACAGCCCATTAAAAGCCCCAAGTCTTGTGTCATTTTACAGTCATGATGGAAATAAGTAAAAGTAGCTTTGTTAGCCCCACATATCAAACTGCTTTGTTTGTACTGGGAGACGTTAGCTTAACACTGAGTTCTGGAGGAATTAAATTGCTGTTCCCAGAGGCACTCTTTGACTTCCAGGTTGTGGTTATCCTGGGGCAGATGCTCAGAGGCTGGGCACATGCTGGTCGGAGCAGCAGACCACATGACATTACATACAGCACACACATTATTTCTAGTGCCGGGCAACCGTGCACTTTGATGCCAGGCCTGGGGTGGCGCTGTAGAGCAAAGCTGCTGTTAAAAGTTATGGTGTACGGAGTGAATAAGAGTAAGAGTTTTACTAAAAGTAACCAGATACAAAAAACTGGAACTAAACATGGACTATAAATATTGCTTCTGAAACCAACTGAAATTACATTACAATAAATGTCAAAAGCTTCCAGTTACCATTTTAAAATATTATTTAGCTGAAGTATGGTTTATCTTTAGCCCTCTCGTGCAGTGCACTTGAGCCATCGAAATGGCAAACAGCAGTGCATCACGACACTTTGTAAAAGGCAACAAAGTCCCACACATTTCCATCTGTCCCTAGAAATAAAACGGCTAAAAACAAAAGTAAAATATATAATAAATAAATAAATTTACATCTACAACTATTTGAATTTAAAACCGAAAATTAAAACTTTTTAGAATGAAAATAAACACTAATATAAAAAATAAATTACAAAATCAAAACGATAATAAGACTGATGCAAAAACAGGTAGATGGCGGTGCAATACAAACGTTTATTTTACTTTGTAGTCATCTGGGAGTCTTTGTAATCCTGTAGCGAGGATTCGTACAGTTCTATGTTTATATACAGTCTTTAGTCCAACTTCTTTCTCACTTCCTGTACCTTTTCCCCTGGTTCTCTTGCATCACTGAGCGGAGCAGGGGACCCTCCTGTGGTGTCCAAGTCTGACCCCAAGATAGAAATCGCGTCACAGTTGCCGTGCATGCTGCCACACAGCTGCGTCCTGCGGGGGGCGCTATAGTCCCGTGGCCTTCCTGGACTCTGCTAGACGTGGTTCCAGTGTGCTCTTGCCCACTCCGCCCTCGTTGGCTCTGAGTCCTGTACTCTTATGCCGTCTTTTCACATATCCAGCCAGTGCCCCGCCCCCCCCCGGGCCCAGCATGATGCTCCCTTTCAGTGCCCTCCACACAGACAATAACCGACACGGGCTGCCCCTGTATTGTATTCCTCTCAAACACAGAGAAGGGGGGGGTTTTCAATTCAGATCCAGTTAATATAGAGAAGCTTCTCCCCAGGTAAACGCTGTTATGAAATCCGGTGGATTTTAATAGCAGAACTGGGCTACCGGGGGTCCATCTGCTTGTGATGTCTTCTGTCCCCCAGAATTCGGCAGCCTCACCAGGCTCCCATGGGTCTGCGGACCTCAGACAAAGGGACACCTCAGCCTCTGTCTGCGAGCCGCCGCATGCCGTCCGCAATATGAATCACCCTGATCCAGGATCTACATTACAATGACACCAAGATTGCAGCTGTGTTTTGTGATCAAAATGAATTTGAAGTGTGCCCCCCGCCACACCCTGCACTCCCTCCTCTCCTCCAGTGAGCTGATTCACAGAGGGCCACCTGCCCAGACAGGTGTCCTGCCTGCCCAGTCCTCGGGGCTTGCCTTGTTTACACGCAACTTGCCCCGGGCAGGCCCCGAGCGGGCCCCCAGAGGTTTCCCCTGCAGTGCAGGGGCCTCTCTACGAGCTGGGTTGCCATCTCTGTCTAATTATGAGGGTCAGAGGCTCACAGGCACGCTAGCTATTCATCAAAAGCACAGAGTAACTTGTGGCACCACCTGGCCCTGTTCCCTCTGCTCTGCACTCCATAAAAAACAGGTTGAGAGGGCAGCCCCATGACCCCCGTGACCCCATTCTACATCACATGATAGGAAGTGGAATTCGGGAGGCGGCACAGTGTGCTAATCCCAGCCACAACAGTAGCTGCCACCTAAGCGGTAATAGCCTCCCACAAACGAGCCTTATTTAATCTCCATGGAAACGACAGCCCTTGAGAGGTGAGAATGTCAAGGGGACGGTGGCAAATGCGGCTCAATAAACAAGGCGAGAGCTGGCACCGCCTTAGAGGGTGACTATCCCAAGAGGAGCCTGAGTACGATATATTTAATCTGGTTTATTTTTACACAGTGCCCTTTTCAAATTCGATGCCCCATTGTTAACTATTGCGGTGCATAAATGTATCAAGTGATAGATAATGCATTTCACTGGGCTTTTTGGCCACCACTCTCTCATGTGCTGTATTGGCGTTAATTTAGCTGGCTTCTGACGTTTACGAATTGGTGTGCATGCGGAGGTGCAGACCACTGATGGGGGGTGGGGGTGCATCATGGGGATGCAGAGAAACCAAGGAAGTGTGTGATTGGCAAAATGGGAAACAGCCAGCGCCGTGTTCCTTGGTGGCAGATTTCACGCGGTCCTGCTCTTTATAATAAGCTCTGGCCGTTCGTTTTGTCCTCTTGAAATGAATCAGCGGGTGTGACCCACATGACAAAGGGATGAAAGATGGCGCTAGGTGCAGCCGCTCGGTTCCCCTCTGGGCGCACCGAGCCGCCCGCCAGGAATCGGGGCTCCTCTCTGGTACTTAAGGGTGGCCGCCTTCCTCCACTGCTCCTCTCCAAGCTTCCCTCTTGCCTCCCGCCCTCAGATCCCCTTTGGTTCCTGCAGCTAACTGCATTTCGGAGCAGTAAGACCATTTGTCCTTAATTTTCAGCTTCGGCGTCGCGAAAAACCCTAGAGACTCTCCTTCGAGGATCGACGTGGCTGCTTTGTGTTGTTCTGTGGCAGCTTGGTAGCTACCACAGCACAGTTGGGTCTTCTGTCAGCCTGCATTGGACTGACACCCCTGTCCGCACCGTGCCGCTCCCGGCACCCATGTCTACAGTGTACTGCACCCAGCTGTCTGTGAAAATGGATGCATTTACACAGAGCTTTCTTCCGTGTTTCCTCTGTCATATTTTAGGTAAAAGTGGGTTGTTTTAGATTCAGTTCATTTTAAAGGACTGACTGTGAAATATATTCCACTCATGTTCTGTATTTTTCCTGTTTTCAAGACAGAAACAATTGGAGTTTGTCTTCAGTATCAGTACTTGTCATCGCTTAGGCTTTTCTGACACTAGATGTACTTCTCTGGTGTGTTGTTCAAAGTAGACTTAGAGACTGTAGAGGGGCAGCTGCACGGTTTCTCTGCCCCTGGATGGTAAACAAATGCGTCTCAGGCAGGTGATTTGCAGTTCTGGTCCTGCGATGCCTGCAGCCTTGCCCGGCCTTGGGGGCTGAGTGGTGGAGATGTCGGGCACGTGTTTGGCTGGGTGTGCCGCGAAGGGCAGAGCCTTCAAGGTCCTCATCTGGGGCTACAGCCCAATAGCCAATAAACTCTGCTCGGCTCGGCTAGACAATATAACACCTTGGTCAGCCTAATGAGGTCTCAGATGTTTTCTTTGAAAGGATGAGGTGGAGAGGGAGAGAGAAGCAGAATGCGGGTTATATGAGGCGTCAGTTCGGCTTTTCGACTCTTCCACTGGAGATGGTGCGGGGTTAGGTATGCGGGCGGCTGTGGTCAGCCCAGTCCCTCCCAGCCAGTCTGACCGTCATTGGGCTGTACCAGGACGGGCGGCCACCTGGCAGTCTGCCTTCCCAAGTGAAGCCTGCAAGGCCTTGCTTGCTTTCCTCGAGCCATCTTTGTGCGTGTAGTCGGTCTCTGATAGGACCGCGGGGGGGGGGGGGCTCGATGGGCTTCCTGTAACCCTGTGGCCCCGCTGGTCACCCCCGGCTAGCTTAATCAGCATCTCCTGACAAGTCCTATTTCAGCAGACTGTAAAACAATCCTCGGCAGGCCGCAGGTAAAGGTTTGAGGAATTGTTCATCGGCTTTTGGGCTGCTTTGTCCGGGCTTTTCTGTCTCGGAGCCCCCCAAGGCCGATGACTTGACAGTTTTCCTGAGCAGGGAAGGAGTCAGGAGTCGGAGTCAGCTCTGACCCGGAGGGCTCCGCTTGAATTGTGATGGGGGGGGGGGGGCAGTACCTTGATCGATACTTGGCGGTAATTGCTGTTGCTTTATTTCGTCAGCAGGATCCCGTGCTGCTTGCCGCATTCTTCTGCAAGCTTCGGAGGACTAAGAGGACAGAGTGGGCGTAAATCTACACTTAATAGTGCGAGCTGACTGCTTCAGGTTCAAATGGAAAGGGCGTCTGCAAACTGCCTCGTCCGAGGGGCCCAGCATGAATGTTGATTATATATAGATTGATTTTCTGTTTAGGGCCTAATGACACACATTGATTTTTTTTTTTTTCACCAGGCAAATGATCCCATCCAGATTTATTTATTTTATTTTTTTTTTGTTTTAAGTTGTACAGCAAAATCATGGAGCAAAAGATCTGTGAGCCAGAGAGAAATGTATCTGCTTATTTCTTCTGCTTATAGTTGAAATGGCCTGAGATTGAATTACTTACTGAAAGTCAGGGTCTTGGTATTAATCTTGTCTTATTTTGTATTTGCCTTTTATACAGTCTGCCCTGTTTTATGAATCCTCTTTTTGCTGCTTTGTTACAGACCATAATAGCAGGGTATGGCTCATACTTTTCTCCGGTGTCCTTGTTGTTCTTCCCAGGGTCCTTCCTGGGGAGGCAGGCATGTAAATCAAAGCCTGACTGTTAAAATGCTGGAATTCCTCCATTCCCGTGCGGTCTGTAAAGATGGACGTGGATTCCCGATAGCTCTCAGGCTGTGCTGGGCTGCTGTAAACTGGGGGGGGGGGGGGTGTAGGGAGCTGTGAATAACGGCCTCCTGCCAGGGCACCAGTGAGCAGTACTGCGGCATTGTGGGAAGGCGGCCAGCTCATAATGTAGGTGTAACTAACACCATCTGTCAGAGGAGTGACCGCCACTGACTGTTTACTGTTAAACTGCAGATTTTACATAAATTTTGGCTTTTTTTTAACGATCTGACTGATAACAAGAGTCATTTTTGGCTTACCGTACATACCGTGCATACTGTGCATACCGTGTGTGATGCCATTTGCCGTCACACCTCGAGTTTCTTTCTGAATACGGCCCGCATACAGACGGCTCTATCATTACCTTTCCTTATTTAGCAACTCTTAGGAAAAACATTGGCGCACAGATGCCGCGCGAGAGCTGTCCGGGGGAGCCGGCTCGTGGCTGTCGGTGTAATTGCGGAGCGAGACGAGTGGAAGACAGGAAATGATCTCATTACCCAGGGCTCCGTTACACACAATGGATGATACGCCGGCTTCATTCAGTGAATTGAGAACAGTCCATAAAGACTGCAGATTAGCCTGGGACATTAAGGACACAATAGCGGGGCTTGTTAACTAGTCAGCGAGCGCACAGGACACGGTAACTCCATAAAAAACCCCGTCCGTTTACAGTGTGAGGAACCACCCAATAAAATGAGCTCCGCGGCTGACTCCTGAACACGCGTTAGTGTTATCGCACCATTGTGCTGCTTGTACCCCCGCCCCCCCCCCCCCAGGCAGCCCTGAAGCAGTGCCCCCCTCATGGCATACAGTGTAGTTTTATTTCATGTGGAATGCAAGTTAAATCGAGCAGTTAAATGACCCCGTGCGTGATCGCCTTGTCAGATAATGACCTCCCGGAGCTCGGCGTCTCAGCTGAATGCCTTTAGGAAACGGTCCCACTCCAGCGAGCGTGACTGACGCCCGCGCGTGTGTTCCGGGTCCGGCCAGGTCCGCGGGCCACAGCGCCGGTGCCAGGTCTAATCTCTTTGCTCCCTGTCTAATCTAGCACGGCTTTGCTGGTGGACAGCTGGGATTGAAATCCCCTCTTAAAAGCTTTAAGATATATATTTCTTTGAAAAAAGACTTTTTAAATGCCATCTTAATGGTGTAATGTGCTTTACCCGTGACAGACTCTTCTCCTAGCAGACGGGTGCGCGATCGTCCTTAGCGTGTGACTCCGCAGGGCCCCGTTGGATGCGGTACCTTTCCGGCTGCTCTCTGAATGCGGGGCCCTCTGGTCTGCACTGCAGGCCCGGGCCCCTGGCTAAGCTACCCCTGGAAAGACGACTTAAACTGCGCTGCTGTGTTTAGGGGTGACATAGGTTTTGGGGAGGGCTTGCAGGGAATCTAAATGCTGAGGTCACTGGTAATAACTTCATACTGCCTGCTGGCAGTCAAAGTGGAAAAAAGTGGTCAGAGATGGGGTTTTTTTTCTATTCAGATTTTGTGGGGGGTTAGCTAATGAAAGTAAATAGTCTGTTATTATAAAAATAACAGATGTAATTGTGGAGAGCAGGGCTTCAGGCTTCCCGGGGGGGGGCAGGCCGAGATTTGCCTCTCGCTCATCTACTGCTCAAGAGGCTCCTCCCGCCTTTAGACCCCCTTCAGACACACGATGCTGATCACACAAACCAAGCGAGCAGCAAACAAATATACGGGAAATAAATGTAGCCTTCTTTATATATTTATTTTTTCTGCCCTGAAACTACTCCCTTGTGGTTCTTCAAAGGCCGTGCAGGCACGACAGAAGCTCTCTCACCCCGCCTCATCGAAGCCAGCCCTGTCAGAAGGAACCCATTTCGCCGTCTCCTTTAAAAACGACTCATGAATACGCCGTAGGATTTATTTAACAAAGCCAGGCTTGTATTAAAAATACAAAAACCCCATGCAAATGCACTCTAATGTAACTCCACCGCTGTTTTAATGAAAGGTGCTTCTTCAAAGTAATTAATTTTAAACAAAAGAGCATCGGCCTACTTTTTTCTGTTAACTTTTTAGGCTTTATATTTAAACATACAAACGTTTTCAGAAGAAAGATTGCGATGCCTGCTGCTTTATGCAGCGATGGTGACATTAAAAGTCTAATTGGCCTGTTGGATGTGAGTGAGATGCAGCTGCTGCTGTCTGCTTTAAGCACACGGCCCTGCCGAGTGGCCCGGGAGGGGGAGTGGCTTTAAGGTAAAGGCCGCTCCGCCCATACTGGCTCCGAATGAAGAACTGGGTTTTCATTATTCATCTCGTTGATTTAGGCCTATGATGTCTTTATAAAGGAACAAACGCGTGGCGTTATGTGTCATGGATGGATATGGGCTCCAATCAGTGGCAACAAAGCTGGCAAAGATCTCATGGAAAATTAAAGTGGGGAACACAGCTGCCCAGGATATAAAAACGCATATGGATATGGTATTAGGAGGAACTTAGTTTTTAATTCACATTTGTTTTGAAATCCTGTTGTTTTGCATTTGGAAATGCTATTGGACATGTAGCCTGCTGTGTTGTCTGAGCTGTACAATGTCTGTCATATACCATCTATAAAGACTCATTATGCATTTTTCTCTGATTTTTTATGAGGGTGTTATTTCAGCAGTAACATGAATGTTAACACTGATATTTGAATCCAGTTCACTTTATTCTTCTATAGCACTGGAATCAATGATTTTACTGTAAACATGACCACACTGAGGTGACCTGACACCCATTATTGAGACCTTTTTAATCTTGCAATTAGCGTGCTTGCGTCTCCTTGTCCACCAGAGGTGATCGGGATTGCCCCCAGCCCCGGATACGCGGCGCCTTGGGGCCCCGCCGTTAGAGTGCTCGCGTCTCCCCGTCCGCTAGAGGGGAGCGGGATTGCCCCCAGCCCCGGATACGCGGCGCCTTGGGGCCCCGCCGTTAGCGTGCTCGCGTCTCCCTGTCCGCCAGAGGGGAGCAGGATGAGGCGCCATGAGGCATCCTCCGGTCATCCTGCTGCTCCATTCGCTGTCATTTGATGGCCGTCTCCTGCCTGTGGGCAAGCAGAGTGTGATCCCCTTCTGCCTTCCTTCTCCCAGTTCCACCGCAGTTTCTGAAGAGGCCGACCAACCTGTACGCCCATGAGTCTATGGACATCATCTTCGAGTGCGAGGTCGCCGGCTCGCCGCCACCCACTGTCAAGTGGGTGAAGAACGGAGATGCTGTCATTCCCAGCGACTACTTCAAAATTGTGGTGAGTGTCCTGAGCCCCACTCTTCCGCAGGGTCTTCCTCCACCTGCATAAAACCTGCCTTTGGACATTGGTTAAGGGGTCCACCTTACCTTACCCAGTCAGACCCGCCACCTGTCATTCTGTCTGTTGCTCTTCCTGTCACGCTGCCTCTCATGCTGCCTGTCATTCTGCCTGTCGTATGCCTGTCACACTGCCTGTCATTTCGCCTGCCTGTCGCGCTGCCCCTCATTCTTCCTGTCCCTCTGCCTCTCATGCTGCCTGTCTCACTGCCTGTCGCTCTGCCTGTCATTCTGCCTGTTGCTCAGCCCCTCATGCTGCCTGTCTCACTGCCTGTCGCTCTGCCTGTTGTATGTCTGTCACACTGCCTGTCATTCTGCCTGCCTGTCGCACTGCCCCTCATTCTGCCTGTCGCTCTGCCTCTCATGCTTCCTGTCGTTCTGCCTGTCATTCTGCCTGCCTGTCGCTCTGCCTGTCACACTGCCTGTCGCTCTGCCTCTCATGCTGCCTGTCGCTCTGTCTGCCTGTCATGCTGCCCCTCATTCTGCCTGTTGCTCTGCCTGTCGCTCTCTCTCATGCTGCCTGTCTCACTGCCTGTCGCTCTGCCTGCTGTATGTCTGTCACACTGCCTGTCATTCTGCCTGCCTTTCACGCTGCCCCTCATTCTTCCTGTCACTCTGCCTGTCATACTGCCTGTCATACTGCCTGTCATTCTGCCTGCCTGTCACGCTGCCTGTCATTCTGCCTGTCACGCTGCCTGTCATTCTGTCTGCCTGTCACGCTGCCCCTCATTCTGCCTGTTGCTCTGCCTGCCTGCCACTCTGCCTGTCGCGCTGCCTGTCACACTCCCTGTCACGCTGCCCCTCATGCTGCCTGTCATTGTGCCTGTCATACTGGTTGCACCATATGAAAGGAGGTGGCTGATTAGCTCTTTTATCAGCCGGTTCCCCAGGGGGTTTACCCATCGTGTGCTCCACGGTCCACGACACCATGTGGGGGCCAAAATTAGGCTGTCAGAACACAGGGCGGCCCCATTAGGGATTCCACAGCACTTTGCTTGACTAATCGCCTGAGCTGCATCGGACCTTTCTCTTGGCCCGGCAGCATCTGCACATCCCGCTCTGATAATTACCGCTGCTCTTCATATTCCGGAAAGATGATTGATTGGCTTTTGCTGACTCCGCCTCCTCGCCCTCCTGCTCTGGAGATTATGAGCCCTGAGGAACAGCTTCACCATGGTTAATCTGCTTGATACATAAGCACAACGTGAAGGTTAAGAGCCTTTTCTGCAGGTTTCTAGGCAGTGAGCCCTTCTGACAGTCTTCACCTGTGTACTGATAATGGAGGATTATTCGTGTACCTCAGCTGCTCTGAGAAGCCCGTATTTGCCCCCTCCTCCCCCAGAAGGAGCACAACCTGCAGGTTCTGGGGCTAGTGAAGTCAGACGAAGGCTTCTACCAGTGCCTGGCCGAGAACGACGCTGGCAACATCCAGGCGAGTGCACAGCTCATCATCCTGGAGCCCGGTAGGTTTGGGGGCGGGGGCCAGCTGACGTCTGGGGGGCGTGTGGCCCCAGGGATGTCCCATCTCTCATGTGTAACTAGTGAAACACACCCCGGCCGCGCAAAAGGTTCTCGATTGCCTTGCGTTTGAAGGAGAACATCCCGTTTGGGAATCCGTCAAGTTTTCCACTGGATAGAAATGCGTCACGCAATAAATATGTGAGTCTCACCGAGGGGAGTTTTCTTAGGGGGTGACTCAGCTTTCAGTGGCCAGTTTGGGAAGAATTCCTCAAGATCATTTGTATGCCATGCAGAAGCCCTTAGGAGACTCATCTGTGGTGTTAATTTAAAAAATTAGATTAAAGTTTACCACAGACCAGAATCATGATCCTGCCAGCTAGGCCCTCTCAGGGCAGGCCGCTGAAATCTTCAGCGTAGCCGCTCGTCGGGGACATGTTTGTTTGCTGTGATTACACTGGACCTTCACGGATTAAATTCTCTTATTCTGCATCGATTTAAAAATGTTGTTTTGGTCGCATATGTGCTGGTGATTATTGAGCATGCAGCATGTAACCGCGATGTTATATCATGCTGCCCTAGTAATGTTTTAAATGCTGTATAATTAAAACATACAAAAATTTATGATACACACTCAGAAATGGAGCAAATGGGTAAATAAATATATATACACGTTTTTGGGGGGATTTTTCTTTATTATTATCTTTGGCGATGCATTGAATGCAGCTTGTTGTTTTTTAAAGCTTTGCCTCGGCACAGACGTGCTTTCTGAAGCGTGAGAGACGGCTGGCATGTCCCCCCCAAGCCCCCCCCCGGCCTCACGGCGCTCACGGCGCTCACTGCGCCCGCAGATGGCGGTGCCGCCATCCAGTGCCGGCCCAGCTCCATGCGGGACATAAATGCATCTCACACGCGTAATGGGACCCCCGGTGGCCAGCTGGCTCGCTGCTACCCCCTAGTGCGTGTGCGTTCAGAGACCCCACCCCTTTGCGCCGCCCGCTTGTAGCTAGCTGCCCTGTAGCCCTTACTCTCACGCCCTGCCGATGGCGACTCTGCCTCCGCCATTCCACTCTGAAGTGCTTCTCCGATGAAAGAGTGGATCATTTGCGTAACGACGAGCGGACCACTTCCCCAGCCCTAATGGGTGCCACTCCGTCGCACTCAGGGGCCACTAGTAAACCAAGATGGAAATTGATTTTTCAATATTTCGGGCTGCTTTGTTTTCATTAAGGCAGGGGTGGTTTGTTTAAATTTAAATGTAAGTGTGGGGGTGCAAACTTAATTAGGGAGGAGGAGCCTTGGAATGGTGTTAAGTACTTTTGCCAGCATGCTAATTGATGGTGCGTCAGCGGCAGTTTCGTGTTGGGAGTGCTGCTCCCATTATGGGGGTGCCTCTGCCATCAGCGGCCTTCCCCTCCCCTTTCACAGAGCCACCTGTCCAATGCCGGTGTCCACTGCCTCCAGCTCATTCCCCCGCTGGCCTTGCCGGCTGTCTCCCCTTTGGCATGTCTTGGTGGGCGGGGCTTGGCCTCTGCCCCGCCCCCTCCCAGCTCTGTGCTGTCCTCCCCTAAGCCTGTCTCTGCTGCATGCTGGGAAGGCCAGGCCTGGGCCTGGTGGCTATCCCCGAGGAAGCGTCCCCCCTGCCCATTGCCCTAACCCCCATGCATTTCCATGTTCAGTAACTGCCACCAAATAAACTGTCTTATACGAAAGGGATTTGCAGATCTGTGAGCGTATATTTTGCTGCTGCATCAATAATTCTGTTTTATTTTTTTTCTTTCTTATTTGTGTTCATATTAATATTAGCGTCTGCTTCTGTCCTGCATTGCTTGCCATTTTGATATGCATTGCGTTGATTATATTGGTGACAAAAGTCAAATCTGGGAGCCCGGGCTGTTATCCGGGGCTGCTTGGGAAATCGCATTTAATGTACTTTCATCCATGCTGGTATGGCTGTTGTTTTGGATTGTGTGAATTGAGGTGCATTTCAATGGGGTTGAAATGTCTGGAGAGCAGTAGACCCTCCGCTGGAACCTGGGTCAGCATTCCCTGCGATTCTCTTGGGGCTTACGCGTCTCTGAAGCCGTGCAAAATACTGGCTGGCTGATTATCTCCCTCTTAAAAGAGTGTCATTCTCTTCTGAGCCCCGGAAACACAAAGGACTCAGTCTGCATTCATCCCTTTGTTACATTTGTGCATCCTAGTTGAAAAAAGAAGCAAACAGCAAGCGCAAGTGAGTGCGAAAGCTGTTTTCAACTTTATGCTTTCACACTCCAGGGAGAATTAGGCACGGCTGCATTTTACAATTGAAAGTGGGTGTTTTTATGTGTTAATTTTAACGTCTGTCTGCGGCAGTCTAGGAGCTCGCTGCTGAGCAGCCTTCAGCGTGCGTCTTCAGACATCGCTGAGGCTCAGGGTGCAGCCTCGTAAGGTGTCATTGCTGGTCACTCCCTCTGGGGGGCCGGGAGCAGTTTGCAAACCCTGACGGGCCAGACTGTGCAAGCTGATGCATTCTGAGTTAATGAAGTCAGTCACATGGAGTCTCATTTCTCGCAGGGCTGCGCGGTGCTGTTACGTGTGCGTCTCCCTGTGTGCGCCAGGTTACTTTGGAAGTCTAGTCTTGAAGGTGGTTGTATCTCTTGTGGGTGAATTAGGGAGCTGTGTGGTGCAGCATGTGCGCCCATGTGACACCTCTCTGTAGACACAGAGCAGCTCGGAGCAGAAGTCAGGAGGACAAGGAGCCAGTTTGTGTCTGTGTCTCTCCTTGTGTATGTGTGTCTGTCTGTGTCTATGTATTTGTGTGTCAGTCTGTGTGTGTGTGTGTGTGTGTGTGTGTGTGTCTGTGTGTCTGTGTGTCTATCAGTGTCTATGTGGGTGTGTGTCTGCCTGTGTGGGTATGTTGGTGTATGTGTGTCTGTATATGTGTATCCATGTGTGTATTCAGTCTCCGGGGCGAACTTTTCTGTGTCTTATTGGAGACTGTTCACACTCATTACTGTTTGTTTAATAATTAATCTCATTTAATATTCATATAGCACTTTCACTTATCAAAGGCTCTGTGTTGCCTAAATCTTGATTTCCCCGCCTGCAATATGTTAATTACTTAATATCTATTTTTTAAAGATGGGTGAGTATTAAATGAAGGATATAAAATATTATTACTGCTCTTGCATGCCTGACTGAGGTGCAGTAATGATGAGTTCATGTGGCACTGTAATTACTTTTTTCCCGCTCTTAAATATGTTTGGAAAAGCTATTTGACTGATTTGCATCTCGAATGTCCAAGATGTTTTCCAGGGCTCAGGGATTAGGAATGTTATCCAGATAAACCCAGAGCCTTTACCCTCCTTCCCCCAATTACCCCGGACTGCAGTTAATGAGAAACGTTTACTGCGAGAGACTTAGCGTTTTCCGTTTATCGGTAACTACTGTTCCATAACAGTCTCTCGAAAGCTTTCTGTACCCTATGGGGATCTGCCGGGGGAAGCTGGGCTGTCCTACTCTGATTCATTATGGATCTAATGAATTATTGATTGCTAGCTCTGGTTTATATTGGTTATTGATCTGAATGTCAGAGGTCACTGTGTACACGCACACTGCCCATTGCTCAGTGCTCTGTGATGCTGTGCTGCTCTTTGAAGGCGTTTTTCCTGGGGTGGGGAGCAGTTAGGCAGTACATGAGCAGGTGGCTTGCTGGAGATGCTTTATTCATTGAAATATCATTTTCTGAGCTGCACCGTTGATGCCGGTTCAATTCTGTTCAGTCATGTATAAACACTCATTAGCGTGATCACCTTGAGACCGATCAGCATGCCGGAAATAGCCATCAGATGGAACCGCTCGTGCGATACGCACCTAGACAGCCTATATGCTCGACAGGAACTGAATAATTTAGTGGTCAAAATATTGGAACTGGCCTTATAAGGAATGCCATAATCCTGGCAGTGACGGAGATGGACTTCCAAGAAGATGATGGAAGATGAGGAAGACCTCAGAGCTGGGCAGCGTGCGTCTGTCGGCAGGCATGGGGGCTCAGGGGGTTTACAGTCCTCTCAGTGAGTGGCGGCTGAGAGCGGGGTGCTGGGTACTGTGGTTTACCCCCCCCCACAGGATCCTCCCGGAGCCAAGGAAGCCTCTCTCCGGAACACCCCTTACATCCACTGCCCCGGGAGGGTGCTGAGCCTAGGATGGGGAGGGGGGGTACGAAAGAGCCAGGGTGACTTCAGACTTTGACTTGGG
>JAODKL010000009.1:621805-639352 GCA_026780765.1 Petrocephalus schoutedeni | reverse complement strand
GAAACTGATAATAAATCACGTTTCCATGGGAATGTCACCCTGCCTATATACACATACACAACCAATGTGTATGTGAGATATGTCCTCAGGAAGATTTGAAGGTGAAAACAACTTTGAGCCAGGCGATATATCACTTGCAGACATCATGTAAGGAGCCAACTTCAGTTTTTGTAATAGTAGTTTCAGTAGCAGAGGTCGATGGATCAAAACCATCCTCTGCTAAATAATTTAGGAAAGCTTAAGCTAAGCGCTGCTCTTTCCATCCGAAAGGCTCTCCCATATTCTTCACTTATGGAAGTTACTCTGGCTACGGGGTTCTGCCGAATGGTTTGAACGTGCCACTAATGTTTAATGTGAAACAGCTGGATGAGTCTTTCAAATCAAGGAACCGAACCAGTCGAAGCATAAGAAGAACTGAACTATTTAGCCAAGCACAGGAGCCTTTAAGGTTTAAAAAGAGTTTGTAAGACCTGAAGTAGCTCAAAGTGTCCAGGATGACATGGATTATCTAGTCACCCTTGATTCAATCGATACCTAAACTAGGCATGAATGGCCTTCCATAACACAGACGGCCTATTATTTTAATAGGGTAAACATTCTAATTCAAAACGTATACAGGAAGATATCTACAGGTCACAAGCAACTAACAGCCCCTTTCTCTATTTACAATGTTACATAAAATGAGTGTTGAGAAGTACTTGCAGAGAGAGCAATATCTGTTAACCAATATGTCTTTCAGTGTAAATTTAATATCAGGTTCAGTGAGCATGATCAACAATAATTCTGCATTACTGCTTTCGACTGGTTACCAACATTGCAGAAAAAAAGTTTTTAATTAGTTAGCACACATCCCAAAGTGATGTAAAATTGTGGCATCAGATGAATTTACAGTAGCCAGGTAACAAAAAAGCAGTGAGTAAGGCCATAGAGCAGCTATCAGCCAACGGGGGACAAACCGGTAGTTCTCTGCTGCCTTGGGCGTCTGTGATGCATCATGCACCTATCTGGAAAAAACAGCCCAAACCCATTAAACATTAAGTTTTTTTATTTTACATAAAAAGGGTGCAAACTTAAGTCTCCCATTAAGATTCCATCTGTGGTGGAAATTAAAAAGTGAAATCCAGAAATGCAATAATTAACTTGAAGCCTCTGGAAAACTGGTAGGAGACAGATGCATTTCAGGTAAAAAAATCACCTTCTGCATGACTAACACCCACGATGCAGTTAGACGGCTTTATCTTTCCACAGAATCCTCCGCAATGTCTGCTTCTCACATAACAGGCGAGGGGGGGCGGGGGGCAGCTCCAGGGGCTGAACATATCATCATATGCACTCAGATACGCATCTATACATAAGGGGGAAAGGGAAGGCACAGATAAAAGATATATATAAATCAAAAGAGGGATGCAAGAGCAAAACTCTTAAGATTATGACACATGGAAAAAAAAAGAAACGGAAAAAAAAACCACCTTCTACGGAAAGAGTATAATGATATGGGAGGGCTGAGCTGGGGGTCAGACTGCAGGGCCGTGCCATGGACATAACGGGGCAGAGCACAGAGTGAGGCGGAGGCAAGGTGGCCTCCCCTGCTTAGAGGAGGTGTGTCGCACAACACGGTGACGGCCAACCAGCCACAGGGCTGCGCGACAGCCACCTCACTGCAGGATTCTCAGAAAAAGCACATCGCATTCATTCTGAAAATAAGGCTCTAGGTGAAGACCCCTTATACAAAAGACCATGCTGCAAAAAAAGATTTTAATAGGTAAAAAAAAAAAAAAAAATTCTTAAAAAAGCAGGAAAACCTTAAGAGTGACTCTGAACTGCGCTGAACTGGGTTAACATTTATTTACACTGGAGTAGTATACTCAAAAATATCTTGCATAATAAATAAACAGCAAAAATGCCAACGTAAGTTGCTGTTAAAGACAAGTTAAAATGGGGGAAAGCAGTCTGACCATTTCAGGACATTGCATTTTCACTGACAGCTTGGTGCTTGAGTGCTGCCCTGACATCAACAGGGCATGCTGGCACCAAGAAAATAAAATACAGAAGAGTGAAAATTTCTTATTTCACCAACATCTGCCCAAATGCGTCATTTTACAGTCACTGGAATCAATAAAAGAAAACGCATAGAAAAAACTCAAGATACTGGAAACACTTTTAATCCCAGAGCTGGCTGGCCAGTCCCTCAGCACTGTACAATACAGATAAAAAAATAAAACGAGTGCGGAGTCAGGAGCAGAATGCAGAACGTGATACGAGTCACAGTGCAGCACAGCTAGACCAATCGGAGCAGAGATACGAAAGCTGGCAACGTCATTGTTAATGATTCCCACATGCGACGGCCTCCAGGGTCAATGAGGGATGCCGAGATCCCCTCCTCTGTCTCACATAATATCAGCCGAGACCGACAGCAGATTCTCAAATCAGGCCCGTTGCCGTGCGCCCTCAATGCCACGGGCTGAGGCCAAGCACATGGCCATGTGCCCGACAAGGCGAATCGCGGCTCAGAACTGCACCATAGGGGCAGGGAGAGCAGATAAGGCGTGTCAGTGATGGGACACCACTCACTCGTGACCGCATGTCAGAATAATTCACTTTGTCATTTACCCAATCACATGATGGCTGCAGGACAAAGAAACCATTTTTTGTATTCAAGTTCATCAACGTTGATCATAATGAAGCCTACAGATCGCGTGATAAATAGAAAAGCCAAATGCATGAACTGGGCACAGAAACAATCTGTGCTGTACTGCATGGATATGAAGAGGCTCACATCAAGCCCTTGGTAGAAGCCTCACTGCCAGGGCTCAATGCACACAGATTCAATCACAAAGCACACAAAGCAACCCCACCCACCACTACCAGGGTGTGACTTTCAGACCAGAGTAGTGTTTTATTACACAAATTAATTTAAATCATTATGTGCACAAGCACACAGGAACATAAGATGTGCCAGTGTATATTAATATTAAATCACAAGGAGAAATAAGGGTTACAAAAAGCTATTTCAGAAATAAGGCAACAAACATTGCGGAATCACTAAAAGGAAATTAAGGTTTTGTTAAAATTTCACGTTGCGAATGCAACTCTGATCTCGACACAGACAATACAGTATAAGTCAGTACATGACTGGCAGATCCACTGGGAACAAAGGTTAAAAATGTAGTGCATTCAGAGTTTAGAGCTTTCTTCCAAACTTGCATGGCTATTTGGATAAATTAAAAAATACAGTATATTTCAAGTTCACATTAAGTATGTGTGACGGAATAACACAAAAAAAATAGAAGCATGGTGACCCCAGTCAAAGCAGCAAACTGGCATGTAGGCATGGGCTGAGAAAAAAGAAAAGAAAAAAAGGCAAGAGTTTCAGCGCTCGTAACGTCACACAAAGCGCAGCTCAGCCAATTGGGAGAGAAAAGGCTGGGAAACCAGAAGGGGCAGAACAAGGGGGCTTCATCTGCAGCAAATATTGTATTTAAATTCAATAAAAAAAAACTGTTAGCTACTGTATTCCAAACAAATGAGGGAGACTCCTATTTGACAGCTGAGAGAATGGGAATAGGCCAGGAGTTGCCGTTTGACCCGTGAGCGACAATGCAGTGCTTTGTGACAGCTTCTCACGTTTACGCTCACGCAGCTGTTCTGCAGACTGAGGGTATAGCCTCTCTTCGCACTTCCCACAAAGTCGGCCAAACGCTCTGCTCAACGGTGAACAGGTTAAGGCATCGAACGGCAAAGTTCCAGACTCCGAAGCTCCACCCATTCTGCCCCAGACCGATGCACTCCCAACTGCTGCTTAGCGGACACCTATCGGCGCACCACTCGCCCAGCTCCCTACAGCAT
The DNA here is from genome assembly GCA_026780765.1 of Petrocephalus schoutedeni. Classification (NCBI taxonomy): domain Eukaryota; kingdom Metazoa; phylum Chordata; class Actinopteri; order Osteoglossiformes; family Mormyridae; genus Petrocephalus; species Petrocephalus schoutedeni. Next base: position 635,506 of record JAODKL010000009.1, on the reverse strand, counting down.
ATCAAAGTGGGACAGGTGATGGAAGGAGAAGGCGGTTTCGGACACCCCCGCCGCAGCATGACGGCAACGACCTCAAAGGGCAGCAAGGCGGACGACAGCACAGAGCCACAGGGGTCTGTGCTCCAAACACTTTGTGGTGCAGTCTACCCTGAAGGAATCTGAGCTTAGAGATAATCATCATGTTTTTCACAATGAGGACGTAAAAATGTCAGCAGCGCCTCAGTCAGTCACTGGAACCTAGCTAAGTATTGCAATTGCCTGGACGTCTGGCGGAGGTACGAGGGGCGAGGGGAAGAGACGAGCAAAAGAGAGGGGATTATACTATTGTTCCTTCTCGACCAGTCGAGTTTTACATGGCATAAAAGGTACAGAGTTCAAGGCAGCGGGACTAGCCCGTCGTTGGTAGTGAAGACGCTCAGGTGGTGCTCGTCAGTAAACAGTGAACACAGTCCGACCACTAGGGCGGCGCTCCCTCCAGCTGGGTGGGTGGGCCTTCACCAGTCCTTTTGCTTACATAGTCTGGTTTTGCCTAGCTTTTAAAGAGACAGTGGGACGAAAGAAAAAAGCTCCTGGCTCTAGTGGCCGCCGTTAGAAACATGGCTCGGAGGTGAAGAGACCCTCTGTGTTTCAAGTTAGAAAATCCATTCCAATGGAAGCAGACTGGCATAGGCCTCAAAAGAGTCACGCTACGAGAGGCAAATCCTGATGCCTTATTTTTTTCCCCCTTAACCTAGAAATGTACGAGCAGCCTTGATGGAAGCTGACGTCACTCGAAGCTACAACCAATACGTGGAGGAGCGGCTGTGTGCGAGTAAGGTTCAGCTGTGTGCTCAGCATTACAGATCAGCCTGGGCATACATGTCAGTACAGGCATCATGAACTCCATCTTGCAGAGCACAGGTCAAATTAAGAAACTGAACACAGATATAGGAAAATGGAAAACCCAAAATGTGAGATCTCCCTGGAGTCCTGCATCATACACACATACTTACGCACTGTCAGAGGTATAGGCAGGGCAATAAATGCAAGAAAGCAAACAAAGCCAAAAACACCTATGCTAATCCCAGAGCTCCCCCTGCTGGCTGGCTGACTAGATGTCCCCCCCCTCCCATGTGAGCCCAAAAGTGGATGATAAGCATATTGACTACCAGTGTGTTACTATTCACAAGCACTTCCAAATAAGGAAGGAGTGAAACCTAGACAGGGTGTGGGGTGCAGAACAGCAGGTTAGTAAGTGCAAAGCTGCCTGGAGTGTCCGTGCTCGTATCTTCATCCAGCTAGACTCAGGTCCATGAGAGTTTGTAACCAAAATGCTCTAGGAGGATCCGGAGAGAACTAAAATAGCAAAATAAAAACAGCAGAGTACACGTGCACTCGGCAGGTATGTGGAGTCCCACTGTCAGTTTCTGCTTAAGCTCCTCCCCTCGCCGACAGGTCACTGCCAGGCTCTTTGAGAAGAGGTCTGCCAGGATGATGCTCTGATGAGGTCACTTATGCCGCTGGGAATTCTTCTTCCGTTTCCGCCTGAAGAAACAGCAGCACCTAAGAGAGGGAGGGGGGAGGTGGAGACCAAGAAGACGTAACTCTGACACCAGTCCCAGAAAACAGCCGCACTGGACAGAGATCATTAAACCACAACTGAAAAGGAACACAGCCATGAGGGTGCATGGTAAGACACAGGGATTTACCATCTTTAATTACCCACTTAGCGTCACCGCCTGGTACAGCAGTGTTAATGAAACATAGACCTCAATTAACCAACAACACAGCTTCATAATGAGCAGAAGGGGACTGGATCACACCGATGCAGGCAAACACACAAAGGGACAGAGGACAGCACAGCACAAAAACTGCCCTGTGCTGTGAAGACATCTAGTTGACAAAGGGTGGGGCAGGGGTACCAACCACCTCTGGGAACATTGTACATTTCCATGAAACAGAAATCCATAGCAAATGTCAAAATCAAAATCTATGGGTTAAAATAGGCAGATAGTCGTATGGACCTAAGATGATGAAGAGAAGAGCATGCAGTGGGGAGAGAACAGCTGCAGACTGACACAGTAGGAAGGGACCTTTGAGGGCTTCCGAAACACCAAGTGCTGCTGGTGAATTCCGGCAGGAGAGCCTCAAAGAGGGGCCGCACATCTATTACACAGCGGCTCCATCAGCCTGCAAGGCCACCGTACCCAGGCCTAAAGGCCTAATGTTGTTAATTAAAGCACTTTGGAAAGTACTGAAAGCTTGAAGGTGGAAAGTCAGCATCTTTACGGATCAGCGAGCACTCTGCATTAACATATTAGGATCCTCTCGTGATCTGAGCAAATCTGCTTATCATTTTCATTAGTGTTTGGTTGTTTTAAAGTGAGACCAGTCAGTGTGATGCTCAGCTCCACACAGCAGCTTCTCAGTCCCTTATCCATGGATATTTACTCACACATGGGCCACAAGGAGTTAGTCTTCAGCTCATGCTTGCTTTACCCCCGAAGCAAAACATCTCACCGTTGTTAAAAAATGGTGATTAAAAACCTGGAACTATGATAGTTGCATGAAATGAACGGGTCTGCTGTAAGAGGAGCAGCCATCAGACACTGAAGCCACCTTATCAAATCTGTGGATGCTGGCACCACCCAATTTAGCCTTGCATTATAGAAAATGTGGGAGACCAAGTATGAAAGGGATTAATGATCATGTCAAAAAAAAAAAATCTCTGCAGCACTAAGGAGGGAAGGCGTGCCAGTCGGTTTAATTTCAAGCTGGACATTTACTGTGAGTATTTTTAAAAATGTGTAATTCAGAGAGTCTAGTCTGGTCCACTCCCCTTAAGTTTCAATGCGGACTGTAGAGAGAGAGACTCACCACAGGTTGAGCATTTTCACGCAGCTACAGAGAGTGTAAAGAGAAAAGACAGAGATTAATGCACAGAGGTGAGGCGGAGGGACAATCTACTTGACAGGCAAGTTCACTGGTTCACAGCCTACCGATAAAGGGGAACCTAACTGAGGCAGCTGATGGATAAAGGGGAACCTAACTGAGGCAGCTGACGGATAAAGGGGAACCCAACTGAGGCAGACTATGGATAAAGGGGAACCCAAGTGAGGCAGCCTATAGATAAAGGGGAACCCAACTGAGGCAGCCTGTGGATTAAATGGAACCCAACTGATGTAGCCTACGGATAGAGGGGAACCCAAATGACGTAGCCTACGGATAAATGGGAACCAAACTGAGGCAGCCTACGGATGAAGGGGAACCCAACTGAGGCAGCCTACGGATGAAGGGGAACCCAACTGAGGCAGCCTACGGATGAAGGGGAACCCAACTGACGCAGCCTACCGATGAAGGGAAACCCGACTGAGGCAAAGTGTGCTCAGCCAGGCATAACCAGCTGCATTAGCTCAAAAAGCTAAGCTCACAATGCAAAATTTTGACAGTTTTTGGAGATTGCCAACAAAATCGCCAGATCAGAGGCAAACCGGCACGCAATCACGCTGGCAAATCAACACTCGATCGCTATGTGTGAAAAGTTCAAAGACGCGACCTGACAGAGGTGCCGTTGCATTGCAGACGCCTGCCAGATATTTGGCGCGCTAAATATCTAGATTTTGTTGGCAATTCCAAATCCCGTAAGTGTGAAGGTGTTGTGGCTGGCAATGTGTGGCAATGAGCTACAGGTAATGAAAGTGTCCAAGAGGTTCCATTTCTTTAGAAACTGTTCTTAGTGTTTGGGTGTATATAGTGACCCCACATATATATAATTTTATATACCGGGGGTCACTAAAGACTCAAGGTATGTGATTCTGTTTCCTGAAAGTTCAACATATAAGATGGTTAATTTGTCACACATTTGTAAATGTCGAGCATATGTGTTGCCTTTTGATTACAGTGTTTTAACAATTTGTAACGCATTGTCACTAGAATTGTGATTCCCCATGTCATTTACATGCGTCTTTGTGACACATCACAGTTTGGAAATCAGACAGACTCGTCTGCGCTTCTTCCTGGTGAATAATCTTGTAGTGTGTGACCCATTGTTGCTGATCAGTTATGTAGTGTGTTAGCAGATTATAAGACAAGTCATGCAGTGTGAACAGCACAGTGATCTGATGACTTTAAAAGTCATGCAGTGTGGAGGCGGCTTAACTGGCAGAGCTAATGTGCAGAACCATGGGAGCCTGTGGTAGACACACAGCAGTGGGTTCCCTTCCTCCCCTGATGACCAATCCCATCAGATTTTAGAGGTCATGTGACTTCACTGACGACAATTAACTATGCAGGCCAGAGCACTGACACATCTTTAAGGTGTATAACTAGAAAGCTCAACTGATACCCGTCATTAATGGATGAGTCCACCCAGATATTAAAAATGGAGAAGAGGTAAGGCGGGAGAAAGGTATTCTCACACATATGTTCTTTCAGGGTGTTTATGGCTGCAGTCACAGCTCCATCACTGTACACACACTGCAATGGGCAGCATACTGTCCAGCATTTAATAGTAATCTTTCATCTTTCAGTCAGGTGTTATTTTGAGTCACGGACTCATTCAGAGGAACAAGTGAGCAGAGTGCTTTCGATGTTCTTCTTTGTGCTGCATGTGAGTCACTCGGACAGTGAGTGTCACCGCCAGTCAGAGTGGCTCCAGTAGCATCACATAAGGAAAGCACAGAGGGAGTGCACAGAGTCACCACCTGTCAGAGTGGCTCCATTACCATTAGTACCATGATAAGGAGAGAGTCCCCAGAAAGGGACGAGCGAGAAGAAAGCAATCCAGTGCCTCTCACACATGCACGCTCACATGCACAGGGCCTTCGTCATTCGGCGGATTCTCACGCACTTGGCCTCATCCACCACCTCCACCTCGGCCTGGGCCGCGATCGGGGCATTTGAGTGGGCTGCCAGTGGGTCGTCGGCGTTCAGCTCCCCGTTGGTTGAGCTGACCACCTGAAAGACAGAGAGAGAAAGGAGACGAGCAGAGCTGTCAGTACGCATTGTTGCGGTGCAAGTGGAGCCAGCTGGACGCAATGCCTCCCTGAGCCTCACATGGCCCCCAGGCCGCGCCGTCTGGTCGTCACACTACAGGTTACGTATAACTCTTGCTGGTATGCATCCCTCTCTCTCCTGATGGTCTGTAGGGGAATAAGCTCTTTGGGAAGACCCCATGGGCCTGAACTACGCTTAAGGACATGCGAAGTTTCTCCGGCATCTAGTGAACCTTCTATCTACGTGAAAAGGCTTCCTCATCTCTTTTTTTAGCCTTTGCAGATACTTACAAAGATCAGCCGCGAGAAAAACCAGATCATGAAAGGGCAGCTGGAGACAGGGCTGTACCTGGACGGATCCCCCGTGCCTGTCCGCTGCTAGGTGGGAGGTCAGGTATGAGGAATTTGTCTGCCGATTGGGCTGGACCTCCCATGCTCCTCGGCGGTCGGAAGCTGCAGTCTGCTGCGTTGGGGAGGGGGCGTGGCCGAGCGTGTGCGTGCCAGGGGGAGGCGAGCCCGAGCGCACGGTAGCGGGTCATGGGAGACATGCAGCGCCGCGCGGAAAGGACGACGACACAAACAGAAAAGAAAGAGAGCCCAGGCAAAGCGAGGGAAACAGTTAGTGATGAAGAGCAAACAGTCCGTAAATTAAACCAATGTAAACGGGGAAGGAAAAATAAAACACCTTTATAACAAAGATGCAGAACAACACCTGAGCCGTGCACAATACTGCAGGCAGCTGGACTCAGGAATCACCCCCATACATCTCAACCCCCGGAGTGCATCCCCGTGACACACCCCTAACAGCTCGGAGCACATCCCCATCACACACCCCTAACACCCCCATACATCTCGGCACCCGTAACATCCCCGTACATCTTGGAACCCGGAGCTCATCCACGTCACACACCTATAACACCCCTGTACATCTTGGCACCCGGAGCTCATCCCCGTCACACGCCCCTAACGCCCCCCTTACGTCTCAGCACCTGGAGCTCATCCCCAACACACCCATAACACCCCATACGCCTCGGCACCCAGAGCTCATACCCAACGCACACCCCTAACGCCCCTGTATGCCTCGGCACCTGGAGCTCATCCCCGTCACACACCCCTAATGCCCCCATACGCCTCGGCACCCTGAGCTCATCCCCGTCACACATCCCTAACGCCCCCATATGCTTCGGCACCCGGAGCTCATCCCTGTCACACACCCCTAACGCCCCCATACGCCTTGGCACCCAGAGCTCATCCCCATCACACACCCATAATACCCCCGTACGGCTCGGCACCCGGAGCTCATCCCCAACACACACCCGCAATGCCCCCATACATCTCAGCACCCGGAGCTCATCCCCGTCGCACACAGCTATTTCGCCGTCACACACCCGATTTCTCGATTACAGGTTACACGCAACAAAGTGATACGGCCAAGTACCTCTGAATTTCAAGGCAAAAGGGAAAGAGATCCTCCTACATCAGTCTCTTCATACCAGTTCATGCTGGTTCAGAAAGGCATAAAATGCTAAGAGCAAATTGACAGAAATACGTGAATACTGGTCCCTTGTTAATCCTTTTCTTGCTCCATGTTCTGAATGTACTTATTTGACTTGATTCATTAATTCTCGCATTCTCACCCCTGCACTCTCTCCAGGGCCGGGGTTACTGGTGGCTTCTTGCATTGACAAATCTTTGTTTCTCTCTCAGGGTACAGGGGGTGGGCAATGGTGGGGGGGTGTTTGTTATGTCCTTTGTCAATACTTGTTCATGTTGTTCTTCCATTGCCTTTCAACAAAAGTTTGATCACAAAAAAAATCACACGTGATCACACTTTGATCACACTTCCCTTAATGGACAGCTTGAACAAAACAGGTCACATACTTTGGCATAAAGGAATGTAGGAATAGTAAACATCGGTACTGCCAACCACCAGCATGTGCATCACCTCGTTTCTTGGTTTGGAGGGGTGTCCTGTTTCTCAGGTTCCTTTCAAGCACTATGCTGAAACATTCCTAATGCTGCAATTTCTGTCAGCCTCTGACAAGCAGACAGTCACTGATCAGCAGAGAATGCAAATGGAAAACACGGCAGCATGTGGGGCTGGGCAATGCCCACCCAAGTTTTTGCTCTGCCCACCCAATTAGTCAACTTTATTCTGCGCCATCTGAATCTGCCAATCACATTCTTTACATTTATCCTGTCAGAATTTCCCGATTTCTGATTTGTTCAGACAGAATAAATAACAAAAGTGCCTTAACTGAGATATCACTGAGGAGCATTTGCAGTGCCCTGTGATAGTGGAGGAGGAATACTAGCTATTACTTAAATTAAATTCAAATCTAAAATTAAAGCTTATTCTTGTTATTGCTGCTGTAAATTGCTGTAGTGTTCTGTTGAATAAAGATCTTTGCCAGTAGTTGTTTAGTTTACTTGATACATAGTTTAGTTAAATTTAACAATTCACAAATGTTTATATCAACGCTTGGTATAAACGAAGTCACCTGGTTACATAGATTATGAGCTATAATTCACTTAAATTAATCATACAGTCATAAACACCACGCAACAATAGATTTTTGGTTCCAGAATAAAAGCTTCGATTTTGGAAACAGCGCCTTCCAATGCAGAGGGCAGTTCAGGCAGTAATGCTACACTCTCCCCGCCCACTTCGCTCGGTGTTAATGCAGGTAGCAGTGTAGCTCACACTGCTGAGAATCACTGACGATAAGTCTTTACCCGAGTGTGTGTTCAGTGCTCAGTCAGACGTTGTCTGCGTTACATGTCAGCTAAATGCCATAAATGTAAATGTAAATGTAACTGCAATGACTGACTGAAGTGTCTGGCCGAAACTTCGCCATGTGGAACTGCAGCCATGATGGAGATGCTTCTCTATGCCCACGAGGACACAGGCAACAGAAGACAGGGGGGGTCCAAATCAAAAGCACGCAGAACCGGAGGCAACGGCATCACTTTGCCAAACCGCTTATCCAGAGGAGCCTTCCCTCTGAATATCAGGGTGACGGGAAGCCATGCAGTTCTGTTACTGAGTGCATGGTGGAGGCGGAGCTGCAGGGGCATTCTGGGTAATGGCGCGGCAGTGCAGAATGCAGAGACTGGTACAGGGGCTAGCGGTTCGTAACTTCTACACGTGTGCGCTCTGACCAACAAGGACATCAATATCCTCACATAAAACACGTTCCACATGGCAGGCTAGATGTGTCCGGGAGGCCGTTTCCGGGTTTTAGACCTTATATAACAAAAGTAATAAAATGGACAGAATAAGCCATCACCAGGGCAGCCGACGGAGTGAGGGGGCAGCTGATTCTCACAAAGCTGGATGTGAGATAAGTCCACATCTGGGTGTGTGGCATGAGTCCGTCCGGCAGAGCTGTGTTGGGGGTGGGGGGTGGGGCTCACCTGGTTCCGGAGCGGCTGCTGTTGGGACGGCTGCTCCCTGTGTGTGTGGCTCTCTCTGGTGATGGCAGATGCCCCAGAATCCACATGGACGGACCCGACTGGCGTGGGCTGGGGGGAGATGGAGAGGGGGATCTAATGATGAAGCAGCACCTTTTCCAGTAGGAGTATAAAACACCTCAACAAGCACAGGCTGGAACACATTCATTCAGAGGCAGAGTGTGACTGTGTGATTCAGCCCGTTTGTGTGATTATCTGGACTGACTAAAGCGTAATCACAGACTCAGAATCAGGTCTCCACCTCCCGGGCCCTTGGATGGATCCGACTGCCGGGCGTGTTTCACTGCCACAGACACCGGGATACTCACAATCTGCCTGCCCACCCAGTCGTAGATGTAGTCAAAGGTGTAACCCTTCCGTTCGAAGAGCTCGGTGAAGAGTTTCCTCAGGTACTCGTAGTCAGGCTTCTCGAAGAAATCCAGCCGCCTCACGTACTGCAGGTACGTCGCCATCTCTTCTGCGGAAACAAGCAGATGACAGATGAGCATCGAGCCACTGGGGAGACGCTGCCTACCCCAGATGGCCCACTGCACCCAGCCCAGACATCCTACACCGCTAGGATAAAAGCAAGATGCACTGTGAGAGCAACTGAAGTGACGGGCGCAGGGTCAGGGGAGGGGCAATCTGAGAGCTAACAGGCACACCGGGCAGGGAAGGTGACAGAGCCGTGACAGTACCAGGGAAGCTTTCACAGAGAACCTCGATAGGCGTGTTGCGCTTTGTGTCTCCAATCTTCTGGTATCGCTCTTTCAGGGTGTCTGCCTGCAGGGCGAGAGGAAACCCGGACGGGTGAGACAACGAGAGAGAGCCTGGGGAGAGGAGAGATGGCAAAGAGGAACCAGGGAAGAGGCAAGACGGCTAGGGGGGAACCCGGGAAAGGGTGGGACGGCGAGGGGGGAACCCGGGAAGGGGTGAGACTTCTCCACATAAACGTTGGGAGAGCAATCAGCCACCTGAGCACAGCTTACCTTGAGGCCCTGCCAAGGGAGACTGCCTCGGAGGAAGTACATGAACATGTGACCCAGAGCTTCCAGGTCATCTCGCCGACTCTGCTCTGAAAGGCACAGCATTTGGGAGGCTCATCCACAATGCAAGTGACGCAAATTTTAGGCCAAACTGCCCCACATTTTATAGTGTATTTTGTGATACAGTCTCAAACATTAGTCTGTTTCTGATCTTGACTTGTTCTAGCCCTGTCTTGGTCTTGTCTCAATACACTCTGGTCTTGGTAATGACTTGGTCTCTGTTTAGGCAGTCTTAACTACTACTACTTAACTACTACGACTACATGCAGAGTGAGGCTGCTGTGGCGACCGTACCTTTGCCCAGGTGCGTGTTGATGGACATGTAACGGGCCGTGCCGGTTAGGCTCTTATGCTCCCGGTAGGGGATGTGTTTTTTGGTCTCGGGGTCGACGTATTCCTTGGCCAGGCCGAAATCGATGATGTGGATGATGTGCTCCTTCTTGTTGCCCTGCCGGCCAATGAGGAAGTTCTCTGGCTTCACGTCCCTGTAGATGAGGTTCTTGGAGTGCACATACTCCATACGGGAGATCTGGCCATCAGGGAGGAACCAGTAAATGTGCATGGTTAAGAACACACACCACCACCAGGTGCCAGCTGGTCTACAAAGCTTTGAAGTCTTTAAATATTATACATATCTATACAGTCCGGAGGAGATTATACACTTTAGGAGGTACTCAACATTAAGCCTGATGTTGAGGAAGAGCAAAAACGTGAGACAGACTAAGGACTGTCACCATGGAGCACAACCATGGGCAAGCACCAACCAGCTGGATGGCGATCATCAGGACGGTCTTGAGGGAGAAGGTCCTGTCACACAGGTCGAAGAGGTCCTCCAAACTGGGCCCCAGCAGCTCCAGCACCATGGCGTTGTACTTCCCACACGGGCCAAAGTAGAATACCTGGGGCAGGCCCTCAGCTGGCAGTCAGGGGGAGAGCAAGTCAGCGTGCTGGGCCAAAAGGCCGCTGTAAACATGACGTGGTGGGGACAGCCCAAAGCCGTCCTAGGAGGCAAATTAAGCCACCTCCCACATGTCATTTATGTGTGTTCCTCTTCCTGACAGAGGCTGCAGAGCAATTACACTGGTATTTATTCTGGTTTATCTTAGACCCTCAAAATCTCTTTGGCAAATATAAAACGGCATTTCAGCATTTACTGACTCCCACAGGCATTTAATGCAAAACTGATACAAAAACATTCTAGACAATGGGGTACTGATCAGCATGCAGGGTTTGCGAGGAAATTAAAAATGTGCGTAAGTTACCATCATGCTGCTAAAAGTTACAAATGCTCCAGATACATTTAGTCATTATTAATATGCCTATGGTTGGCTTTTGCTGCCACTAGGTGGCAGTGCTTGTATGGTATAAACGGAGAGGAGTTCAGACTTCAATGGCTAGGAGTTGCTCCACTCAAAGCAGAAACTTTAAACACCAAATAAGCCATTTAAATATAAGGAGAAAAACAGAAGTGACCAGTCAGCTGCAGTTCATCAAACTCTAGGCCCTTTCCTCAAAGTGTGGGATAAGCACAGAGGTCACATGACAAAGGTTACCTTCATCATGATGCCCCAAAAGGCACACACCTTTATAATAGTGTATGATCTGCCAGATCAAGCCGACACTCAAGCCGGAGAGGCACACATACAGACAACGCTCAGGGACTGTTACCTTTAGGCATCACAGTCCTACACAAGGGTGCTAACTCCCATCATTAAAGAGGGGAAACTATAGCAATACACAGGAAGAACACTGTAAAAGACCCAGGCCTGGACAATCAGTACCCAAGCCAGGTACAGAGGCCGGCTCCTTCCAGTGCATTCTAAACAGGCAGCGGAAAATGGCACGAAATAAGGAGAAAGGTGTGTGCAGATGGCCGAGGGCTGGCACTGTCGTCACTGCTGGCTTCTGCGCACCCACCAGACACCATCTGCTAGTGGGCCAGTGCAAACCGGGCAGACAGAGGGTGCACGGGCGAGTGGGGGCTGGGGGGGCGCACGGGGGAGTGGGGGCCTTGGGGGGGCGCGCCACTGTTCTCACTCTCATTCATACGCTTCATTTCACCCCCTAAATCATCCACAGATCCTCCCATCACTGTTTTGGCCCTCATGTGCTCACAGCACAGACAGCCACTGTGCTAACAAGCACCTAAAAGCCTTTCCCTCTTACTGTTGTCTAAGTGATAAATTCATGCGTTTAACTACACCCAGTTTCATTGTGAAAAGGCCAGAGTGATGACAGTTCCTTTAAAAATGGGTTTCTTTCTAGCTCTACCTGCCTGACAGGAAAGTAAAGTGTAATATCATTGGCAGGACTGAGAAACAGAAGAGCAGCTAAACTAAGACTCACCCAAGTGACAAACAGGGTGGACCTGCCATGGATGAGCAGTGTAGCCATCAAGGCCCTTGGAAACAGCTTACAGATAAAGGATTAATTGCGACCCGAATGCAGAAGCTGGCAAGGGAATTATCCTGTACTGTCAAAAAGTATTCCATTTCGAAATATTAAAAGGTGGCTCTCGGCAGAAGTGTGCCACCTACAGGTACTGCGTATCACTGCTGTCGGGGCTGAATGGAGGCATGCTGCTGTCATGCTGACATGCATGCTCAGAATCAGCCTGTCCCCGAGGCAAGTGACGTCGGCCGGCCCAGCTGCATCACGCCAGCAGGGCTGGGGGCAGGAGCCACGCCAAGAACAAGGTGGACAAGGTGAGAGCAGCTTCTACCTGGCCGCTGGGGAGGGTGCTCCGGGCACTGCACCGGAACCTTCCAAGGAAATGAGACGTGAAACCCGCTGTGCGGGAGTGGAGGTCGTCCTGCCAGCACCTCCTTACTTCACTTTAGGATTACTGTACAGGATTATCGTACAGAAAGCTAATGCCAGTCTCTGTGCCTCAGCCAGATGCTACAGATCACTGCCTGGAAAGACCGGGGCCCGACAGAGGGCTCACACAGTCACCATGCCGCCTGTGCCTCTGTGCCTCAGCCAGAGACTATACATCACTGTCCGGGAAGACCGGGGTCCGACAGAGGGCTCACACAGTCACCATGCCGCCTGTGCCTCTGTGCCTCAGCCAGAGACTATACATCACTGCCCAGGAAGACCAGTGCCTGAAGGAGGGCTTACGCCACCCCATGTCACATCCAAGCTCTGCCGAACGCACAATCTATTGAGGTGATTTCTTCCAGCATCTGTAACAATTTTAAGATAATAGTACTGCATGAAAATGGTAACGCTGACTCAAACACATGTATCATATATGAATCACTTCATTCTGAACTACAACTATTTCAAAACTCTGCAACAAAAATCTGCCCTCCTGCTCATCGAGGCTGCACTGGGCTGACCACTTTGCGGGCCACAGGGTTGGCAAGCTGTCCGCCCACGTATCACGGGCACTCTGCCATTGCCGTCACCCGGCATTATCTGGCACATCATACAGAAGGCTACCCCCCTCTCTGTCTCGAGATTAGGGGGAGAGTGGCACTCTCTGAGCTGCCAAAGAGCCTCCTGACCCACCTCGGCTCCACTCGGGACACGCTCGTACTTGCAGGAGGAGTTTTCCCCAAACACCTACACTGTTGCACTGATTCCATTCTACAAAGCCAACACTGAACACCTGAACTGTTAATCATTAAAACTTCATTAAACTTGGGGAACATGCCGAGAAGTAAGGCTGTGCAATTAATCGGATTTTTATTTCGATTTCGGCTCCAAATGATCACAAAAGCAATGTAATCGACAAGAAACGATTATTAAAATCATTTTGCCATATTACGCTCGTCTTGCCGTCCGAATGATGCGCACACGCGCACTTCCGAAGTCAAATCTCTGTAACCACCTAAAATTCAGACTTACGACAAACTAATACAGAAACAGAAAATGCAAAGCAGCAAACCCGCATCAACGTTCTTCGCAACACAGACGCACTGTAGTGCAGCTTATTTATTTTATAATTTTTAAATATTTTTCATATTTTATTTATATTTTTGTATTTTATTTTTAGTTTAGTACTTTGTTTCAAGAGATTGTGGAACTACACTACATTGCTGATTTTATTTAGTTGTCTTTATTTTATGTAGTATTTGAATATTATACTTATAGTTATTTTAAGGGAAAGTTCAACAGGAAGGTATCAGTGAAAATTTCATGCTTTGTGTCAGGTTGGGTCTTAGACTCCACCTGGAATAACATCTCAGGCTCTACTCCCCCCTCCCCCACACTCCGTGCTG
>JAODKL010000009.1:598719-620434 GCA_026780765.1 Petrocephalus schoutedeni | reverse complement strand
AAACAAAATAAATAAATATAAATAAGTAAATAAATACAAATAAAGTAGTCCCCCTCAGAGGGGGGGTGGTGGAGGGGGAAAAAAAAAAAAAAAAAAAAAATTCATGCTTGCTTCTTTAAGTACAGTAAATACAATGTGTTTCCAGAGTTAATGAGCAATATGAGTAATCATGTTAAATAAGAGTGATTTCAATATTGACCAAAATAATCGTAATTATGTTTTTTTCCCCACAATCGAGCAGCCCTACTGAGAAGCCAAATATCTCACATACCTAAAATGTTCAAATAATTTTTCTCATGGTATTATTCCAAAAAGGCACCCCAAATCAATCTGGAGGCTGCGCAAATTGATACATCCGGCCCGCATTTCCAACACGCATACAAACATCACAGTCAGCAGGAAACGCCCCACAGCGGGGCGGGGATGCCGCAGGTTCAAAGCCTTTGCAGCCTGTTTGGCCACTTCCCTGCATTGCCGAGCTCAGGGCGCAGAGGCATGCACAGGCATGCCTGCAGGAAGCCCGTCGAGCCACGCTCCACAAGAGAGGGATTCCGAGGGAACACCGAGTTAAACATTCCACACAAGCAATGATAGCTCCAGCAGGAACGGCTGGGGGAGATTAAAGGCCAGTGGGCAGGATGCTCCACTCGCCGGCTCCTGGGCCTCACCTCCTAGCTTAGTGGCAAACCAGACTCGGCTAAAGGTGCCAAAGAGCTGAGGGCAGATACCAGGATTACGATGGCGGTCAACCCCAAGGAGGAGGAGGGTGGCCTTAAAGAAACATGACGTGGCATGCAGCCAAGGTCTACTCTGCTTTTCATCCATACTGTCAGAGAGAGAGAGAGAAACAGAACAGCCACAGAGGCACAAACTGCAGGATTAGATAGGCTTCTATTACCATGCACGCACGCAGACACACACGCGCACACATCCGCACACCCACCCACACACGCGCAGAGGGAGATCCCATGCAGCTGGCCTGTTACACTGCCACTAGCTAATCATCTGCCCATCTATCAAAGAGTAACTCCATTCGACGTTGCGACAAGATCAGGTGAAGTTCTGAGCCCCTCTGGGACGATGAGGGTGTTATTTCTTGCTCAGAAAGCGCTCAAGGGCAGCTCTGTTGGACAGCCAATGGGGGGGGGGGGAGGAGAGATGGGGGACTCGCTTTAAATTACGCTGATGAGTCTGCAGACATAGAGGGACGCAGACGTTGGGAGGGACGCCATGCAGTGTGAAATCCAGAGCACCGGAGGTTCACAGTGATATCAGCCTCTTACAGGCACTGGAGGGACAGGCACTGTTTTATGGGAAGCTCCATGCTGAGGCTTCTGGGTTGATCCAGGAGATGACTCACAATGGCCAGCTGGTGCAGCCATTCAGTAATGACGCGGAGAGGGAAATTTCAAACAAGAACAATGGAGTCAGACTTTGCAACTTAAGTGATATTCACTACCAGGCACATTACTGAGCTGAAGAGTAAGATGCATAAAAGGAAAATGCGTATTCATAACCAGTTATGCCGTTTATCACACAGTTAAATGAAATACTCGACACATCAATGTCAAACACGTGACTCCGGCGAGTTGGGCTGCTGTTTTTCCCGAGATGAGGCTGAGGTGAGCGCTGGGCTTCCAGCTGAGTCACACCCTGATGTGAAGGAGCCCCCCCTCCCCCCCCCCGCCCCCCCCCCATCTCCGGTGCACCACAGCAGCATTGCAATCTGGCCCCCTGCAGACGGCCATCCAGGAAGCGCAGCTCTCAAACTCATCGTGCGTTCCATTATCCTCGGGAACACGTACAGTACACACGCGCACACACATGACCACTGTCTGTACTATACCTGAGCACTCACACTGAACATTTCAAACAACACAGGAGCTGACTAAGCATTGTAATGGCCCAGTCAAAGATCAGACCTCAACCCGACTGCAATGCTGTGTTGGGACCTTAAGAGAGCTGTGCATGAATGAATGCCTGCAAACCTCACTGAAATGAAGCAACGTGTAAGGAAGAGCGGGCCAGAATTCCTCCAGAATGATGTGAGAGACTGATAAAGTCATACAGAAAAAGATAACTTCAAGTTATTTCTGCTAAAAGTGGTTCTACAAGCTACTGAATCATGGGGTGTACTTAGTTTTTCCACAGATGGCTTCTTCAGTTTTGCTAAATAAATGTCACTTCCACGCTTTGTGGATAACTATATAACTACTATAATAACTATTACTATCCATATTAAGCTGCTTAGTGGGGGGCATTATCCAGAGCAGCACAGCGCCACCACTGACAGGCTACACAGCACCAATCCACATGGCTTTCGGATCCCACGCCGGGCTGACCCAGGCCAGAGACAGCCTTACTGCACAGGCTGCGAATAATTCATCGGTTGCCACTCGGACGGATGTACGCAAGGGTAACGCCCCTTCACCCAAAGCCACTGTCACCTGCTTCAGGGACTCAGCACACCTTAGGGCCAAAACACAAGCTGACATTCACTGTACACTCTGAAGCAGAGTGTACTTGACTGAAGGGTACAACAGCAGGGACTGCGGAAACCAGGGGCATATGGTGACAAGGCCGTGAGCTTTACCATTATGCTAGATACATTTATAAGAGCTGGACATCCAATGACCAGACCTCAAGAGGCAAAGAGGTTAATGAAGAATTCCAAGAAAAGTCATATTCAGCCATGGCGACACTGCCCCCGAATCATAACGCGCCTTCTAATTTACCCAATTTACGGACTTTTTACAATGAGGACAGAAGAATTAAACATCACTCTGAGCTTTGAAGAGAATGGAATCAGAATGCTTGATAGGAGAAGAGTCATTTCATATCAAAATCACCCCCACAGATTCCCCCCAGAAAATTCACAGGTGCTCCTATAACAAAACTTAGAGAAATCCCAAATATTAGGTCTGTATCTCTAATAGTTCTGAAACTACAGCCCTTTGTAATTTTAATAAATTTTATGCATTTTGCAAAACAAACCTTTCAGTCCAACTTGCAACATTCATAGCTCCTTTCTTATGGCATATACAGCTTTGAAACATTGACTGTAGAAGTCAAAATATATATGTACTTTTCCTCCTACAAGGCTCTGGCAGAAAGCTGAAAGCTTAAACGATGCCCCCTTTCCTAACACTAGCTTCAGCTGGCTAACACTAATATGGGGACCTAGTGTGACACTACAGGCTTTTTGAAAGTATGAAATATGCTATTAAATCCAGCTAAGCTGTGGTTTCCTGTTCTATGGGGGCCCAGAACTATCAGAAAAACAACTTTTAATGCCTGAAAAACTGATGGCTTTCCTAACCCGAGAGTTCCTCACGCAAACAGCATTCAAGAAAAAGCACCCAGTTTCTTTTCTGTCATTAATGACATATTAAGCCACGAGTATGCGGTAACTATTTGTATTACTGTTATAAGAGTGCCCGAATAATGCTTTGAATTGTGCTCATTTTTCAAAATTGCCTATTTTCATGTCCTAATTTGAACTCATTTCATGTGGGCAGTTACTATCATTTTTGTATTTTTCTTATCTGCAGATGATCTGACAGAAATGTGAAGTTTCTGAGCTTCCATCAGGAGTTATGATTCTGTTTTTTAAAGAATGGGCTGCCCTGCACTTCTTGCTCTACACCAGGGGTGCCTAATACTTCGATCTCGATCGACCAGTAGATTGCAAAGGTAGTGCGGGTAGATCGCGCAACATTCAATAGATGTTAGCTTACCATCTATCTTCCCCTTGCATTTGCCATTTGATTGACGTAAATGGCGGCCAGTTCGGTGTTGCATGAAACTTTGATACGTTAGATTACCGTAACATCTGCTTAGATCCCTTCTCTTCTAATGTATCTTAAAGATCACACGGGTCGCCACACAGAAAACGCAAATGTTTTTAAAAAAACACATTTAGCATTTTCAATGTAGATGAATCATTTTGACCTGGTCATTTTTAAAAGTGTGGTCACCCCTGCTCTACACATTCAACCAAAACACATATTACTGTAGATAGCTCAATTTCAGAACTGCCACAGAATTGCCATAAGAGTCACATGCCACACCTTCGTAAATTAATTCAAAATAGTGAAAACAGACAACAAACCTCGGTCCTACACATACTGTGCAAAAAGTTTACAGACTGGTAAAGAATGTCGCCAGGGTGGGGTATCAATCAGTGGGCAAGATTCGATAAGTTTAGCCATTTCCATTTTAAGTGGATACGATTAAAATGCATGTCAGGGGTTGTGGAAAAAAGGCAAACAAAATATACAGTTTCATTTTGGGACTAAAGCAATCCCTACAACAAACGGCCATTGCTGAGGGCTGGGAATCCCTGCTCTTGAAGATTCATTTACTTGGAGAGTTGGAAAGCCGCTAACATAACCTTCATTCGAGCAGCAGAGCGCCCCTTTGAAACACTATTGATCCTCACACTGCTCCAGTAAGAGAGCCCCAGAGCAAAATGTCATCTGCTTTTTGTTTGATTACTGAACCACTGCCCTCAATACCAAATCCACAGTAAAACTGATTCAACCACTCATCCTTTAAACTTCCCAGCTTCTTTAGAAAGCATGTTTCAGCATTACTATCCAAACACAGAACATGCACAGAAAAGCTTCCTTAACATCCAGCCTGCTTGTTCTAAGAGGAACGCAATTTTGAAAACTGCTCCCGAAAATGATCTAATAAAAAAAATTAATAAATTGCCGTTGCTTGTGCATTTAAGATACTTCCAGAGAAAAGTTTTGGCTTCATCCACAAAAGCCTTACCGGTGTACACCTGTAACAGTTTACCCACAGACACATAAAATCTAAATACACAGCAGTACATAACAGTAAAATGATAGAGAGTAAATGATAAGCATCTCCCTTCCAGCGAGCGCAATTACAAAGGGGAAAGGGCCTTCACAGGCCTCTCCACAGTACAGACTGCTGCTGGAGGATCTCAGGATGGCAGCACTGACATTCACGTAACAGCACATCTCCACAGGCCCTTCCCAGCAGGCCTAAATGCAAATGTGCTCACGCTCGTATACACACACATGCAAAGAGCCGCATTAACAGAAAGCTGCCTCGCAACTTTCAGCATCACAGGGAAGCAGCCAAGGGCAGAAGCTGACGGTAGGTAACTTTACACTGGGTGCAGCTATATGCCAGGTGTAGGCCACGGTGGGCCATGGGACTCAGAACCTTGACCTTAAAGACGTTCTGTTCTTATGAAGTCAAGCAAGACAATACAACTAAGCATTTCTTACTGAAGAAGCTCATGTTTCAGTTCCTAACTTTTTTGAATGAGACGGTCTCAGAATACTACATCACAGAAGAGAAGATCTGCTCAGGACTGCTCAAGAAGCAGATGGAATGACTGGTCTGCTCTGGTAGGGACAGGGGCACATTGGAAGGCTCTTACCTGTACTTCCTAACATTTTGTAGAACCGATACTCTAAATGCAGCTGAGGGGCCCGTGATTTAATAGGTTCCTGGAAGAGAAATTAAATCAGGATTACTTCAAGTGTCATTCACAGCAACCCATGCATAGGGTTAGAGAACAACCAGGTAGCAGAAGGAGGTCACAATCAGCCCTACATCCCATCCCCCATGGCTTAACAGCAGACAGGCACAGGCCATCTGCAGAGTCCCCCAGTGGCTTTGGGAGGTTATAACCAGTCATATGGACACTGTGCTCAGGGCTTCACGTGTTCTCTGCCTCCCAAAATCCTGCGAAATGTCTTAAACCACTTTAAACCACCCATCCAATTAGAATTAAAAACCACATTAGTTGTTCACAGGCAGCATATCACACATGTGCATGTGACAGTTCACAGCAGAACTGCAACGCCGTGTATTCAAACAGGCTGAATTATCACTATTACAGAGCAGGATTTTAGTATTAGTAGCACATGTAGTTTACTACACAGTAAGCGTAGTCCATACTTCAGGGTCTTTTGGGAAAGGACTATCTGCAAACATGAGGGACGAAAATCATCCAAAGCTACGAAAAGTTTTACACCAGCTATTCAAAGGGAGTTCCAAAGAAAGCAGCCACGAATCAACTTTTCAATACCACCTTATTCAATCTCTCAAAACAAACAGAGCAAGTTGGAATATTTACCAGTTTAATGGCTACATATTCATTGGTGTAGAGATTTTTACCTGGAACAAAACAGAGGAAATCAGTGTTAATGGCTTAAGCTCATTCAATGAACAAGATTAGCAGAAACACTTCAATTCTTAGCATTAAGAAAGTTTACCTGATTTAACTGATGCATGACGCTTAAAATGTACAAGGTATCGGAATGTCTGGGTCAGTTACGAGGGGCAATGCAGACACCCTGCTAAATGGCACACAGCCAGGCAGCCATTTTCCAGGAAGCGCAGGAAACTTCAGCTTTTTCACAAAAGTTCTAGCCAGTTTAAACCACAGCAGAGATAAATAAAATCTTAGCTGGCAAAGTTTTACATGTATTTTAGCTATTTGTGAGGTGATCATGCAGCTATAAATCCATTTACAATGGTTCTACTTAAATAAAGGTAAAGATCTGTAAAAGTAAATAGAACTGTAAGCAGAAAATCATTCCACACCAAGCATGTGGTCAAACAAAAGCTGCGCAAATGAAGCTCTGCCCCAGCACTGAACTCCCAGATCCACCCGCTTTGGTCCTGGGTTTGAACACAATCAGTATTAAATCTACAGACAAAGCTGCCTTTAGTCACATCCACAGACATATAGCAGTAGATGGATCCTGACCACAGGGCTGTTAGTAAGCTAAGCAGTCAATGCTGTTACGCTAGCATCACACGTAATAGGTTGACAGAAATAAATAATTTTCCCCCCAATATTTTTTCCTTTGTTCTTCATTAAACAAAATGACTGTTAACCACAGTAAAGTTGCATACAAAAATTCTGTATTAGATAAAACCGATTCCTGGAGTCACACCTGGCCATGTCAAACAGAGGTGTGGCTACTGTTACACTTTTCCTGTTATGGCAGAGAAGCTGAATGGGTGCTGGGCAGCAAACTGCCGCCTGCTGGGCTTTTACTCCCGCACCCGGCGCCCCCCAAACAACAAGACTGGGGTGCTAGTTGCCTTCCTGCTGCCCTGCCCGCCCCTCTATCCCAATATGTCAGCTGGGGGTGAGGGTGGGGGCTGGGTATGCAGAAGTGAGTCCTGTGAGTCCACGTCTTCTGTTCAACTGCAAAGTCTACACACCAAAATTTTACAACCAATTATTTGCCGCATATCTTATGTTTCATTACGTTATGTTATAATGGTTTGTAGAGAAAAAAAAAAGTTTTAAATTAAGAAGCTGCAGTGGGTTGCACCACCTTATTGTAAGTTTGATTGTAAGGTCTGGTGTAAAGTCTACCTTCAACCATATGTTGAAACAAGCTAGTTTTAAACTTCGGTGGCGTTCGTTGTTGGTTGCACCACTGCTACTTATGTTACACTACTGCACAGAATGAGTTACATCGCAGAGAAAGACGTTTCCACTGCGGACAACTAATCAATACTACTGTCTGATATTACTGGAACCAACTCACTGTTCCACATGTTTGTCAAGTTTGGGTTATACATAGTTACCCATTTGTATTCTCTGTATTTATGGTAAGTATTTCAACCACAGTTGCAATGGAAACCTGTAATGTGCCACCATCAGCTGTGAATTGCAATAAGCGTGTTCGTCGGGTAGCTTGCTAGGTATGTTTTAGGGGAGCAACTGATCACAAAATGCAGCTTTTATCATGGTATTTGAGTCTCAGATTGGATCAGTTTTCTGATCAGCAAAAAGATAAAAAAAAAGAAAAAAATGAATTATACATTTTCATTCCATTTATTACTTAAAGAAGCAAGGAACTCTTAACATGCCCCATTCACATGAACACACAAAATGCTTTGTCAGTATCTTTTCACTGCAATTCTGCATCGTATGGAAGTCCATAGCAGCTGAGCGGGAGACACTGGCTAAGGGCGTTAGTGAGAGCACATTCTGCATGTAGGGGTAGCAGCAGAGCCAGAGACACTGGCTAAGGGCGTTAGCGAGAGCGGCTGGAGACACTGGCTAAGGGCGTTAGTGAGAGCGCGTTCTGCATGTAGGGGTAGCAGCAGAGCTGAAGACACTGGCTAAGGGCGTTAGTGAGAGCGCGTTCTGCATGTAGGGTTAGCAGCAGAGCCAGAGACACTGGCTAAGGGCGTTAGCGAGAGCGGCTGGAGACACTGGCTAAGGGCGTTAGCGAGAGCAGCTGGAGACACTGGCTAAGGGCGTTAGCGAGAGCGCGTTCTGCGAGTAGGGGTAACAGCAGAGCTGGAGACACTGGCTAAGGGCGTTAGTGAAAGCGCGTTCTGCGTGTAGGGTTAGCAGCAGAGCCGGAGACACTGGCTAAGGGCGTTAGTGAAAGCGCGTTCTGCGTGTAGGGGTAGCAGCAGAGCTGGAGACACTGGCTAAGGGTGTTAGTGAGAGCGCGTTCTGCGTGTAGGGTTAGCAGCAGAGCTGGAGACACTGGCTAAGTGGCGTGAGTGAGAGCATGTTCTACAAAGACAAGCATCAAGGGGACTACATCATAAGATACAGCAGGACAGCACAGGCGTCTTACCCAGCTTCAGCTCCCCAAAGTTTCCACAGCCGATTTTTTTGCCAACCCGGAAGTTGGGTCCCACCATAAGGACCCCGGAGG
This sequence comes from Petrocephalus schoutedeni, assembly GCA_026780765.1. NCBI lineage: Eukaryota > Metazoa > Chordata > Actinopteri > Osteoglossiformes > Mormyridae > Petrocephalus > Petrocephalus schoutedeni. The sequence goes on along the minus strand of JAODKL010000009.1, from coordinate 611,750 downwards.
AAGTAGAGGAACCCGCGGGCCGGGCGTGCCCGCTCCGCCCCTGCTGCGGTTTGCTGCTCCTCACGGGCCGCTCTCCATCCTTCGGTTGGTCCATGATGCTAGCCAAGAGGTCGGGGGATGAACCGCGACCGTGCAGCAGTTGCCCAAGCTGGGCTACACGTTGGTGGGGCAAGGGCCACCTCCGTCCCCGTCACTGCGACCACACCAGGGGTGTGCCCACCAACGTCCTCCACATTGGGCAGGGACACAGGACAGACACCGGACTCCTGGAGAGGACAGACAAAGCCAGGAGGTTAGAACTTTCAGGCAGGTGTGCTTAAGAAACAGGTGGCAGACAGGGCGCCGTGGGCCAGTGCTCTTCACCACTGCTCCATCTATGCAATATCTACCTTCATAAATGAAAATATATAAACTTACACATTTTAAGCATCAGAATTTATGGTCAAAATGTTACACATCAGAAGTTAACGCTGACGACAGTGAGAGTTTTCAGGCAGACACACCACTTCTTGACAATGCTGATCTTTCTCCAGAACATTTTTTTAACTGGATGTGTTCCCCTATTAGACTTTTGGTACACTGTGATACGGGACAGAATACGTGAAAGGCAGTGAGCGTATCGTGTGCTAATCCCTTCCTCAAATCCTACTCATTGGATAATTTCTCTCCTAAGCAGCAACAAAAAAAGAGCTTCAAGTTCGATCTGAAACTACACAGGAAAAAACAGGAAAACAAAATCAGCAGCCTTCTTCAGTGTGACCAGTAAGTTCATTCCTCTGTACATGCCATCATCCAGGACATGACAAACGGCCTGCAGTGCTCAGCTTGGACTTAAGATGAGAAGTCTCACCAGACACCTCCTCCTTCAATAACATCCCTAAAAACCCTAATGAAATTACCTCGATTAAGCAGAGCAGAAATAAGGTTTTGGCTCACTCACGCGAACAGCGTTCATCTGAAAAATGGCCCTCTGGCTGACCGAGGGAGACCAAATGAGCAACACAACAACATAACCCTACATAGGGCCTGTAATGGAAATCAATGCAATGGACGGATATCATCTGAAGCCGAGTTTGAATTACAATCCACTCGATATGCCTAGAAGTGAAAAGAAATGTGTAGAAGATGTGCTCTGGGTTAACTTGAAAAGCACCACATTAAAAATATATCACTGAAGACCCTTTTCGATAAGAGACCTTCTTGAGGAATGTGGCCATGGTGAAAAGGCAGGGGCAAGCCCTTGCCGACTTTCCGCACATTTTACCTGACCGTGTTTGCAGGGTTTGACAGACAACCCATGCGACATTCGGAGTGTCACTAATGAGAATCCACATGCAGATCTGGCAAAAATGCAGGTCTTAGTCTCATTAAAATACAAAAACTGACAGCGATAACCTGGGCCACTATGAATGGATTTGCATGTTACAGTTGTACTACTATATTTACAGAGCCTATTACAGAGGCAGACAAGCTAATGAGCTAAGGATAATCATTACCCAGAAGCTAAAGAAAAAAAATGTCAGTGTGCAGATGTGTGACAGGAGTTTCTGTACAGGCACATACATGTGAATGAAGGCAAGGGATTGGGTAAGGACCAGCTACACCCACAAAAAGGTGCGTTCCTCCTCCAGGCTAATAAAAAGTCTAGAGACATAGAGGACCACATGAAGAGCTTGAGACTAGGGCTGCTCGATTATGGCAAAAATCATACTCACAATTATTTGGGTCAATAATGACATCATGATTCTTTACTCAAGATTCTTACTTTAATCTCGACATGATTACTCATTGACTTTGGAAATATCCATTCACTTAACCATTGGATTTACTTGGACTTCCAGCGGATTTCTTTGAACTCAAAATATAATTCAACTGAGAAACAAATAGTGGCTGGAAAGAGCTGCACTGGATTTTAAAAACAAGATAAAAGAGGAGCATTGTGGCAAAAATAAATGTGGCACAATAAGCACTTTATTATTTTGTTTTGATAATTTTTGGAAGCCAAAATCGTAATTGAAATAAAAAATTCGATTATTTGCCCAGCCCTAATTCAGACAGTCTTCCACACAGGAAGGCGGGGCGCTGAGCAGAGGCCTTGAGCCACAGAGCAGGGATATAAATAAATAAGAGGCCCAGCAGACACCCAGGCACCGCATCGGGGACTCTTCATGAATTATTGAAACCTTTCAAGGCTCGGCTGAGACATGGCATGGCTGGCGAGTCGTTTCAGTGGCGGAGAGGAGAGCACTTCCGCATACCCAGCCCCCACCCTCACCACTAGCCGACATATTAGGATGGAGGGGCGGGCAGGGCAGCAGGAAGGCAACTAGCAGCCCAGTCTCGTTGTTTGGGGGACGCCGGGTGCAGGAGTAAATTCCCAGCATGCGGCAGTTCGCTGCCCAGCACCCATTCAGCAAAATGTCAGCAGTGCCGCCGGGGGGCAGAGTCACCTTAAGATTTTGATCAAGATGTAGCAGGAAATACCACAGCCTAATGGCTTCAAATACAAAACAGACACTGATCTGACAGACCCCAAGAGCACTGCTGCTGTTCACATTGTTCCTGTCACACAATACATGACACCAATTCTAATGCACATTTCAACAAGTATTACCAATAATGCTTCAAAGTTTGAAATCTCGATACCTTGATGGCTTATACAAAACATACCATAAAGGACTGAAGCTATTTTCAGAAGGTTAAAGCTGTCCGACAGTTTTTGTTCTGAACAGCCAGTCCAGCAGCTGCACACAGACTTCTGCATCAATAAAACGATTTCCTGACAGTGAGTGAACATTAACAACAGAGAACAGCGGCAAACCAGTGCAAGCAAAGGGATTTTAAAGGTGGCCCGGACCCTTAACGCTCAGCGTCAAACATGGTGTCTTTTTAATGAAAAATATATATTTTTGGGTTGTGTGTTAAGGGGGAGACAACCCCCCCCCCCACCCAAAGGCCCCTGTGACTAACATTCACAGATGGAAAAATTAGCCAGAATCTGTTCCTGTCAAGTGAAGTGATGCAGTGATGATGTCACACAAGGCTGAGAGCTGACTGGCCGATGCTGAAGGGTTGACTGCCTCATCCCTCATCCCACCCGCATCCCCCTATAGCTGGGGGGCCAGTCTGCATTGATTGCGGGGTGTTTCCAGGTCATTTGTGATATTAATGGATAATGCTTTATTTTATTGATGGCCGACCGGTCGATCGTGATTGCAAAATATGTCCCACGCCGTTTGGCGGCAAAATATTCCATCATGATGCACTAGATCATTAGACTATTTTCTTTGTAAAAGTAGCTCTCATTGCCTAACAGGTTGAGCACCACTGCCTTATGGAGCTTTTCCACTGGCATACAAGACCCACCCATACCCAAGCAATACTGCAATGGAGGCTAGTCACAGCATGGTTGCAGCTTGCTTTGGTTTTCCACTGCAGAAGGGTCAGAAGGGTAAAGGCATTGCCGGGATTGGAGACCGACAGTGACGGAAAGCCAAAAAGGGGTTCATTTACTGTTCACACGATGTACATCATGATTTACTATGTGTAATTATTATTTTTTTTCCTGTGTGCCAATTTCCAGTAGCAGGTCTGTGAGAATCGTTATGTCATGCAAGTATCAAACGCTAGCGGAATTAGGATTCACTTGTGTAAATTTGCATTACAAATCAATTCTGTTCAGCTATTTTACAGTACTTTTTAAGCAGGAGGCAGGAAATTTTCAAGTTCCGAATTACCTGGCATTCATTAATACATTGCATGGTGCGATACTACCAATAATGAATTACATACTTTATACACTTTTTCCTTCAGATAATCCATGTGCAGAACACCAGTATCTCCGTGGATTTCAACCAAGCAGATGGTGGCCACACTTCTGGCCCTTCTAGTAAGCAGGGCCATGTCAGCACAGTACGGCTCAGGTACGGCTTGGGAACAGCTCACATGTTTCACAATACAAAACCGCCAGTTTGCGCTATGGCTCAGGTATGGCTCGGTTCTTGGTGGCAGTGGAAAAGGGCCATGACACTGCCCACAGTGTTGGGAAACAGAAGAATGGGAGAAAGGACCCACAAAAGGCAGGCACAAAACAATCTAACCAACCCAAACAAACTCGCCAAAAACGAGGGGAAAAGCACAGCACAGATCAGAACCACTACAGGGCCCACGGTTCCAACAGAACTCGTCTGCCCAGCGTCATGCTAACAAGACTCTGAAATACAAAAAAAGCTCCAGGAGGAACTTGCAAAACAGTAAACACAACACGCCTACTGACAGAATGGACCTGAAACAAAACACAAGCAGACACACACACTGGGCGGACATAGAATCACCCCAATCCTTCTCTTAGCTCACAGCAAGCACATACAAATGCTTGTTGCACCACTTTTTTTTTTTTGCTTGATTTTATAGCAGTCTCTCTCCTCTGGGCTCTTTCTGAGGAGACATTAAAAGCAAAGTGAAGCTGCACTCAGAGTCATTAACCTTTACGGGAAAGAGCCCTGCAGGGGAGGAGGCCCCCCACAGCGCCGGCACACTCCAGCAGCCACTCGCCGCATCTCGCCCGCCTGCGGGGAGCCTCTCGGCTTCACGCCTCACCTTTCTCTTGCGACCGCTTCTTAAGGCTGCTATGTGCAGCAGCTCGGCCAAGCCATTCATTAAGTGCTGGGGGGTGCCACCTTGACCCTAGACCCAAGAATCCATATTTCTACTCAGGCAGCACAACTTTGCAGCCCAGAAGTCACACTGGGCTGGCACTGGTGGCCATGCAGGCCTCCCTCTCTGCACTGGCCAGCATTAAAAATCCATGAGCCTTCAGCTGGAAGACCCCACATCAGGACACGCCCCCTCCACTCAGAGGGGCTTGCTTCCTTCATTTGTGCCAGCATAGGATGCCCTATAGTTTTGTCTGCATGCTCCCTTTATTCCATAATAAAGAGCATCACATCTTACCTCTTATCAGATAGCTAGCCCAAATCAGCCTGTTCAGTTTAATTACGTCTTTTTTAAACATGATAAAAAGAATTTTGTGATATTGGGTTTATTCCAAACACAAGAGCAAACCGAAATTTAAAAAAAGGGATCAGGCACCTTAGAATAAAGCCAGAAACCGTTTTGTTTATATAAAAATGACGCCCTTGACTTCCAAAGCCAGCATGTCTACGGGAAAGTTCTCAGAAGGGGAGGTGGCATGCTGAGAGGCTGGGGGACAGATCATGCTGCCCTCTCTCAGGCACAGCCGGGAGCAGCAGCGAGCCAGGGAGCAGCAGCAAAAGTCACACCTGACACCCATGGCCACTGGTTCAAGTGCAGCTGAACGGTATCTGGGCCAGGAGCTGACACAAAGCTGCTAGCACTGCCCTGCCCTGCCCTGCCCTGCCCTCTGGGAGCCTCCTGGAAGAGCTTGCGTTTCCACATCCATGCAGGCACATGGGTTAAAAAAAATGTAAAAAAATGGAATACCCCACACTGATTATCATTTCTGATAACACATTACGTAACATAGTTGACGGCAGTAAGATAATATGCACTGCCTAAAAACAGTTTTGATGCAATTACAATATTAAAATATTCAAGAGTGCGGATCAGGTATCGAAGCACTGTCCATTCTGCTGGAGGCTTTACCGTATGAAATAAATCCTAATGTCAGAACCGCACAAAGAGAAAGAATTTCCCAGCTCAACAGAATATAAGAAGGGAAGCTGCTGCTTATACAATGATTGTCTCATAAGATCTGCCCAAACGTTCATGCCCAAACCTGACCCCAGAAGCACCGACATTTTTAACACATTACCCAAACAATACGATGCGCAACACAAACGCAACCGAAAAAAATAGTTCATTAATCTAAACTTCAGTCACATCATTGTGACATTATATTCAAATAGAAACAAATAAAGTTCATTTGAATGCATTAAAAGAAGGTCTTTGCTGAATATTTGATGCTTAAAAACTGATCCTCACGTTAAAATGATGTTTTATAAAAAAAAAAAAATACCATAGGGTTTACGGGTAGGGCTGCGTCACGGTAAGCATAGGAGTATGGAGAGAGAGCCTTGGCAGGAGAAAGCCTGCATCCAGCCACATTAAACTCGCATTTATAAAAATAACGCCAGTAGCCCGTGGGAGGCAAAGACGGGGAAAATCCCCTACAGTGTCTGTATAGGATACAGGGGTTCTGTGACAAGACTGCAGTGAGACTGAGCAATTAAAAAAAAACCTGTTACATCTGTACATTCTCACAGGGTTCCAGCCTTTCTGAAGAACAGGCCTCGCTGTTAGAGAGGAGAGTGGATCACAGACAGCAGGTGGACCCCCAGAGCCAACGCCAGCCACGGTCTGCTCAACTAGCACCAGCAGTCCTCAGCCGCACACTCAGAGCCAGCAAGGCTATTCACCATCTGTTTAAATTCATAATTGACATCATTATCACCTATCCCTGAGTCTCCCTTCTGATGGCAGGCAGAGAAAACTAAGAACAGCTTTTTTTTTTTTTTTTTTAAAACATCCAAAGCTTGCATTCCTTTCCTTTAATACAACACAAAAGGTCCTTAACTGTGAACCAGGCTCAAAATACATATGATAGACTGCCTGATATTTGAATATTTAACCATGGAATAAGGAAATGGCTGGGACAGCACTCTGAAAAGCAAACAAAAAATTAACACCAAGGTCATGATACTCTCAAATATGTCCAGGTCCCTGATGTCATGAAATGCACCAGGGCAAAGTAAATATATCACAGAGAATAAGCCACACAGATTCCCAGCATGTCTTCCTGTGGCAGTCTGATAATAGCTTTCTGCCATCGTGGGAACCATTGTTATGCATCCACAGCTTGCCGAGTCTTTTCCAAGCCTGCCACTTCCACATCTGCAGTAAAGACTACCAGAATCAAGACTGCCATACATCTGGACTGGTGTTAGGAGCATAATTGAAAGACATCACCTAGCTAAATCAGAATAAACACACAATGCTGTGTGTCACACTTTCAGCAAATCAATTTCAGGCATTAGAATGAGAACTAGTTATGACTCATTATGACCTAATTTGTGGTTTTAAAAAATCATAAGTCAAAACTCAAATACACAGACAGCAGAAGCTGACCTCCAAAAAACAATGCTTGGGACAAAATTGGCACGTTAGTATGGCTAACCGATGGTATCGGGCCACAGGTGATTCACAGAGAATCACGACTCCAAACTACACGGCCTGAGCTGCCTTGAGAAACATGACAAACACATATTAACCAGACAAAGGCGTCAGGTTACAAACAGGAAAAGCATGAAGGGGGAAGGCTGTAATAATTTTGCGGCTTAGGTCTTTTAAAAATTGCTTACAAACGAACAATCAAAGTTCCATGAACTCATCATAAACAAGTAACCATATTCAGGACAATAACTGAAGGAAACTTAAGTGCCCTCTAACATAATACAGAGTTAAGGGTGGTGAGAAAAAACAGCACAATTAAGCAGTATTAAAAAGAGAGGAGCTCTGCTTACCTAGTGGGAAGCCTGCTGGCAGTCCACAGGCAGGTTTAGTGGTGAGCAAACAAGGTAACCCACATGCCTCTGTACTCCTGTCGAGCATAAACCTGCAATGACAGTAGAGAGAAGGCCATGGCTGAAAAAGGTCCCACATGCCAATCAGCTCAGCTGGCCTGCCTGAGGATATGAGGTTCTCTCAAGCTGACCCCACGACAGGATAGTGCACGTAATAATATCCACCTGTAGCTTTTTGTTTATGGAAGCTTTTTAACTAAGATTCAAACACCATTCAGAAAATAAATACACCACTCCCCAAGTTTTCTTTGAGAAGACAAACAGTCAATCTGCTATTTAACAAAGGTGAGTCTGAAACTATGACATTATACCTTCATAAAAACTAAGATTAAATAAAGGGGGACCAATTAGAGCTCCAACGTGGTGCTTATTCCCAAATTCAGCTCCACCTCTGCAGTGATGCATGCAATGCTTAAATTGTCCAGGGTCATCGAAAACCGGCTGAAGTGACTGCAGTCTCACATTTCTGGTGATACAGTCCTTTTGTTGTGGGAAGGAAATCAAATTGAAAAAGACTAATCTAACTTGCCCATGATATTCAGAATCTGAATTTGCCACATTTTTCTGAATAATTTGTGTAAATGTTACTTATCCATAAAGAGGCTTAGATTGCTGTGATAAGTTTGGGAAGTTTCTATGTCATTTTCAAATGTACCCAGAGACAAATATCAAAATATTTAGGCAATAGATTGATTACCATGAAGAACAAAAGGACTTCTGCTATTTATAATATGGATTTTAAATGGACAACAGTCTTCATGTTTTAGTTTTTACCAAAGTAATAAAAAATGGCAACCATATGAACAGCTGCATAGTTACCCAGCTGGACTACAAGCAAAGCCACATTTAGAAACTGCTAAGAAGCAAACCTAAAACCAGCATTATGAAAGTGAAGTTTCTGTGACCAAAACCAATTGAGAAAGGACTAAGCAAAAGTTCAATGAAACGTGCCTGACCTTCCTGGCTGTATTTACTGCTAGGCTGCCCTTTAAAGCCTTTAAATTGTATAATAGACATATAACCACCCAATCCAAAAGATTCTCACTCTATCCTGGCTTAGGTAATTACCATAAAACATTCATGTCATCTAAATTGCATGTTTATACGGTAGATGCATTCCACGTAGAACCTGCTATTCATGCAGATCTCCAGACCATCTGTCTAGAGCAAAGATGTAGTTTCGACGCGGCCAAACCGCACTGGTGCGGATAAGCGACTCGCACGTCACGTTTGCCACCAATGTTTCCGTGCTTCTGACGTGGGGCTGATGTACCGGCGGATGCCGAAACCGGGCTTTTTCAAAGAGCTACACCTGATATTATGTAGTTTCGATGGCAGTCCTGGTAAAACACAGCATGGGAGTCAGGCGGTCAGCATGACTGTTTTGGGGCTGATGGCCCAGGCGGAGAGGGACGCATGAGTCACACGGGAGCGCGTCTGCTGTCACGCCGACGGGCCGGACGAGCCCAGGACACGCACCCAAAACGCCACCTTCAGAAAGAATCAAATAGCTAGATACTACTGTAATAAAACAAAAGCCAGACTGCTTTAAAAAGCCAGCCCTTCCCCCGCCTAAACGCGCCCTCACCCGGCGCGACTTCAAAAAAAAACTTTAGGTCCAAAGGAACGGATTCCCCGTAGCTCCTCATTAAACACTTCGTTCAAAACGATAAGCGAAAGCAAAGTGGATGAAGGAAATGTGGCATTTTGTTGCCGTCTGTAAGTAGTGAGCCCTAGACGGCAGTGGGCAGTCACTTACCCCGCCGAGCGGCACCGGGGCAGGGAACCGCTCCGGCATTAATGTTACGGTGCAAGCGACCGGGAGCCGCCTGAATTATTTACCGGCAAGCGGGAGGGAACGGCATCAGGCTGAGCCGGAGCGGTTACCTTTGGCACGGTACCGGTCTGCCCAGCCGCTTCCCGTCACGGGCAAGCCGACCGGCTTCAGGCGGCGCCCGGAGCCGCCGATCAGAGGCTGCGTGTAAAGCGGACCACCGGAGAAACGGGGCACCAAAAGCCCGGCAGCGAGGTGGCAAACGGAGGCACCCGCGGAGAAGCTTCACAAGGCAGCCAGAAGCGCTCCGCTGACACTCAGTAACACTCCGTAATACTCACCTGCCACACTCACCGGAATAACTTCTCATCTATCTAAAAAAATATCTAGATCACGATAACGGTTTTAGCAATTTAACTGCAGATGCATTTACTTAATCGTGTTCCGGGGAAGCTAGTAAATTATGCAGTAGAGCATCCCCTATTAATTAATAAATCAACCGTCGATACAATGTGTAAAATCATATACACTACCACCATGACAATGACAATTACACATCCTCGGCGAAAGCGCTCCTAATCCCTTCCACGATACTAGCAGCCATATACTCCCGGATGAGTGGCGCGGCGGCGGACTCCGAGCTCCAGAGCGCTAACTAGCACGAACTAGTAATAACGCTGGTCGCCTCATTCCCTTTATAGAAAGGAGGAAATGGTGATATCAATTATTTTCCGTTAACTAAAATGCTTACTTTTGCTGTGACGTTGGTCTATTTCCCCTGTATAGTGTGATCTGTTCGCCTTCCCACTCCGAGGGTGATAAATTGCGCACAAGCTTTATTTTTATTATTATTATTATTTTTGAAATCTTGGTGCTTTCTCCTTTTTTCTTGCTCCCTTCGTTCGTCGCTCTGAATGGCTCGCGCAGTCCCGGAAGTGCCGTTCCGGCACCACCCGCTTAGAAAGAAGACTACTTCCGGGTGAATAAATGCAGTCACCAGTTACAGCCTACGGGCATGACCATGTAGGCCTAAGAAGTAAAAGTGCTACACCAAAAATAATGAATATAACAACAACAATAATATATATAAGGTATAAATGTTGTGTTCTTATCTACACTTCACAAAATAACATGTATGTATAAATACTGTATGGAGTAACAAAATAATTATAATAGACGGTGCCACTAGACATTTTGGGCCCCTGACACAAATTTGCAAATTTGTCTTGCAAATTTTGGAACCGTACTAACTTTCCCCCTCTTTATGGCGCCCCTGATTATAATATATAATAATAACAATATTAGTTTTAGCTAACTTATCTAAGTTATTTAATCTGAGTTTATTATTAATGAATTTAACTTTAAAGGTATGAACATTATATGTCTGTCTGTCCAAGGACAACAGAGGGACATGGCTACCCTGACAGACTCTGGGGGCCCAGTGCTTCAGTGCTGAACCCTCAAGGCGACATTTTTGTCACTGGGCCAAGAATTTCTAGCTTGTGTGTCTGGCTGCTTCATAGATAGTAGTTTAATATGTGTTTTTGTAGTATTCTTATCCTCTCTATGTAATTGTTACTTTTTTTCCCTACTGTTGCAATTTTCTCTATTTGTATCTGTTTTTATTTAACCTGTTGATGTAAAATTGATATGTGATCTTATTTTAAGATCTGGTCCAACATACAAATCAGTAGATGGTCCAACATACGATAATAACATTTAACAATTAAAACAGATAATAACTATTACCAGTATGAAAATCAATCAGCTTCCAAGTTGAAGACCTATTAAATTGTAGGATATAAGTGGCATAAAATGATCATCTTTCTATCCGATGTTAGAATGCCGTTCTGTATCTTCTTCCCCAGCATTTAGTGAGGAATCTGAACTCTCCCACTTGCAGTGTTGTTTACTTTATTTCTCTAACATCCCTTCCCATAACTACACACATGTGGTGTATTAGGTTTCCACATAGATGCCAGTCATCACTCAATGATAAATGTACAGCTTTAATATATACTTTGTCATGCTTTAAATGTAATTCATCTAAGACTGGCTAGTTTAAAGTTCAGAAATGCTACCAGAAGAGGGAGGCAGAAACATAGCTTTCACTGTATTTCTTTAGAGAAGCTAACCAGTTAAAAGAGGGAACATTAAGTTATGCATTTTGATACATGAATATTGTATGACAGTTTGGTGACCCATCCAGGGTTGTTCCCTGTCTTGTGCCCGTAGCATCCGGAATAGGCCCCGGACCTTCTGCAACCCAGAAAAGGACAAACGGATTTCAGAAAATGGATGGATGGATGGATATTGCATGACAAAACTAAAATGTACAATCGGCCTACAGGGTTGCTCAGATTCAAATTCATATTCTACGTAGAATTTCAAACAGATGCCAGGGAGCTAGTCTTTTGCTAGGATTAAACACAGTAACAGAAAGAAATAATGTACATAAATTTGCAACATAAAAACTGTTCCCTGTTTTTCTGGTTCTACACTAACATGAAATGATGCTCAGTTTGCCATTTGTACAAGCACATTGGAAGATCTTACTTTTTCACATACCTCACTGTGCTCTCCTTTAATGATATGCACACATATCTCTAGCCTATGGCAAGCCAAATTGTTTTTTATTCATATACGGCTTAATCGTTGAAACTTAATTCTTACTAGTAAGAAAACATTCTGACTAGTAAAAATGTAACTCTTACTAGTAAGAATAAGAGTTCAAGATATCTGCCATGAAATTCTTACTAGTAAGTATGATCATTTTTACTAGTAAGAATTGTATTTTTACTAGTACGAATTCATATTACAGAGCTCTATAATTCAGTTTTTACTAGTCATATATTCCTATTGACTTCCATTGTATTTTCGCCTCACATATCCTAAATTCAATTTTGACTAGTAAAAAGTCATATTGTAGAGCGCTGTAATTCAATTCTTACTAGTAAGAAGTCCTATTGTAGATGTCTGTAAATACATTTTGACTAGTAAAAATTCCAGGCCCACATATCCATAATCGAGTTGTTGCTAGTAAAAATTTCATTACAGATTTCTACAATTACATTTTAGAGATCTGAAAGTTACATATCTAAAATGTGAATTGCAAAAAATGCAAAAATGGAACATATCAAATATTTAAAAATTCAGAATTTTTTTCAAAGATTCTACATTTGACTCAAATTGATATGCTGACAGTATACTTTGTAATGACTGATTTCATATTAAATTAGAAAATAATGCAAAATGCAAGCATTTCCCCAAGTGGTGACAGAATGTTGAACCTGCTGCTCACCAATAAAGACACGCTTGCATTTAATTTTGGATTTGTCATCATTATTCCAGTGAACGTTTTTGTTATGAAAAAGCTCTGCTTGATAGTGGAAGATTATGCTAATATGCTTCTCAGCTTATGTATTAATTGTATCTATTATATATCTATTCTGTTGTAGTACTACTATTGCAGTGTGCAGGCTATAGGCCAAACCAATTCTCACTGAATGTGATTAACATAGCATGGAGTACAGCTTCACAATTAATCGTTAAAAGATCGCGATCTCGATTCGACCCCCCCACGATCTTAATCCTGCATTTATACGATTCAGCCAATTATATTTTCAAGGACAGGAGACGAGCATAACTCGTCTGATTTCGAGATAACACGCAATCACTCACAGCGGGCGTGATGA